>SADC01000864.1:0-260126 GCA_004194705.1 Ditylenchus dipsaci | reverse complement strand
CTATGTGAAAGTTTATGATCAAGCTTCGACTGGCCTACGCATCCGACTTTAACAATGACTACAATGATTGGCTATCCAACAGAGGTAGAAGAGCACGACATAGCACTGCAATGAGCGAGACGCCAGAATTAAGACTCAGGTTCAAAAGTTTTCCAGAGTTGCAGCTCGCAGAAAGACGAAAAAGGAATATATCAATGGTGTCGTCGTTGCTATGAAAGATTAGATATGTGTGAAAAAAATTGTATAGGTCGCTTTTTTTCATATATCCATCCTTTCTAATGTCCATTTGTTTCACTTGTAATAACTATACTTCTTTTAAAAAAAATTTCAGTCTATATTTTTCTTAACTCTGGGCCAACCAGTTGAAAATGACAAAGGTGTACAATTGTTTATTTGCTTTTATTTTACTTTTTAAATTTTTAGATTACATTTTTGTCGCCAACGGCGAAGAGATCTCATTGGCAAAAAAATGGCATTGGCAAAAGATGCCATTGGCAAAATGATCTTATTGGCAAAAGTCTCATTGGCAAAACGATTACGCCCCAATATTCGGCCCTTGCAGTTTATTGGTCGGTCCTCCTGTAGATTTTTCGTAAATTTTCAGGCTCCAGGCTTAGGCAAAGTAGGCCAGCGTATGTTGGGACGGACTCAGATGTATCTCAGACTCATGTCTTGGTTCATGTCTAATTTTGTCCTAACATACGCTGACCCACTTTGCCTGAGCCTAAAGCCTGAAATTTCACAAAATTGAGAGGGAGACCAAGGCAAAGCACTTTTATTATAGGATAAAGGGGGGGTGGGTAAGTTTATACTCGGTAGGGTAAAAAAATCTTCTCTGATTGTCAAAGATGAAAAAAGTTTCATAGAAATTGCTGTAACTACACTTTCTGTAACAAGTTTAGGCTTAGTCCTTAGGCTTGGGGTTAGGCCAGCGTACTGAAGTTGTGATTAATAACAGTATTACGCACTTTTTTGAATCTCGACATATATTTGGTACTTTTTCAATTAGGTTTTGGATAGGAAAATTTTAGAGTGGGGGGGGGGGGTTGTATTCTCTACTTGAATCGAATTTTTTTATGCAAATTTGTTGAGTACCCTTTTGTGATCAGTGATGAAAACTATGATCACCGTCTAATAGTATCGATGGCAGAGGGGTACTGGCAGTTAACCGTTCACCAAACTGACAGTTAGCATTTTTGAACCAATTTTCAGATCTTTTTTTTAATTTTTAAAAATTGTTGTATAAAATGTAGTTCTGAATGTCAGCTATTTGGAACTGAATTTTGAGAAAAGCAAAAAAAAGTAGATATAAACTTTAAAATGCGCACACTGTCACATTTTCTGTTCACGGCAAAACGCAGAAAAAAACTCTTTTTAATTTAGATCTAATTTTTTTTTTTTCTCGAAATTTTAGTAACAAAATGTAGCTGACATTCTGGGCTACTATTTATCGAATACATGATTCTAGAGATGGTACTTGGCGAATGCGCTTTCATCGGAATTCATTGTAGGTTGTAGAGCAACTGAAATTATTGTCGAGTCAAACAAAAATTTGGTACCAAAAAAAATTTTTAAAATTTTAAAAGAAAATTAGATCTAAAAATTGGTCCAAAATGCTGACGGTCAATTTGGTGAACGGTCAAATGTTAAAACGAGTAGCGCCGAAAATTCAATAAAATCAGGTTAAATGAGTATTTGCCCTTAGAAAAATGGAAATTGCCCTAAAAAAGTAACATGCCCCGAAAAAAAATAGCCCAATAAATATTCATATTTTTTAAATAAAAGCCAACTTTTTTGAGAAAGCCCATCTTCCTAGAGGCGTTAAAAAAAGTAAGCCGGCGAGCTTGCATCAGAAAATTCACGGTGATGTGTAATAATAGTGAAAAGAAGCTGAAACACCAAAGATTATTAGCCCGCTAACATTCAAATTTGTAAACAGGCTTGCATGTGTACTTTTGCTAAAATTCCCAATATAGAAAATTTTCTTTGAACGCGTGATGTTCTCTGCGTGCCACCAAAAATCAATGAGTAAAACAAGCATAGGTGACCTGGTGATCTACCTTTTCTTTGAAAAAAACGCAAAATATATTGAGTTGCATAACCGAGGCAGTGCAAGACAACTAGTTAGAGCACAAATCCATGCTTATTAGACTGCGAAAGAAAAATGTTTTTATCAACAGAGGAGAGCACTGATTTTTCTTTCAGCAAAGAAATCTACAGTTGTATGTTTGATTTTTTCCAGCTCCTATATATACGCCTCCAATAAACTTTCGAAGCAGTTTATTTCTCAACTTTGTTAAATGGACATTTTTTCAGATATTTGCGTTTGTTGGATTTCAAGTTTTCACACTTTTTTTTGTTTTGAAATATTGTGAAGCGGTGAAGTTTTTAGGCTAGAAGCATCTACCGTATATCGGGATGCAACAAACTCGCCTACAAAAAACTCGCCAACGCGCTAAAGACTGGCCAACGTCAGAACTCGCCAATCAAAAACTGACCAACAAAAAATTTAATTCAATGGCCCCTTATTGCCGCTCCCAAGAGTGGCAGTTAAATCGAATTTTTTGTTAGCGACCTTTTCGTTGGCGAGTGTCTGCGTTGGCGAGATTCCTGTTGAGTGTGTTGTTTATAGCAACACAATTGCCATACTCTCCTGTTTTGTTTCAAAAAATGTCAGCTATCAATTCAAAAAGGTACGGCAGAAACAAACCATGGATTTTATTTAAAAAAAACCTGTACAGTCAGCCAGATAACCTGATATTCCCTATTCACCAACTTTCTGACATCTTTTATTATACTTGATTATTAAAAACTAGAGCCATTGTGTTTTTTTTCGTTCAGAATGATTTCCCTTTATTCTATTCTCTTTTAACGATACTTCAACAATTTGTCGAGAATGTCCAAGGAGGTTCAGCAATCACAGCTCATGCAGGATCAAGTAAGAAAATCGGAGCACTTGAACCTGAGCTTTCTTCCCACTCACTTTAACCAAAGCTCTCCCCCCCCCCCTTCTTTAATCGAATCAGCTTGGGGACCAAGGCAATATTTCGGAAATTTTTTACTGCACTACTTTTACACCTAAGTTCTCAGAAAAATTTTTAATCAAGTTTATACGAAAAAATTTTGGTACTATACTTGCATATTCTCAACCCCCCCCCTCTAAATCAATCTTTTCTGATCTTCCCACACCCTATATCGACCTAAAATCGCCTCAGAAGCTCAAAAAGAAATTTTTAAGAGTTCTGGTCGACGAAAATTGAGTTTCGGGTCCACCTAAAAGTACCCTTTTTGAACAGTTAAAAAGCTTTCAGGGCTGTATTCGGGTGGAAAGAGACCGAAAAGGGGAGGGTGATGTTAGCTCGTGTGGCTAAAATTTACTTTTACCCCCAACACTCAATCAAGCTTTACCCCAGCACTAGAATTGTACTATTTTTCGCAAGAGTCTTTTAAACGCGTGTATTAACACTTTTTAAAAAATTTTATGCAAAAAATTTTAGTGAAATTTTTTTGTTGTAAATCGCTGGTCGCCTAGCTAAATTGACTGCTGGTAGTAAAGCTAAATTGCTGCACAACGTTGACAACTTTTCAGTTTAGCCCCCTACGGCCCTGAAATGGTGTTATTCCCGTGCTCTTAATCGAAATGAATTCAGAGGCTCTTTTTGACCAGTCCATGTTAAAAACATAATAAAGAAGGCAAAAAGTCGAAATTCAAGGGTGACCATTTAGGTGTGACAATAAGAAGCCCATTAGGGCCAAAATACAGACAAGAGTCCGACAGCGCATGAAAAAAATCGCCGATTCGCTCGCAATCTGAGTAGAAGATGCGACAAGGTATTGCAAGTAGCGTCAAAATTTGTATAAAAACATTAAAAAATAAAATGCCTTGGTCCTTTAAGCTGACTTGTAGGCGAGGTGGATGCGTTTGTTCAAGTGAGTGGGCAGGGATTGTGCTCAGGTTCAATTCAGCCGAGACTTCGCCTTAATCTCATTTATTGAATAAATTTTGATTTTAGCCATGATCCGTGCAAGCGTACGCAAACATAAAACAGGACATGCAATGCTAGATCTTCTCTTTTATGCCTCAAAATCCTTCTCAGAATAACCATGGTAGTTTTTTTGAGCTTCTAAATTACCCTACAAGTTCGTTCAAATAAGTTTCAGCGCTCAGAGCTGGCCGCTAACCATCAATTAAAGCTTACGATCCTGAGGCTTCACACCATAACAAATTTGCTGATTGTAAGAACTTTTTCCTTTAATAAAAAAATTTTACGCTTGTGAAAGAACATTTGCTCAAGCATATTCTCTAGCATATTGTTGAATTTTAAGTATGTGCTCGCCTACAGTCAAACCTCGATATAGAAGTGCAGTTAACTTCACAGTTAACTGTTCAGCCACAGTTAAAGAGGCATGCTCGCCGCCGATAGAATATTTTAAAAGGCGGGTACAGGTCAATTCAAACGAGAATTATTTCAAATGATTTCAATTAAGCACCTGTGGGGAATAAGTAATCAAAAACTCTTCCTTCTTTAAATAACATCGGTGGCTTAGTGGGATAGCGGCGGAGAACTGCGAAAGTTGTTCGGTCAGTTCGATTCTCACTGGAGGTATAATTTTTCCTCGACTTTTCCAAAATTCCGTTAAATTAATTCTCGTTGAATTTCGCTGGTACCGCCTTTCAAAATATTCCCATTGGCGACGAGCATGCCCCTTTAATGGCCAGCAAATGTCAACGTAATCAATCAGCTCGAGCATTTTCAACGAACTTTCACGAATTTCAAAGTTCGTTTTTAGTAAAATAGTGTTTTTGGTGTTACAGGTTCAATCCCACGTACTGGCACACCTTTTTTGGCTTGTTTTAGGCAGTTTAAAGGTAATTAGACTTTTTTTGACGTCAGATTCGGGATAAGCGACCCAAATTACCTCTAAACTGGCCAAATAAGCAAGAAAAAAGTATGCCACTACGGTGGAATGGAACCTGCAACCCAAAAAAAACACCATTTTGGCCAAAAAACGCGAGCGCTTATGCACTGCGCCAAGGAAGCCACTTTTTCAAACCTAAGTAGCTCCCCCCCCGGGTACAGGTCAATTCATCGATGCAACAGTCATCGACAATAAAATTTATCGATGCAGAACTCATCGCTGCAAAACTCATCGCCAAAAGAAACTCATCGCCAAAGAAACTCATCGCCAAAAGAAACTCATCGCTTGCAAAACTCATCGATGGCAAAACTCATCGCCAGCTCAACTCATCGATGCCTTTAATTCGTCGATTATTATTCATAGACATTTCTATTTCGTCGATTATCTATTAATCGACACTTTGTCTTATGTTCTTTGCTTTTTTCCGTCCGTCACACTTTTTTATAAAAATTATTGTTTTTACAACCTAATTTTAGCCACTTTTGCAATGTTTTGTCTGATATCTTTCCGGAACACTCAAGTTCAACATCTTAGCTATCTTTTAAGCACAAATGCGTAAAATCAAACTTGTTTCTAAAAAAATTTTCCTTGCCTCCAAATCGGTGATGGTTGATTTTAGCCTGTATTTAAGGTGGATTTTTGTGTTCAACACCCACTTTCTGCCATTGTTTGCAAGTTAATGTCAGATATCTCTGCTGAACCGTCAAGTACAACATACCGCTTCTTTTAAGCACAAACAATTAAATTTAAGTTGCTTCTGAAAATCTTTACTCTGCCTTCCAAATTGGAGATGGTGGATTAGCCTGGTTTAAAGTGGTTTTTTTGTGTTCAAGCCACTTTTTCTACCAGGTAGGTAGCTAAATGGCCAGTTAAGGTGGGTAGGTAGGCAGATAGGATAGTCAAGTTCCAGGTAGAATCATTACATTCAATTTTTGATATAACGTACACCCTGGGGACGAGGTCTGGTGTACGTTATATATGCGAAAATAGGCGAGGGTAGGTTTGAGGATAAGCGAGGATATGCAAGGGGTAGGCCAAAGTAGGCGAGGACTAGGTCATAGTAGGCAAGGTAACGAGGATAGGCCAGAATAGTGAGGATAGGCGAGGATAGGCGAGGGTAAGCGAGGTAGAGTAGGTGGGTTGATAGGTAGGGTGAATGTTCTACCCGAACAACGAGATAGTATCTGAAACACTAATGTTCCCAAACGACATAGGCGTAAATAGACGCCTGCAGACCCTTGCGCCTGCAGACCCCTAGTATCTCATACTTCTCTAAAAACCATAAACAATAAAAACGCACACTCCATTTCATTCACTTGACTCGATAATAGACAAGATAACAACACATAATAAATTATTCAACTTCTCCAAGAGCATAGTTATAAAACAGTTAAAAAAAAATTGATCTACAAGGACAGCATAGTATGAATCAAGGAATAAAACTATCGGACGAACAACAAGTGTCGATCAATAGGCAATCGGCGAAATATGAGTGTCGATAACGAACAATCGACAAAATACAAGTGTCGATGAGTTTTGCAAGCGATGAGTTTCTTTTGGCGATGAGTTTTGTGTTGGCGATGAGTTTTGCAGCGATGAGTTCTGCATCGATAAATTTTTATTGTCGATGACTGTTGCATCGATGAATTGACCTGTAACCTCCCCCCCCCGCCTCTTTTAAAGAAAGGCATTTTTTATGGGCGGAATATTTTGATAGTCGAGTTCAAATCACAGAAGAAGTGAAATATAGACGACTTGGCACACACACACGAGACTTATCAAAAGGGTTTACTTTATTCACTCGAGAGCCCCGAGGCTCTCACACATACATTACAAATGCTGAGATGCTATAGGATTCTGGACGGTCCATTCTCTGCCGAGACTGGCTGGCTTCTTTTCATGACTTGAGAGCTGGTTGGACTCCTTGGCTGACAACTTGGCTTGGCTGGCGTTGAAGGAGCGGAGCGGTTTTTTCGGCTTGGCACTTGACGGTTAGAGCAGCGACTGGACTGGCGACGACTGTGGCTTCTGAACTTCTTCTTGAGCATCCTTTAGCACTTCACGGTTAAGGTCCGCGACCCCTTCATAGTCTCTGTAATGGTGACTGTCTTATACCAGAGGAATGTAAATCTCATGAGAGAGAATATGCCTCCGCGCTAATTCAAATGAGTTGTTCTAGTTATTGTTTGATTAAGTCAGGTTTCATGTGACTTTCGATACCAAGTGTGGTTTTGTCGGCTGGGGAAACTTGCCAAAAACGAAATTTGCCAAATACGGAAATTTGCCAAAACGAAATTTGCCAAAACGAAATTTGCCAAATCGAAATGCGCCAAAACGAAATATGCCAAAACGAAATTGCCGAAACGAATTTGGCCAACGAACCCAACAGGGGGAACCAAGGCAGTTTTTACGTTTTTTCGAAATTTTCGAAACTGTGTCCTAACCACCTAAAACCACCCCAAACACCAAAAACCACCTAAAACAGCAAAAACCACCCAAAATTACACTAAACAACTCAAAACACCCCAAACCACCCGAAACCATCCGAAACTAACTAAACAAAATTTTGCGGGAATTTGAATTTTTAGTCTGAACCAACCAAACCAAGTGGTCGTCCACTTGGATCAAAAATTTTTTTTACGTTTTTGGGTTCTAAAACCAGTTTTCTAGACTAATTCATGCACGCTTAACATGGTTTGACAGTGGCAAAATGCGTTTCTCAGTTATTTTTTGAGTTTTGGCAAATACTTGATTTTACCAAAATCAATTATTCCCCAAAACTCAAAAAATTTCTTCATAAAACGTGATTTTACCACTGTCAACCATGTTCAGCGTGCACGAATAAGTCCAGAAAATAGGATTTGGAATCCGAAAACGTAAAAAAAAAATTTCGATCCAAGTCGACGACCACTTGTTTTGGTTGGTTCAGACTAAAATTTAAAATTAAATTTATAAATTTTAATTTTTGTTTTGTGAAGTTTGAATGGTTTCTGGTGGTTTTGGTGTTCTGGTGGTTTTGTATGATTTTGGGTGGTTTGTGGGTGATTTTGGATGGTTTTCGCTGGTTTGGGGTGATTTAGGTGGTTAGGACAGTTAGGACAGAATTCCGAAAATTTTGAAAAATACGTAAAAACTGCCTTGGTCCCCCCTGTTGGTTCGTTGGCCAAATTTCGTTTCGGCAAATTTCGTTTTGGCATATTCGTTTTGGCGCATTTCGATTTGGCAAATTTCGTTTTGGCAAATTCGTTTTGGCAAATTTCGTTTTGGCAAAACATACGTTTGGCAATTTCGTTTTTGGCAAGTTTCCCCTAGCCGTTTTGTCCAAACCACCCTGCCTCTACCTTACAAAGGAAAAAACTCTTTTTCAGCTCGTTCGAAGCTATTTTTGTATTTCCGATGACTATATGCGCTTGTTGACCAATTTTTCACTAAAAGCAATATCGAAGTCAAGCAACTGACCTAAAATGTATTCAATTATTGACTTTTTCTGTTGAAAATGAGTTTTAGCAGCAAATTTATCATTTTAATACCAATTTTTGGCCTTCTTTCCTTGTTCTCCCGTCTGGGTTGTCTTTCTCAATTACATTTGAAAAATCACAATTTGGAAAAAAATTCACAAAAATTCCATTCACTTTGGTCCCTCAAAATGTCAAATTTATGTCGAAAAAGTTCGAAAAATAAAATTGGATACGAGCAAGCGCCGAGAACAAAGATTTTATCGTTTTTAGGATATAACTCCAAACACCTGAAGTGAAATTCATGAAATGAGTCCATAGATGGTCCTCACCCACCTTAGACCTGATTGCGAGCAAGACTCTTAATAAAATATGCATGGTGGATATTTTTCTATGCCTCATGTTAAAATTACAAAATTTATCGGTAAAATTATTTTGGCGCTCATTTAAAAACAGTTTTTTTTTTAAATTTTTTGGCACTATGCGCATTCGTGCTCATCCTGAAAAACGTCCTTCACAACTGTTTTGAGATTTTGCGAGTGCTTTCTTTTTTGCTATCATTTTCAGGACCTCGAAATACGCACTTTTGACTTAACCCGAATAGTGTACTCTTGCCCTTTGTTTAGCTTGGGAAATGTCGGGCTTTTTTTGATAATGGGGGGTCGGCGGGTAGGCAACCGGACATTTTGCATACTTATGCAATCTGTCCGCGGACAAATTGCATGATTTCACGGTATGATTCGGTTGTTTTGCGGTTCTAAGGAATTTTCGCCTTAGCTTTTTAGTTTAATAAAATACTTAATGTATTACTTCGGGTTCTAAATGTGTTTCATGACTAAAATTATGTTAAAAAAATTTGCCTTGGTCCCCCAATATGAATGACTGGTGGGTGTTAAGTTCAAGTGTGCCAAAAAATGTACTGTTTTTCGTCGTGCTGCAACGAACAGTTAATTGCTCTTAGCGAAGTTTTGTAAATGTGTATTTCTAACACAAAATATTTTTTTTCACTAATTTTTAAGACAATAAGTGAAAAAAAGCTTTAACCAGCTTGGGGGACCAAGGCAAGATTTGATTTTTTTTGCAAAAAAAAACAGAACAGGTGGATCAAGGTATGATTTTTTCGGTTTCGTCACGAACACATATAGATTCTCACATTGATTTGTAATTTAGTACTAAATATAGTCGAAACTTTTGTATTTCAGTAAAAACTCGATCAAACATCAATGATCAGAACGAAAAAGTGCTCTCTGATAACGAAGAACAAAAAGATCTGGAAGAATTCACAAACGATGTGGAACAACAGTCAAATATTTTGAGTGGAATGCTCAGTGGAGCTACAGAAATGATACAAAATAAATTTAAAGAGCTTTTTATTGAACTCACTGAGAAATTTAAAAAAAAAATCTCAGATGTCAGCAAAAATTTAAGAGGAAAATTTCAAGAGGATGCTCATTTGAAAAAAAATGTGCTAACATCTTGCAGCCAAAACTTTGGAAAGTAAGTGAAATTTCATGATTTTACCGTAAAAATTGAGGTTTGTTTAAAATGATAAAAAATATATAAAACAAATACAGGCTAAACAAGGATGTGAAAGAAGATGTAATTTATTATCGATTTTAGCTGGTAGCAGTATAGAAAGACAACATAATTTTCGGCTGAATAAGACGGACATGGAACAGTTCGCATTTATGCAAACTGTCCACTCGGTAATGCTGTAGTAATAGTACTTATTTTAAATACTCTTTTTATGTTCTAAGCTGCTATAGTATCGAAATCCTCCGCAATGCAAATTATGTAACAGAATTTCGGAAATGTTTGCTTATTGAATAAAACCTAAAATTCGGAAAACAGGTGAAAAGGTAGATTGGCGCTTACAGGCGCCTGTGTTTATTAGCTACGAAAAAACCCTTTCCCGTCATCACCTTCTGCGTTCCTGATATTTTACCCCCAGCAGCAACACAGCACATCGTAAAAACAGAGAGACCCAACTAAAGTATTGACGCTTATGAAAACAGAGAGACCTAGCGGCCCCGAAGGTAATTAGAATAAGAATAGTAATTAGAATAAGAATTAGTGTATTTGAGCTCCGCTGTGTCCAACCCGGTATAACTGTTCAACCGAGGTCTCTAGAAACAGAAATTCCCAGCTAAAGAGTGAAAAATGAAGGACCACAAAGGTCAATCACCCTTTGCTTCCGACGCTGCGCACTCTGTATTATCAGGCCCAGAAAACGGTCTCAAATTTGCGGCCGTTTCTAATAAGCGCCACAAGCCATTGATTCAAACTTCTTTTATTCAACCATTTTCTCTGCGAAGTTTTTTGAGAAATGATTGTCGTAAAAAAAAGGTTTGTTATGACGGGGTATATTGTCTTCAAATTGAAAAGAATGTCGTTATTTCGAAGGTTTGTTATATCGAGGGTTTATGTTTCTGTTTGTAGTCAAAGTCAACCCAAATAGAGTGTCGTCATATCGAGGCTTAACTGTGATAAATAAAAAATTTTAATATCAGGTTTGTCATAAGTTCGCGTGCCTTATACACAAGTGGCAAAAGTTCTACATAGCTTTCATAGATATTCAAAAAAAATAGCACTGGATACAGACAGATGGGTCCCACCAATCCAGTTTTAGTTACTCAAATCAGAAGAAATTTTTTTGACAGGTTTTCAAAATTAAAATTCAGTAAAAAATACTGAAAACCATGCAGAAACATTGCGAGTTGTATATATATGAACCGCGAACTCTGGACCGGCCCAATATGATGAAAGTTTAACTTTTGCTTCATTTTAATAAACCAGCTTGATTTACAGAATTCTTTCCTGACGATTGGTTGCTAGTTTATGCTGAAATAGATGACGAAGGGAGAGAATCCTAATTAAAAGAATTAGGCAAAGTTATCAATAACTTTGTAAGCAACAGAAGCAACCATCTCAAACTGAGCTTTAAAAATGAGATTAAAAAGGCTTCCGGAAAACACTGGGACAAAGTCAATCTATTTTCAAAGAAATAATGAAAAATATTAATAAAGAAAGTGACAGTGCTAAAGAAATTTTTTCAAAGGTACGTCAAGAATTTTGACCCTATAATACGCTTCTTAACAATTTGACCGTACTAAAAATGCAACCGATCCTCCAAATCGCTGTGACTATTAGGTTGTCGCATGAAAACATTTGGTTTTTTTTCAAATGGAATTTGTTGGCATTCTGTTTTTCTATAAAATCTTAAAAAATTTTCAAAAATTGACATTTCATTTCGTAGCAATAATTCAAGCTACAAAATGATGAATCAACTTTTAAAAGTCGTCAAAAAATTCACAGGAAAAACACAATGCCTCAAAACTTTTCTTTGAAAAAAAAAACAACCAAAAGGACAGTTCGCAATCATGCGAATTGTCCACTTGGTAATGTGTAATGACAGTACCTTTTGTGCAAGTAATTCTTTCTATTTTAAGCCTTTATAGTATTCAAAATTTCTTGCGCAATCCGAATTAACTGAACAGAGTTTCAAAAGAATTCTAGATTGTTGAGATATAAGCTAAAGTTGAAAAGCAGACATTATTCCACCTGTATTTTTGAATTTTAGCTTATATCTTCAATAAGCAAGTATTTCGCCGAAATTCTGTTAAGTAATTCTGACTGCAGAGGAAATTTTTTTGAACTTTATACTCTTTGAGATGGAGGGAGGTGCAATTGGGCTTTTACGAGTCTTAGAGCTAGCCTGGCGCATGTTAGGTGGACTAAGCATGTCTTACGCACTTTTTTCCGAAGTCTGTGACTAATATTTCGGTACTTTTTACAAAACTTTTAAAAATAATGATTTTTAGGAAGGGTATTTGCTAGTAGGGTTAAATTATTAATTTATCAAATTTTTTAGCTTTCGCAGATTTGAATAAGAGATGGAAAAGCAGGATTCAACGAAGCCAATTTTAATTACCAAAGCGCATGGTTAGAATCAATCGAAAAATACAAAAAGTGGTTTGAACGGAAAAAGTGACAGGAAAGTATGAAAGAAGCATTTCCAAAAACTTGCCTTTGGTTTGACGGTAAAAATATTTGTTACAGTTCTAATTTAAGCGGTAAAAGTTTTTGGTAAAACCAATAGTATCAAATATTTCGGTGGAGTCTGCAACAAATTTATTCATCCATTTATTGTCAAGTCTGAACAAAGCTTGAAATCACAAAATGCGAGACAATCTAAGGTGAAAATCAAGCGAACACCTTTTAGAGACTCCTTTTTTGTTTAAATAAAATAATTGCTCAGTGGATTTCGGTAATTTCTATATTTGGAAGTATGTCTTTATTATTTTTTAGCTAACATCGTCACCGACGCTGCTCGTTTCCGCACTCCCCCCCCTAATTTTTGTAAAACGATCGGCAAATAAGAATCCTCGCGATATTAAAGGACCATACTTGTTGATGAAAATATGAATTTGGAAAATTAAAAATGCGCGCGGGACACTTTTTTTTATTCGAAATTATTTTTTAATCATTAATATGCATTAAGAATAAGTGATCAAAAATAGCACAGCAGACACGGAATCGAACCTGAGATCTATTTGGAGACAGGTCAGTTCGCCCCACGATCAGTTTCGCCCCGGTCAGTTCGCCCCCAAGATCAGTTCGCCCCGTTTTTAAAATGAACATTATCCCAAAAAACAACCCAAACTTTTTTTTAAACTTTTTTGTATTCGGGAACATGTTTGAGTCCGTCCTAACATACGTTGGCCTACCCTTGCCTAAGCCTAAGCGTAAAACAAAAACGGGGCGAACTGATCGTGGGGCGAACTGACCGGGGCGAACTGATCATGGGCGAACTGACCGTACACCATCTATTTGCACTACACCTCGCTGCTATACCACTGAGTTACCTGGGTCTCTTATGCAAATTATGTTTTCATTATATATCCAACAACAATAATTCGAAAATTATTTTTAGAGTAATAAAATGTCCCGCGCGCATATGAATTAGCCAAATATCCATTGTCATCAACAAGTATGGTATTTAAGGACCGGACAAAACGTAAAAACAAAACTTGCAAAAAACTTAAAAAATCAGGTTGAAAAAAGTGTCGGTCTCCAGGTGGAACGAAACTCTGTCTTAAATTAACGTTATCAATATATACTGTATTAAAGGCCCTTCGGCCTTTATTTTCAATCCCTGAAAAATCTTGAAATTATAAATCAAAAATAGTCTTACTCTGAAATCCTAGTAAAAATCGAATTTGGAAGTTTTTTTAGAGAGGGGCCTTTAAAACAGAATGTACGTTGTTAACTTGAGATTACACGTTATCGACTGTACTCCAAAATTTTCAGGACCGTATGGTGTAAAACTCACGGAAGTGGTTCAAGAAATCGCAGGGATCGGAAGAAAACTTCTCCTACAGTCGAAGAATTAGAAAAGAAAGAAAGATTTAAGAAAACAGCTACGAGGGATTTCTTCAATATACTTAAGTATGCCTATTCCTCTGAAAATCCTGACTTAGCTGAACCGATTTCACCAATTTTGAACATAAATTGAGAGCAGACGCTGATCTGATTAACGAATACATACTTCAACCATTGATCACTGGAAAACCAAGCCAATCAATTGAAAAAATCAACAACTGAAGAAATTGTTTTGAAATACGCAAAAATACTTTTTTATCACATGTTGAAAGGAATTCGATCTGTCCTTTTGAAAAAAAATTGTATTTTCAAAAGGCCTTAAATTTTTTAATCTCTGAAACATTAAGTCAGAATTAGGGTTGTGAGCGCCCAAAATTTTGAGTCTAGTGCTCGATTCGACATTCGAAATTCGAAAATTTAGAGCGCTGGATTCGAAATTTTCAAATTTCGATCTGAGAAAGTGATTCGAAATTTTTTTGACCGCTCGAAATTCAAAATTTCTGCTCGAAATTCTAAAATTTTCAAATTTTGAGAAAAGTTCGAAATCGAGCTCTCGATTCGACAGCACTAGTTAGAACCTTTTTATTTTTGCTTCAAAATGACGAGAAGCACTGAATAAAATGACAATTTTCGGGGATGCTATCATTTGACGTGCGCAACATCATGTTTTGTTTTTAAAAAAGTTTTCAAGTTCAAATTGAGCCAAAAAACTTTTATAGACTCAGAAGTTTATATTATATCATCAATCGTCATGTATCCTCGCATTGATTTCTAGCATTATAAATTCAAATTTATTTTACGAAACTACAATTAGATGTTGGACACGTTAAACGATAGTAGCCCCAATTTTCTTTCCAAAAGTCAGCATGCCCTTTTCAATCACATTTCTTTTCAAAAAAAATTTAGATCGATACTCTGTCACACTGTCTTTTAAAATGTTCGCATCAAAATGATGTTTTATATGTGTGGTGTGGTCGCCAAAAAAAATTTGCCTTAGTGTCCCTTGCCGATAGCTTTTTAATTTTTCTAATATTTGAAAACTATTTATTTACACTTTTCAGCCATTTTACGACCAAATTTATTTTTGGTGCGAATGTGAAAAAATTGTCTTGTTTCCCTGTTGATGTTTTGATCTAAAACATTTCAAAAAAATCAACAGAGAGAGCCACGGCAAATTTTTTTAAAGGCCACACCAACACATATAGAACCAAAATGGTTTTAAATTTTTTGCAATAAACTTTTTTGGGCATACTTGTACATTGAATAAGCGCAAAACATGTCAACTTTTGAATATTAGCTTTTCATAAAGAAAAACAGCCAAAAAACTTTTGGTTGCTAATGATATGTAATGATCAATAAGTTCTTTGGCAAACTTTGAGCAATCTAGCAATTCTAGCAATAATTTTTTAAATCGCAAACCTATTCCAGACATATGATTTCGTAGCTTTTTTCCTTATTCAAATGGTATAAAAAGTTGTAAAAATAATTTCGAATAGACATTATTTTAGATTTGAACACATGTGAGGTCATTTTGAAATTTTGTTCAAGCATTTTATCAGTTTAGCTGGTTAAAAGTAAAATTAAATTTCTAGCTTTACATCAACATCTCAAACTTTAGATGTGCAGAGCTACGAAGCCAATTTTACAGATTGCTTTTTAAAATTTGAAGAAGGAGTGATGGCTTTTTTAAAAAATTCAATTTTTTTAAATGACCAATATTTGAGTTTTTTCTAAATTTTCTATTTTTAGTCGTTTTTAAAAAATTGAAATTTTAAAAGGTCAGTTAGTCTGCATTCAAATTCTCGAAAATCACTCTTAAAAGTTGGTTTATGTAGCTCTTGAGATGCGCTACAACAAAGTGCTAAGATCTCTAAAGCTCCGAATTTAGTTTAGTTTTTAACCAGTTAAAGTGATAAATCGCCTGAGAAAAAGTTCGAAATGAGCTCACCGGTGTTCAACATCAAACAATGGCTATTCGAGAATATTTGAACAAACTATAGATACCGATTGAAAAAGGAAAAAAGAAGAAAACAATAAAAAACTTTAGACTAAAAAATTTTAAGATGTCGATTTTCGTAATGTTTCATCAGAAATATCGTAAGACTACATGACGTGGGTCAAGAGCTCAATGACAAGGCCAAACAAAAGCGCCTAGATCGATGCAAAAAATTGTCTCGTCGTTTTGGAGCCCAGAGACATGGCGAAATTCTCTTCACTGACGAGAAATGGTTTGACATTGAGAAAGCGCACAACCCTCAAAACGACAGGTTTTTTTTAATTTGTTTTGCTGCTTTATCTTGCTAGTTCGGAATCTAGTTCAGTTAGTTTAAAGTTAAAGTATTTAGTTAAAGTATTCGAACCAGCAACCTCAGCGACAAGTATATGAAGCTCAACACTAACAACGTCTAGTTTTTAAGATCGCCTAGAACCCTCTCCGGAGTGGCCGAAAGGCAAGAATGACTGGGTTTTCGGAGGTTAACTGAAGAGAGGTAAACTTTTGGCGAAAAAGCAATCAATCCGATCAGAATTTCAGTTCGAACGGCTCAGTCGCTCGCAATTTCATATTAATCTATTATCAATTAATCTATTCTGTTTTTTATTTTTCAAATGTCGCTTGAGTGCAGTAATTTGTCGGCCACTCAATGTTGCCATGTCAGACAACGCTGTATTTGGCACTTTGATATAAGTTTTTGCAGCATAAATTTCGATACCGAAACCTATCTGTCAATTTTCAATATTAGGATTGTCCATGAGTTCGCATGTGTTTATACACAACTCGCGAGTTTCCGCATGGGTTTCATAAGTTTTAAGTAACACAAGCCAAAAAAAAATGAGCAGTATCCTCCACTATCGGAATTTAATTTGTAAAAACAGAAAAAAGTTTTTTGATGGCTTTCAAATTAAAATTTCGTGTTTTGTCTTTCAATTTTAAAACCTATTAAAAAAGTTTGTTCTGTTTTTACAGACTAAATTTGATTGTGGAACCCATCCGCTTATTTTTAATGGCTTGTATTAGTGAAAGTTATGAAACCCATGGAGAAACCTTGCGAGTCGTGTATAAGGGTCCGCGAACTTATGGACTAAGCAAATAGCATATTTCATAAAACTTATGAAACCTATATGGAAAGCTTGGAGGGGTGTATAACCAACCGCGAATTTATGGACCAACCCAATACTTGCGGGTCAGGGAGTTGATAATTAGTTCTGTAAAGAACACGGAAGAATTGTTAACGGGTTGCGAAAAATATTCAGTATATAAAATCATAATGTTAATTTTTAAATCGGTTTCATCAAGTGACATTACTTTTGCGATTTCGGGTGCATTTTTACAAAATTTGTTCATTTCTAAAGGAAGTTATTTTCAGAGAACGTAGCCCGCAATCTTAGCTTTCTCGTGGCTGTATCTTGGCTCAGGTTTGTATGCAGAAACTTAAACAACCAGCGTCTTATTCACAAAACCACCATTTTCCCACTTGCGAAATTTTCGTTTGATATTTTACGGAATTTTCACAATTTTCACTTCATACACAGCCATGACACGCTCTTGAGTGGCAATAAGCTTTTTTCCGAATTTCGAACCTTGATAAAGTGGTTGTTTTGTGAGTGAGAGGGTGTTTGTTCAAGTTTCTGCATACAAATGTCAGCCCACATACACTCATGAAAAAGCTGAGATTACGGACTACGTTCTCTGAAAAAACTTCCTGAGAAATAAACAAATTTTGGAAAAATGCACCTGAAATTGCAAAAGTAATGTCATTCGATGAAACCAGTGTTTCCAAAACTAACCCCTACACCTACACTTGGAATGAAACATACCCTATACCTACACTTGAAATGTAACATACCCTACACCTACACTTACTGTCCAGCATACTGTTAGATAAACAATAGTTGAGTGTTTATCTAACTGTTTGCCATACTGTTTGCTTTCAAACTGTTTGTTTAACGTACTGTTTGTTTTCCATACAGGGTAAGTTTTCTGACTATACAGTATTATGTTGTTCAAGCTTTTTCGCGTGACTTTACATAACTTTCAGCAATATGTCTTCTTCTCTGTCGTCCTTTTGGTCGTCAGCTCAATCTTATCGATAGTCTTCGCTGAAAAAAATCTTTTTGGATCAAATCAGCGACATGGAAATTCTCAAGATTCGGTAATTTTCTTGACGTCAAAGTAGTGATTCCTCTTAGATTTCGCGATGACCAATGTTTTCAGTGATGGAAGCTCGCTTTCCGTTGCCTATCTTGCCTATCGTCGGTCAGCAGTTGCACGAGTCGAATGCTCTCTATCCGTTTAATTGCTGTGGTGATGCCAGCGCGAATAGCTGCTTTTCCTTTCAGCTTCGTGCTATTTTTGTCTTTTACGGAGATGTTTGAGAAGAGAACTAGCTAAAATGCTTTACAAATATTGAAAAAAATATGGCCAAATAGTTAAATCCTCTATTAGCTGAGGGCATCATGACACAAAAATGTTTGCGTGTTATGAGCGATGCTCTTGATTGATTTAATTGTACTGTCTGGAATATCTTTTCAGGATTTTTACATGGCCATTGTTGGATGATTCGTCTTCATGACTATGGTGGGAATGTTAGTCAACATGATCTGCTGCATCCGGTGCTGTTGAATGAATGAAAACACAGAAAAAAAACTCGTCATGTTTTATTTTGACATCACATGTCTCTTTCACTTTGTTACTGCATCTTTGTTACTGTATCTTTTTTACTGAATATGTTACTGAATATGTTACTCCTTTTCTTGTGGGTCGGTGAAACATTTTGGTTGCCGTTTGCAGATGTGAATTTCAACCAACGCGACAACTTTTGGAAATAGCTTCTTATAAATCGTGGTGTATAAATGGTTTTTGTGCCACAATTTGGCTAACCAGCACAATTGAAATTAATTTTATTTCAATAGAAGTCAAGCAGAGACAAGAGTCAAGATTTGTTTACTTTCAAATATGGAATTGAGCATGAAAAAACATGAAAAATTATTGCGAAAGACTTGAAAGATCACAATTTACCTGACAAGATATCTTTATTAACATCTAACTCGAACACCGAAAAGCTACTCAAAACAAATTTACATCCTCAACAAAGTTTTTACAATATACCATTAACTGAGAGTTAAAGATAGGCTTGGCAGCGGGACGGGAATCCACGGGAATCCCGGTTTGGGAATCCCGAAAATAGTCACTTTCCCGTTCCCGTTTCCCGCCGGCTCAAAGTTCAAAATCCCGTTTCCCGCCCGTTCACTTTCAAAAATCCCGAAATTTTCCCGAAATCCAAATTCAAATTTATTTAATGTCAAAACGAAAAAAGTTTGATCCTAAGCAATTTTGCTTGTCATTTATTTCGTCATTTCTGGTGGAACGTCTTCTTCAACGGGCGGCGGTAAATTCGTCCCCGGTAAATTCGTCCCCAGGTAAATTCGTCCCCAAAACCGCAATTCAAAAATTTCGAGCAGGTTCGAATCCTGGTAGTAGCAAAATATTTTTCTAACTTAGAATTGTGTGGGAAATCAGGTTTGTTAGGACCAAAATTACGACTTTACCCACCCTAACCGCAATACCTTGAGTAGTTCCTCACGGTCAGGTGAACAGACAATACATATTTTAATTTTTTTACTTTTTAGCCTTAAAACCTATTTTATGGACTAATTCGGACATGCTGAAGATGGTTTGATAGTGCTAAAATGCCGTTTTGTAAGGTATTTCTTGAGCTTTGATAAAAACCAGTTTTGGTAAAATCAATTATTGTCCAATACTCAAAAAATACTCGACGAAACGGCATTTCATCACTATCAAACCATCTTCAGCATGCCTGAATTAGTCCAGAAAATATGTTTTGTAAGATGGAAAACGTAGAAAATTTTTTACTCCAAGTGAACGACTACTTGGTTTATTGCTGCATGGATTATTCAGCAGAACTGACGTTGGATCGTAAGAATCGTAGAAATCATATAAAAATCATAGCTTGGATCACAGACCGAAATGTTGATACCTGTGTACCACTACACTAACTAAGTTCCCCAATCTGGGTACGACTACCTGGGTACAACAAAACCAAGTGGTTGTCCACTTGGAGCAAAAAAATTTTACATTTTTCATGTTCCAAAATCTGTTTTTTGGACTGATTCAGGCATGCTGAAGATGGTTTGATAATAGTAAAATAAGGTTTTGTATGGTATTTCTTGAGTATTGGGCAATAATTGATTTTACCAAATCTTGATTTTACCAAAACTCAAAAAATACTCGAGAAAACGGTGTTTACCACTGTCAAACCCTCTTTAGCACATCTGAATTTACCGCCGCCCGTACCTACCTGATGCTCTTCTTACCCACATTTGGCTTACTAAGACTATATGGCTCTTTAATATGAAAAAATTGTGTTTCCTACCGATTGGATTCGAATTTCGAACCTGTTCGAAATTTTGAATTAGCGGTTTTGGCGACGAATTTACCTAGAGCCTCTTCAACAGCATAACGGCTGAGAATTTAGGAATCTACTTACTGTAAACACAAGCTTTTTTCATTTCTAAAACCAAGACAGTACCACTTGTTTGTTCCGGTGAAGATTTTTAAAATTAAAGATCACTCTCTACATACTATAACTTTTCTCCTGTGACATCTGTCACAGTATATTTTTTCATCGTCTTGCAATCAAAAAATAGGATCCCGATCGAAAACAAGATGAAAAAATGCAAAACAAATGATTACAGTAGTTTTGCATGACCAAAATGGGTTGACTCCGAACTCATGCTGACTCCGGAGTCATCGATTTGACTCCGGAGTCAGACCATTTGACTCCGGAGTCAAGCGTGACTTCGGAAGTCTGAATAGGCCTTTATTGATTTGTTTGTTTTGATTTGTTTGAAGAAAAAATCGCAGAATTTTGGCTTTTCTCTCTTATTTAACAAATTCCCGTTTCCCGTCGGGATTCCCGAAATTTTGGAAATCCCATTCCCGTTTCCCGCAGGAGCAATTTTTTTTTCAAATTCCCATTCCCGTTCCCGCCCGGACCCCTAACTGCCAAGCCTAGTTAAAGAGATAAAAAGAAGTCTTGTTTCTGTGATTATTGGTCGCCAATCAGCTTGAGAGAATATACGTTGAATCGGTGAGCTAGTCGCTGGTATTGAAAACATTTGCATGACAAGAAGAAAAATTGGACACGCATTCTAAGAATTAACAGTCCTTTTTATTTAGTCTGGCAAAAAATTACCGTTCCCAAGAAGCTTTTCCAGTATTTTAAGGCATCAATCTTTACTTTTCATTCGGATTTATATTTACAACTCGACTGAGAACCTGTCGCAGCCTAGAAATTCACTAAGTTCTGGAAGCATAAAGAGCTGATTCGGAGTCTATTTTGCTGAGACGTTATGCATTGTTTGGTTCAAGAGCAGTATCAATAAAATAGATGGGATCGAAGTCAGCGTAGTTGGAATTCATAATACGGTCCAATCGGCTGTTCAATATCAGACAGAGAGCCCTGGCTCATTCCATGACAAAACCTGGAGCTTATCTAGTGATTTGAAGACTGCCTTCAAGTAAACATAGCAAGAAGACATATAAGCGTCCTTTTAAGCCTGTATCTTTTGCAGAATCTCCACAAATACTCACTCAAGAGAATTTCGAGACCAAAAAAGCTATTTGGCCACTATAAAAAGTTAAATTTTAAGCATGATAATAATTTCAAAAAGTTTACGTCATAATTTCGATTGAGTGAATTGAAAAGCTGACGCATAAAAGGATGCAAGAGGATTCGAAGATACATTGACGGAATAATTACTACACTCGCTAAAGCAAACTGTATTGTTGACAACACTAATCCTCAACCCTAGTCCCCTGAGTGGTGATCCCTTGTAGAGGGAGAAAAAAAGGTTAGTTAGTTTTTTTACATGCATGCAATACAGTCAAACCTCTCATTAACATACACCCTTGGGACCGGGACTTGCCGTGTGTTAATGAGGGGTGTATGTTAATGGGGAGTATGTTAATGAGAGAGCCAGATTCCATAATTAAGCTCAGTGTATGCTAATAAGAGAGTCCGTTCAATTTTAAGGCCACATTTCGGAACACACCCTACATTCAATTTCGGAACGCACCTCTCAATCGATTTCAGGACACACCTCTCAGTTAAATCAGCTTGGGAGACCAAGGCAATTTTTTCATAACAATTTGAGATTTTGTAGATTTAGAACGGCTCAGGAGACCAAAGCAATTTTTTATGAAAATTTAAAAAAAATTTGCCTTGGTCTCCCAGGCTTTTTCGAAATTTTCATAAAAATTTGAGATTTGTAGAATCGTTTCTGTAGAAACAGGGTTTTATTTGAAATAAGCTTCAACTGTATGTTAATGGGAGAGCCAACTGTTAGAACGGGACCTGACGCGGTCGTATGTTAATGAGAGGTGTATGTGAATGGGAGTGTATCTTAATGGGGGAGGTAATTTTGCATCAACTTCGAACAAACCAACTAAAGCTTAGCCAGTACATCGACTGTACGTATCAAAGTTTAATCGATATAATAAGTATGTGGTCGATACACTCGGTGGCCTGGTGGTGAAGACAGCATATGAAGTGCACATCCTGTGAACCTTCTGGGCATCTCCAGTTCTCATTGCTATTGTGGAGCAAAAAAAAGACTTTGACTGAAGACTTTAAACTCTGAAGACTTCTAAATTTTGACAAAGTGTCTAAATGGTTACCTTTTTCAAAGCCAATTAAACGAAATTGTAAAAAAGGACGTCATCGACAGCAAAGCAACGCTGCAAATAATCCCAAACAATTCTCCGATACTTTATAACCTTCTAGTGAAAAACTGACTAAAAATGGAGTTAAACATGATGAGCGCACACACGCGGATTTGAACCTGGAACTTCAACCTATTTGCATTAACATATATGCCCCTTTTTCAGATGAGTATTTTCTGAACCAAATAATTTGGTCATTCAAAGTTAGGTTATTTTGTTTATAGAAAAAGGATGAATAATTTGATTATTATTGCAAGACCACTGGTTGACTTATACCGTATTATTTCTAATAGAGTGGCAGCACTAACTATTTCTGTAAGCAAAGCTAACCATTTTGTGTGCGGCTCTATTAGAGAAAATACGATAAGTACAGTTGCTAGGAGTGTTCGGTCACTTGAAGTTAAAGTCAATTTTCGTATACCAAAGAGTAATTTAGTCTCTAACCTAATGATAAGGCGCTAAACCCAGCTTGCCGTGGAATAGCGAAAACTACTTACAGTCAAAGACTCTATGACAAGTTGATTCGAATTAGAATCCTAAAGGTTTCTATTGGAGCCGAACCTCTTCGGAGTGTTCGATCAAATTTTGGAAAGCTGGGTCTCTGGCCCGGCGTATATGCAGTTGTTGGTTGTTCTATTAGATATCGTTGATTGATCGTTGATAGATAAAGTCTAATTTGACATTATGAGCATTGAAATTCTGTGTGAGGGCGATACGCAGAATCAAATCGAGTATTGATTTGCTGGAATTTGTCTATATAGAATTGCACCTCGATTTGACGACACCACGAAAAGTTGGTTCTTCAGGTGGCTCGAACATATTTTCAGCCACTGCAATTTTCGAATCCTTTTTTCCAACTGTACTTTGATCGTCGTTAAATCGATGTTCGGCTGTATTACTAAAAGCGAAACTACTTAAAATTTTGGATTTTAGTTTCTATTTAATCGAAATATTCATGACGCTAAACTCCATTAGGTTATGAACCCGAAAAAAATTTGGCTTTTTGGGTTGAATCTTAATAAAAATTCTTCACACTGTACAAATTTATATAAAATTATTTTACTGCAAAAATAAAAAAGTTTTTGGCTTACAACACCCGAGATTCCCAGGACGTCTCCGATCCAAGTACTAGTCGAGCCCAACATTGCTTGACATTGCCAGATCGGACGGGATGGCGTACTTTCAACGTGGTATGGTAGTAGGCGATGTAAGATGAGAGGAACTGAGACACAATTTTCCTAGTATTCTTCCTATTCTGTGTCTGCTTCTTATTTGATAGCAAGGGGGCGCAGACTATCTCTTTCTTGCATTGCATTTTGTAGGAAATGCTGTTTGGAGCTCAGTTTTTTGGTTTAATTACCCTAATTTGAGGTACTTGCATGTTTCTGCCCGAAATAGCGGTGGTGGAATAGAAAATTTTGGAAAGCATTGCCTTTAGCGGCAGTGCGTAAATTCTGCAAAAAAGCCAAACATAATAATTTGGTCATTCAAAGTTAGGTTATTTTGTTTATAGAAAAGGATGAATAATTTGATTATTATTGCAAGACCACTGGTTGACTTATACCGTATTATTTCTAATAGAGTGGCAGCACTAACTATTTCTGTAAGCAAAGCTAACCATTTTGTGTGCGGCTCTATTAGAGAAAATACGATAAGTACAGTTGCTAGGAGTGTTCGGTCACTTGAAGTTAAAGTCAATTTTCGTATACCAAAGAGTAATTTAGTCTCTAACCTAATGATAAGGCGCTAAACCCAGCTTGCCGTGGAATAGCGAAAACTACTTACAGTCAAAGACTCTATGACAAGTTGATTCGAATTAGAATCCTAAAGGTTTCTATTGGAGCCGAACCTCTTCGGAGTGTTCGATCAAATTTTGGAAAGCTGGGTCTCTGGCCCGGCGTATATGCAGTTGTTGGTTGTTCTATTAGATATCGTTGATTGATCGTTGATAGATAAAGTCTAATTTGACATTATGAGCATTGAAATTCTGTGTGAGGGCGATACGCAGAATCAAATCGAGTATTGATTTGCTGGAATTTGTCTATATAGAATTGCACCTCGATTTGACGACACCACGAAAAGTTGGTTCTTCAGGTGGCTCGAACATATTTTCAGCCACTGCAATTTTCGAATCCTTTTTTCCAACTGTACTTTGATCGTCGTTAAATCGATGTTCGGCTGTATTACTAAAAGCGAAACTACTTAAAATTTTGGATTTTAGTTTCTATTTAATCGAAATATTCATGACGCTAAACTCCATTAGGTTATGAACCCGAAAAAATTTGGCTTTTTGGGTTGAATCTTAATAAAATTCTTCACACTGTACAAATTTATATAAAATTATTTTACTGCAAAAATAAAAAAAGTTTTTGGCTTACAACACCCGAGATTCCCAGGACGTCTCCGATCCAAGTACTAGTCGAGCCCAACATTGCTTGACATTGCCAGATCGGACGGGATGGCGTACTTTCAACGTGGTATGGTAGTAGGCGATGTAAGATGAGAGGAACTGAGACACAATTTTCCTAGTATTCTTCCTATTCTGTGTCTGCTTCTTATTTGATAGCAAGGGGGCGCAGACTATCTCTTTCTTGCATTGCATTTTGTAGGAAATGCTGTTTGGAGCTCAGTTTTTTGGTTTAATTACCCTAATTTGAGGTACTTGCATGTTTCTGCCCGAAATAGCGGTGGTGGAATAGAAAATTTTGGAAAGCATTGCCTTTAGCGGCAGTGCGTAAATTCTGCAAAAAAGCCAAACATAATAATTTGGTCATTCAAAGTTAGGTTATTTTGTTTATAGAAAAAGGATGAATAATTTGATTATTATTGCAAGACCACTGGTTGACTTATACCGTATTATTTCTAATAGAGTGGCAGCACTAACTATTTCTGTAAGCAAAGCTAACCATTTTGTGTGCGGCTCTATTAGAGAAAATACGATAAGTACAGTTGCTAGGAGTGTTCGGTCACTTGAAGTTAAAGTCAATTTTCGTATACCAAAGAGTAATTTAGTCTCTAACCTAATGATAAGGCGCTAAACCCAGCTTGCCGTGGAATAGCGAAAACTACTTACAGTCAAAGACTCTATGACAAGTTGATTCGAATTAGAATCCTAAAGGTTTCTATTGGAGCCGAACCTCTTCGGAGTGTTCGATCAAATTTTGGAAAGCTGGGTCTCTGGCCCGGCGTATATGCAGTTGTTGGTTGTTCTATTAGATATCGTTGATTGATCGTTGATAGATAAAGTCTAATTTGACATTATGAGCATTGAAATTCTGTGTGAGGGCGATACGCAGAATCAAATCGAGTATTGATTTGCTGGAATTTGTCTATATAGAATTGCACCTCGATTTGACGACACCACGAAAAGTTGGTTCTTCAGGTGGCTCGAACATATTTTCAGCCACTGCAATTTTCGAATCCTTTTTTCCAACTGTACTTTGATCGTCGTTAAATCGATGTTCGGCTGTATTACTAAAAGCGAAACTACTTAAAATTTTGGATTTTAGTTTCTATTTAATCGAAATATTCATGACGCTAAACTCCATTAGGTTATGAACCCGAAAAAAATTTGGCTTTTTGGGTTGAATCTTAATAAAAATTCTTCACACTGTACAAATTTATATAAAATTATTTTACTGCAAAAATAAAAAAAGTTTTTGGCTTACAACACCCGAGATTCCCAGGACGTCTCCGATCCAAGTACTAGTCGAGCCCAACATTGCTTGACATTGCCAAATCGGACGGGATGGCGTACTTTCAACGTGGTATGGTAGTAGGCGATGTAAGATGAGAGGAACTGAGACACAATTTTCCTAGTATTCTTCCTATTCTGTGTCTGCTTCTTATTTGATAGCAAGGGGCGCAGACTATCTCTTTCTTGCATTGCATTTTGTAGGAAATGCTGTTTGGAGCTCAGTTTTTGGTTTAATTACCCTAATTTGAGGTACTTGCATGTTTCTGCCCGAAATAGCGGTGGTGGAATAGAAAATTTTGGAAAGCATTGCCTTTAGCGGCAGTGCGTAAATTCTGCAAAAAAGCCAAACATAATAATTTGGTCATTCAAAGTTAGGTTATTTTGTTTATAGAAAAAGGATGAATAATTTGATTATTATTGCAAGACCACTGGTTGACTTATACCGTATTATTTCTAATAGAGTGGCAGCACTAACTATTTCTGTAAGCAAAGCTAACCATTTTGTGTGCGGCTCTATTAGAGAAAATACGATAAGTACAGTTGCTAGGAGTGTTCGGTCACTTGAAGTTAAAGTCAATTTTCGTATACCAAAGAGTAATTTAGTCTCTAACCTAATGATAAGGCGCTAAACCCAGCTTGCCGTGGAATAGCGAAAACTACTTACAGTCAAAGACTCTATGACAAGTTGATTCGAATTAGAATCCTAAAGGTTTCTATTGGAGCCGAACCTCTTCGGAGTGTTCGATCAAATTTTGGAAAGCTGGGTCTCTGGCCCGGCGTATATGCAGTTGTTGGTTGTTCTATTAGATATCGTTGATTGATCGTTGATAGATAAAGTCTAATTTGACATTATGAGCATTGAAATTCTGTGTGAGGGCGATACGCAGAATCAAATCGAGTATTGATTTGCTGGAATTTGTCTATATAGAATTGCACCTCGATTTGACGACACCACGAAAAGTTGGTTCTTCAGGTGGCTCGAACATATTTTCAGCCACTGCAATTTTCGAATCCTTTTTTCCAACTGTACTTTGATCGTCGTTAAATCGATGTTCGGCTGTATTACTAAAAACGAAACTACTTAAAATTTTGGATTTTAGTTTCTATTTAATCGAAATATTCATGACGCTAAACTCCATTAGGTTATGAATCCGAAAAAAATTTGGCTTTTTGGGTTGAATCTTAATAAAAATTCTTCACACTGTACAAATTTATATAAAATTATTTTACTGCAAAAATAAAAAAAGTTTTTGGCTTACAACACCCGAGATTCCCAGGACGTCTCCGATCCAAGTACTAGTCGAGCCCAACATTGCTTGACATTGCCAGATCGGACGGGATGGCGTACTTTCAACGTGGTATGGTAGTAGCGATGTAAGATGAGAGGAACTGAGACACAATTTTCCTAGTATTCTTCCTATTCTGTGTCTGCTTCTTATTTGATAGCAAGGGGGCGCAGACTATCTCTTTCTTGCATTGCATTTTGTAGGAAATGCTGTTTGGAGCTCAGTTTTTTGGTTTAATTACCCTAATTTGAGGTACTTGCATGTTTCTGCCCGAAATAGCGGTGGTGGAATAGAAAATTTTGGAAAGCATTGCCTTTAGCGGCAGTGCGTAAATTCTGCAAAAAAGCCAAACATAATAATTTGGTCATTCAAAGTTAGGTTATTTTGTTTATAGAAAAAGGATGAATAATTTGATTATTATTGCAAGACCACTGGTTGACTTATACCGTATTATTTCTAATAGAGTGGCAGCACTAACTATTTCTGTAAGCAAAGCTAACCATTTTGTGTGCGGCTCTATTAGAGAAAATACGATAAGTACAGTTGCTAGGAGTGTTCGGTCACTTGAAGTTAAAGTCAATTTTCGTATACCAAAGAGTAATTTAGTCTCTAACCTAATGATAAGGCGCTAAACCCAGCTTGCCGTGGAATAGCGAAAACTACTTACAGTCAAAGACTCTATGACAAGTTGATTCGAATTAGAATCCTAAAGGTTTCTATTGGAGCCGAACCTCTTCGGAGTGTTCGATCAAATTTTGGAAAGCTGGGTCTCTGGCCCGGCGTATATGCAGTTGTTGGTTGTTCTATTAGATATCGTTGATTGATCGTTGATAGATAAGTCTAATTTGACATTATGAGCATTGAAATTCTGTGTGAGGGCGATACGCAGAATCAAATCGAGTATTGATTTGCTGGAATTTGTCTATATAGAATTGCACCTCGATTTGACGACACCACGAAAAGTTGGTTCTTCAGGTGGCTCGAACATATTTTCAGCCACTGCAATTTTCGAATCCTTTTTTCCAACTGTACTTTGATCGTCGTTAAATCGATGTTCGGCTGTATTACTAAAAGCGAAACTACTTAAAATTTTGGATTTTAGTTTCTATTTAATCGAAATATTCATGACGCTAAACTCCATTAGGTTATGAACCCGAAAAAATTTGGCTTTTTGGGTTGAATCTTAATAAAAATTCTTCACACTGTACAAATTTATATAAAATTATTTTACTGCAAAAATAAAAAAAGTTTTTGGCTTACAACACCCGAGATTCCCAGGACGTCTCCGATCCAAGTACTAGTCGAGCCCAACATTGCTTGACATTGCCAGATCGGACGGGATGGCGTACTTTCAACGTGGTATGGTAGTAGGCGATGTAAGATGAGAGGAACTGAGACACAATTTTCCTAGTATTCTTCCTATTCTGTGTCTGCTTCTTATTTGATAGCAAGGGGGCGCAGACTATCTCTTTCTTGCATTGCATTTTGTAGGAAATGCTGTTTGGAGCTCAGTTTTTTGGTTTAATTACCCTAATTTGAGGTACTTGCATGTTTCTGCCCGAAATAGCGGTGGTGGAATAGAAAATTTTGGAAAGCATTGCCTTTAGCGGCAGTGCGTAAATTCTGCAAAAAAGCCAAACATAATAATTTGGTCATTCAAAGTTAGGTTATTTTGTTTATAGAAAAAGGATGAATAATTTGATTATTATTGCAAGACCACTGGTTGACTTATACCGTATTATTTCTAATAGAGTGGCAGCACTAACTATTTCTGTAAGCAAAGCTAACCATTTTGTGTGCGGCTCTATTAGAGAAAATACGATAAGTACAGTTGCTAGGAGTGTTCGGTCACTTGAAGTTAAAGTCAATTTTCGTATACCAAAGAGTAATTTAGTCTCTAACCTAATGATAAGGCGCTAAACCCAGCTTGCCGTGGAATAGCGAAAACTACTTACAGTCAAAGACTCTATGACAAGTTGATTCGAATTAGAATCCTAAAGGTTTCTATTGGAGCCGAACCTCTTCGGAGTGTTCGATCAAATTTTGGAAAGCTGGGTCTCTGGCCCGGCGTATATGCAGTTGTTGGTTGTTCTATTAGATATCGTTGATTGATCGTTGATAGATAAAGTCTAATTTGACATTATGAGCATTGAAATTCTGTGTGAGGGCGATACGCAGAATCAAATCGAGTATTGATTTGCTGGAATTTGTCTATATAGAATTGCACCTCGATTTGACGACACCACGAAAAGTTGGTTCTTCAGGTGGCTCGAACATATTTTCAGCCACTGCAATTTTCGAATCCTTTTTTCCAACTGTACTTTGATCGTCGTTAAATCGATGTTCGGCTGTATTACTAAAAGCGAAACTACTTAAAATTTTGGATTTTAGTTTCTATTTAATCGAAATATTCATGACGCTAAACTCCATTAGGTTATGAACCCGAAAAAAATTTGGCTTTTTGGGTTGAATCTTAATAAAAATTCTTCACACTGTACAAATTTATATAAAATTATTTTACTGCAAAAATAAAAAAGTTTTTGGCTTACAACACCCGAGATTCCCAGGACGTCTCCGATCGAAGTACTAGTCGAGCCCAACGTTGCTTGACATTGCCAGATCGGACGGGATGGCGTACTTTCAACGTGGTATGGTCGTAAGCAAGTAACGATATTTTTTAGAGTGATTTTGCTCGACCAATATCCCAAACTTAATATATACAATGAAAAATTTGCCGCTATTCCATTGTAACTACCCCCCCCCCCCCCCAAAAAAGCTATTCCAGTGTACCCCCCCCCCCCCAAAATAATGACCTATTCCATTGTACCCCCCCCCCTTGTAGCAAAAAGTTGCGCTAGATCTATTCTATAAAGTTAGAGCGAATGTCGTTAATACGGAGCGTTTGATGAAAACTACCAAATTGTAGAATAATTTCGGCGTCCTATTCGAAGTGGTTTGCATTTTTAATGAGTTGAAAAATATTTCTAATAAAAATAAATGAAAAACATATTGTTAGGTTTCGAAACCGGTATTCAAGGTCTCTTTTTTGTTCAATATGACGATTTTTAAAATTTCCCGCAAAAATTTTCAAAGGTCAAAAAAGGTCGCGGTGTTGCTGTAGATTAGTCTAATCTAAGTTTATATTCGTGCGCAAGTAGATTAAAGCCGAAGCATTTATTTGAATACGAAAATACGATCATAGGAGTTTTGCCAAAAAATATTTTTATAGTAAAATTAACAACTGCTTCGATTGTTTGTGCAACAAGCTTTTTTTTAATTCACTGTTCAACTTTTTTTTCAATACTCCTCTTCTTCCTGAGCTCCAGAGTCGGTGGCAACCTCTTCGTAGTCCTTCTCCAGAGAAGCCAGATCTTCACGAGCTTCTGCGAACTCACCCTCTTCCATGCCCTCACCCACATACCAATGCACAAAAGCGCGCTTGGCATACATCAGATCGAATTTGTGGTCGAGACGAGCCCAAGCCTCAGCAATAGCAGTGGTGTTAGAAAGCATGCACACAGCTCGGGGCACTTTAGCCAAATCACCTCCAGGCACCACGGTTGGTGGCTGGTAGTTGATGCCGACCTGAAAATAAGTAAGATAAATAAATAGGCTTGGTGTGAATCGAAAATAAGATTGGAAGGAGCAATTTCGGTACACACCTTCCCCTTCCCCAATTTAAGTTGGTCTAAATAACAACTTTTCTAAATTAACACTCATTATACGGAATCAAATTGGATCAAAACCACAATACTCCGTCTCTGAAATTTGCAGGCTCCGTCTTGGCATCTTTGGTGAGTTACAACACTAACAACTTATCATTTTCTTTTTCAAATGGGTTGCAAATATGCACAGTTGAATTCCTCGAGTTCGTTACCGCCTAAGGTCCGACACTTTTTTACACTGATTTCGGAAGTCTTTTGGCGAAACTGGTCTGGTCCGAAATATCATAAGGATCGCGATTTCGCGGGTCATTTCGGAGAAACACAACAAATTCGCTAATCAAACCAGCAACATTCTCAAAAACGTACACCTAATTTTTAAAAAGGTGTATGTTGTTGACAATGCTGAATGAAATATCGTGATCCTCACGATATTTCGGAGCAGACTAACGGATCAGTTTCGGCAAAAGACTTCGAAATTCAGTGTAAAAACGTGTCGGACCCTAAGCAGGAACGAACTTGAAGGGTGTACGTTATTGAGGAATTCGACTGTAGTCCAATGTGGTTTTTGTAACCCGAATCTTAACGCTACTCGCTACTCATTTTTTTTAATAAAACGCTTCTTGTAGGCCTAATTGTAGGTCTATTTTATTTTATTCTGACCGTCCTTTTTTTATATATAAATTGGCTGAACAATGGTCGACAAAAGACTCCGTCCTTTTCTTGAAATTCATACCAAAATTTTACGCTATATCTCTTCTATAAAGTTAGAGAAAATTTTCACAACGTCGAGCATCTATGAAAATACTCAGTGTGTGGAATGATTTCGTGATCCGACCCGGAGTGAGCCGATAAGTGTGTAGGTCTAGTATTCATAGTCAAAGTTTAGTATTCTATACCTTAAATCCAGTAGGGCACCAGTCCACAAACTGAATAGATCGGTTGGTCTTGATGGAAGCAATGGCGGTGTTCACATCCTTGGGCACTACATCTCCACGGTACAACAAGCACACGGCCATGTATTTGCCTGAAAAGAAGATCTTTCTAAATATATGCCTGTTTTTTAATAGTGTTTACCGTTGCGAGGGTCACACTTGACCATCTGGCTGGATGGCTCAAAGCAGCTGGAAGTGATTTCAGAGACAGACAGTGACTCGTGATAAGCCTTTTCAGCGGATATCACTGGAGCGTAGGTGGCCAATGGGAAGTGGATTCTGGGGTAGGGCACCAAGTTGGTCTGGAACTCAGTCAAGTCCACGTTCAAAGCTCCGTCAAAGCGAAGAGAAGCTGTCACTGAGGAGACAACCTGAAGTAGTGGTATGCAAAATTTATTTCAGTAACAGGTTTTATGGTCACTACACTTTTTCAAACTAAGTATGTGTACTGACTGAACTAACCGTTGACTTTCTAATGTGTTTCAAAATATATCTTTATCTACTTGGTTGTTAAAATCTTCCTTCAAAAAATTTATTTGATTTCAGACATCAGGAACTCTCAAAACTTTGATTTTTAGTTTCAAATTTTAGAGATTTCACTGATTTGAAAAATTAGATCAAGATCCGAACCCATCGAAAAATAATTTTTTATATAATGCCGTGTACTAATTGAAAACGTCTCGTATACGTACCGTAATTCCTCTAATAACAGCCCATGGGCGCCCAAAAATCTGAAAAGTTTGAAGTCGGTCTCGAAAATTTCGGCTGCTCAACCAAAAGCTAAAACGCGGAATCAGTAGAGCTCGTGGGATTTAAGAAAACGCAAAGAACAGATTCGCGAAATATTTGCTCTGGGCTGAGACATAGGTCCTCAAAGTTAGGGGTGGGCGCTTATTAGAGCATGGGCGCTTATTAGGAGAAATACGGTATATAATAGATTCTAATTAGAAAATGTTGTTTTGATGCGCGCTGGATAGTTGTTAGTTAGCTTAAAGTTACTATAGGATATCCACCTTAATTGATTTTATTAATTCCATAATTACCAGCTTTTTTAATTTCCTCAACTCTTTAGCACTCTTTTGGGTGCAACCGCTCATTTCCGATAATTTTCATTACCATCACTGTTACTTTAATAGATATTGAAATTACCTGTGAGATCAATCGGTTAAGGTTGGTGTAGCTCGGGCGTTCAACATCCAAGTTGCGACGGCAAATGTCGTAGATAGCCTCATTGTCGACCATGAAGGCACAGTCAGAGTGCTCTAAAGTGGTGTGGGTGGTCAGCACAGAGTTGTAGGGCTCCACCACAGCAGTTGACACTTGTGGAGCTGGGTAGATGCTGAACTCCAACTTGGACTTTTTGCCATAGTCCACTGACAGACGTTCCATGAGCAGAGAAGTGAATCCAGAGCCAGTGCCTCCACCAAATGAATGGAAGATGAGGAATCCTTGCAGTCCACTGCAGTTGTCAGCAATACGGCGAAGACGGTCCAACACTGGGTCAATGATCTCTTTGCCGACGGTGTAGTGACCACGAGCATAGTTGTTGGCTGCATCCTCTTTGCCGTTGATCAGTTGTTCAGGGTGGAACAGCTGTTTGTAAGTACCGGTTCTGATCTCGTCTAAAAGCAATAGGGTATAATAATAGTTATTTTTCAAGTTGGAAAATAATTTGAATCACCGCCGACGAAGTCGGAAGTAATCCACACTATTCCAATAAATTACAAACTGTATTACCTACCAAAATTTTATTTTCATTTTTTGGAACCCATTCCTTACCACTTTTCTTATATACAGGGTGGGCCAATTTTTTTGGAACACTTTAAACGATCATTACTTTTTTCTATGATGGAATTTCAAAATTCTGTAAACGCCATTCGACTCAGAATTAAAAAACAATTTTTTTTGTGCATGGAGCTCGAAAAAAAATTTTTGCTCAAAATTTTCGAATTTGCCTTGGTCCCCCCTGTGTTCTAAAAACGTCGATTTTTTGCCACTGCTTGTTGTTGTTGTGCAAAAAATCGACGTTTTTAGAACACAGGGGGACCAAGGCAAATTCGAAAATTTTGACCAAAAATTTTTTTTCGAGCTCCATGCACCAAAACAAATGTTTTTTGATTCTGAGTCGAATGGCGTTTACAGAATTTTGAAATTCCATCATAGAAAAAAGTTATGATCGTTTAAAGTGTTCCAAAAAAATTGGCCCACCCTGTATAACACCAACTATTTCTAAAACATTAGCACACGCAAAAAGAAATACGGTTCGACTTCTACGAGCAGTTTTTACGTGCTCATTACTCCAGTACAAAGCTCGTAAAACAAGCTCATGAATCTTTTTCATTTCTTCGCTCATAAACCCCCGAGGAAGCAGGGGCTGGGGGGGGGGGGGGGGAGGTTTGAGGTTGGCATATTACAATAGCGATCTGGGAGGGGGTGGAAGGAGTGCTGTGGATATGTTATAGTAAGGCCAAATTTTTTATTTGCAAGAGTGAAAAATTGAGAAATCAGGACATCTAGAAACCGTCCTCATAGCAGAAAAAAATATAGTAGTTTTTGAATGAAGTTGTGTAATTTGTAGTCCTCTCAAGACCTATCAGAAAATTTTCAAATTCAATAATATTTCCTGTTATTGAATTTCTTTCCGTGCAGGAGGCCGTTCTACGCAAACCTTAATCTTTTGAAAGCCGGTTTTCGAAAGTTCTAGTACCGGTAAATTTTTGTGAAATCCTGTCTTTATACCAAGGCGAGGAAAATATATATAGTGATTTTAACAGGGCTGTGAATGAAAAATTTCAAAAAAAACATTTGGGTAAAAGAAGAAGATTTTGACTATTTTTTGTAGTAAAAGGGTCATTTTATCCAGTGCTTGTTGCCATTTTGAAGCAAAGAAAAATTTTTTGAATAAATTTTTAAAAATAATCAAAGATTTGGGGTGCCAAAAAAGGACAAATCTTTCTAAAAAAAGACGCTTCCAAACCCTGGCTTTAAAGGATTATCAGTTCGTTATATGCCGTGGGAATGAAGACTTACCAATTACAGTAGGCTCCAAGTCGACCATCACTGCTCTGGGTACATGTCGTCCATTGCCAGTCTCAGAGAAGAAAGTGCTGAAGGAGTCATCGTTGGCGTGTTGGTTTTCAGAAGGCATCTGACCATCAGGTTGGATACCGTGCTCCAGGCAGTACAGCTCCCAGCAGGCATTTCCGATTTGCACTCCGGCTTGACCAACATGTACAGAGATCACTTCACGCTGCAAAAGTTATTCTTAAAAAGTTGTCCAAACATATAATAATAAAAGTTACCATTTTTTAATAAATTAGACGAAAGATAGGAATATAAGTGTTGAGAATGCTGAAAATGCAATTTTACATTGAATATTGTAATGTAGCTCCAAATACAACATGGACAATCATGCCGTGCAAATTAGATAAATTAAACTTAGTGAACATTTTGGTTCTCCTTAAAAGGCCATTACCGTCCCCGGCGACGAGTTTCGTGTATTTGAATTGACAGGGAACAACTTTTCACTCCGAATTTATTTAAATTGTAAACACACAGTGCACAGGCACAGTCCTATATAGAACCTTTTCAAATGGTGAGAGATAGGTTGGGTTTTAACTAATCTCTCGCTAAGACACATTTTCGTTGTTTCGAATTTTAATTAACGTTCCTATTAAAAGTTTAAATAAATGTCACAAACAGATTCCATAAAACTTTAATGCGATGACTCTTAATCACCACGATTTTCGATTATTGATCACGTAATAAAAGTTTAATAAATGTGGTAGATGGATGTAGAGAGGTGGTAAACATTGTGCAAAACTGCATCTATTATGAAAAAAAAATACTTGATGGCTTTCGAAATTAGAACATTAGATGCGATCAATGTAGACCTGTTGCATAAAAATTAGTGGTTCGTTTATCAAAAACTTGTATTTGAACTCTATTTGTGCGTTTGCCTTTCTAGAATTTTTGTCAAGTTCTAATACTGAGAACCCAATAAAAAAGGAAATATATAAAGACTGGAAGCAGAAAAGTAAACTGGCCATCCGAACTAGCAATGACTAGCAGTATAATGGCGTCTTTCGGTTGTTGCTGGTGCCTTGCTGTCCTTCAAATTGCCTGTGTGCGCGCGTTTTGAAACACTCCCCTTCCACTTTCCCGCTTCAACCCATCAAACAGCACATGCAAAGGGAGCTTACGCAACACCAATTGGAGGGATTTCGATTTGAATTATGTTGAGTCTGGCGTCTTTCGTCTCATCTCTTTTCTTTTTCGGCTTTTTGTGGGAAAAAGGTTTTTGATTAGAGACTGTGATTCTGTCCCTAACCTCGAAGATAAAAATTTGATTGATCCAAATAGTTTATTATTGCTAAGAGAGAGATGGGTTGCAAATAAAATTAATCAATAACTTCATAAATTCAAACTAAAATTTCCCTGCAAAAGTCTGAAAATTTCTCCAAATTGATAAAAACATTGAAATTCCCGGCGAAATAACTGAAATTGTTTTCAGTTTTAAAATCTTCAATTTTACGCATGACCAGAGTGTAAGCTAATAATCATGACTAAAAAGCAATTTTATCAGCATTAAAAATGGCAAGATAAATGATACGGATGAGAAACAAAGACCAGGACAAGATTAATTATAATAAATTGTTTTACAATGCTTATCGAAAATCAGGGATGTGAATTATAATTTTTAAAAAAATTTGTTATTTTTTCGGGAACCCGACTTTTTTGACTTTGGAAAATATTGGTCAAAATCATTTTTTTAGCTTGAGAATGGCAACAAGCTTTGGTTATAATTATTTATTCATACAAAAGTAAAAATGTCCTTTTTTAAATTATCATTCCGATCCCTGCCATAAATACTTTTATTGCCGTGATTCAAAATCATGTTTAAGGAATTGTGTTTTTTAAAAATTGTCTTTATTTTGTAAGTTATGTCACTAACTTCAAATAAGAATAACTCTTTTCAGAAGAATTTTTGAAAATTAGGTTAAAACACAACGGCAAGAACTATATTTTAAATAAGTAGGGGCAGTTGGTTGTCAGTTATAAAATTTACGGTAGTTTAAAAATTCGCTTTTCTAATAAAGTGCCAAAGTCATAATTAGGGTTGTCGGCCGGCCGAAATTTTCGGCCGGCCAAGCCGAGCCGAAAGCCGAAAACCGAAATTTTCGGCCGGCCGAGCCGAGCCGAAAGCCGAAACCCGAAATTTTCGGCCGGCCGAGCCGAGCCGAAAGCCGAAAACCGAAAAAATATCGGTTTTCGGCCGGAAAAGCCGAAAATCGGCCGGCCGGCCGACAACCCTAGTCATAATTCAATCCTAAAAGTTGCAGCTAGATCAGGGTTCATAATGAAAATTTTTGAAAAAAGGACATTTGGGTAAAAAAAAGACATTTTGACCATTTTTGAAGTGAAAGGATCATTATATCCAGTGCTTATTGCTATTTTGGAGCGAAAAAAAGATTTTGACTGAAAGCTTCAAAGATAAAAAAGATTTTGGGTCCCGGAAAAAAGGACAAATCTTTTTTAAAAGGACACTAACGAACCCTGAGCTAGATATTTTTGAATCAATGTTAGTGTTTTCCAAACTAAATTTGAAAAAACGAAAATAAATGAATAAATTTGAAGAAATTTCAGACTTCTTATCGAATGCATGGATAATTTCACAAGTAGCTTAAATCTGATAAATATACATGCGAAAGAGATTTTTTCTAAATCCGAATGACATCCAAACAGTTTTTGTCATCGAGCTTCTGGTAACCAGGCAAGCAGTCGCATTTGAAGTTCCCAGGCAAGTTTATGCAAATAGTGCCGAGTTGACAGCCGCCAAGCTGAAAATTAAAAAAAATGAAAATTAGATTTTTTAAATATTCAGTTATTTTAAAGTTGTATACAGGCTACTCTCGGTATAGTGTGAGTGCTGAAAGTTCGTTCGCACCTAGGATCCGACTCTTTTTTACTTCTAATTTTGAATACTTTATCAAAATCTGATTCGCCAGTCTAATTGGAAATATCGCAACAATCCCGATTTCGCCGGTCGTTTTTGTAAATGGCAACAGTTTTTCCTTGAAGACTCGCGCCTCTCGATAAAATGTAGCATTATTTTCAAAAAAAGCTACACTATATTGAGAGGCGCAATAGACTAACGAGTCAGATTTGGTTAGACTTCACAAAATAGAGAAAAAAAGTGTCGGACCCTAGATGGGAACGAACTTTTTGCACCTGCACTATATCGAGACTGCACTGTATTATATGTATATTGAATGGCTTGTTCACGTTGTTAGAGTTAAAGTTAGAATTCGGGTAAGAGGTGTTCATGTATTAAAAAATCGGAACTCTAACTCGATGGTGTTCACTTACATCGAGTCAAAGTTCGTGGTCGAGCTTGAAAAAGTTCATGTATATGGCTTAGATAGCTCAGAATCTCACTTCAGATCCGTCTAAAGCCCTAAAAGTTAGTTTTTAGGAGATTTGCTACAAGGGAATTCAAGTTATATGCATTAACACCTAAAAATTTGACCTAGAACTATAACTCTGACTCGAGGTACATGAACACCTGCGAGTAAGAGTTCGAGTTAGAGTTGGGATTAGAGGTGTTCACGTAACCAAAATCCCGATCTCTAAACAACTTGAAAAAGCCATGAACGTTCAAAAATGCTTAGAAACTCATAAAAAATTTGACAATTCTACTGAAATTATTTGTAATCACAATATGATCACATCTTTTTTAGACAATCGTTTTATTTATGACAAAAAGACCTGTTCTCTAGCACTTTCATCCCACAGACACTCATCAACGTCATAGCAAGTTGTACCATTGCCAAAAAAGCCCTTAATATACCAAGATCTTGAAGTATTAAACGAATAAGTGGGAGAATTTTTTGATACTGCAATCAACATATGCAATATATGCGTGATATTTCTTAGTTACATTTGCCGTCTTGAAAATTTTGAAACTCAAAATTTATTTCGCGGTCCGGCCATGAAACATAAATAAAATGCTTACAGCTTTGCAGGTGCACTTAGCGCCATATTGGCCGGATTCACAGATGGCGAACCGGTGGCATCCTGTAAAATATACACGATTATTAGGACATTGAATCAAGGCTTAGAAACGTCTTTTACTTCAAAATTTATTTTTTATTTGAGATACGAAAGCTTCAAATTTTTTTTTGGTGCTTGAAATGAATAAGCACCAGATAAAACTAATTTTTGATCGAAAAACCCTTATTTTGTAAAAATTTCCTAAATTTTGAAATTTTGAGCTCCAAGCTCTGAATAAGATTGATTTTTTTTAACTTACTGATCCTAAATTTTCCAAGTTCTGCATCGGCATTTATTAGCTCAGAAAATGTTAGAAAACTCATGCTCTTTGATGTCCATTTTACTCAAAGACAAAGGGCAAAACCAATATTGTTTTATCATTTTTAATTAATCGGAACATGTTAACTGCTTCGGAAAGATATTTATATGAATAAGCACGTGGAACTGTTGTTTAATTTTAATGAAAATAAAATGACTTTATGATGAGTTACAAAATAAGTATGAAAAATTTGCAAAATTTCGTGGCTTCATCAATTTTTTTGAAAAACTGGCGCTAGTACAGAATGACCCCCCCCCCTCCGAAACATGAAAATCCGAAGATCGCTGTAACTACCTTTTTAAGCAACAATCTCAGGCTCAGCCCTTAAGCTAGAGGCCAACCTGCTCTTTACTTAAGTTTTAGAAATAAAAATTTAGAAAGGGGGGGGGTATTCTTAAAGTTTTTTAAGTTGTTTACCCTAGGCGGGAACCAAGTTATGGGGGGTTCAAGTGCGAGGTTTAACTGTATATGAAAGTGTCACAAACTGGTACATGATTTAGAATCAATACATGAATTTTCTGGTCACTGGAGAGCTGGAAATTTCTGGCCGGTTGCTGTACCTTCGTAAAAAGGTCTTAATAAAAAACAGGTGGTAACATCAACTTACTATTGTTGATTTTAAAAATAAAGAGACACAAAAAAGTACAAAATCTTTTTTTTAACTACACAAACTTCCACCCATTAGAATTTTACGGTTTCTTTTTAATATTATGCTCATTAAAAAAAGGGCAAAAATATATTTGTGGTAAAATACAGCCAGGCATGTTAAAGGCTCACGTGGTTCACAAATAGAAGCCTGTGAAAATCAATGGCATGACTTACGCACACGATTTTTTCTGGCCCAACTGCCTCTAAATTTATGTTTGTGTGCAAGAATAGATATATGTACCAGCTGATTTTCTGCATTCAGTATTGCTTACAAGATGCTGCTAATACTTTTAACTTGCTTTTTACTTGTTATTCCCTTTACTGCTAGCAATAATGCTAGAAATTACAATTTGTCTGGTGTAAAAAATGGTGAAATCGAACAATATTTTAAAAACTTTTCCCAGTTTCAGGTGAACCTTTTCACTAACTTTTCATAAAATATAGATCTGAATTTTTTTCGCTTTTTCACATTTTTGAATGACTAACTTTTCTACTTAGTCAAGCAAATACATGAAAATTGAATTTTTACAGACCATCTGGAAAGCTGCTGCATAAAAGTTTTCTTTGACAGAAGTTTACAGGACCACGGCCAAGCGTTCAAAATTTTCCTCCGCCAATTTAAAATTTTTTTCATTATCATTGAACTTCTGTACGGATTTTCAGCTTAGTTTCTAACAAAACGAGTCCTAAGTTTTTATTTAGGTAAGGCTTTGTTAGAAAGCTAGTAAAAAACCAGTACACAGGTTCAATCATAGATTTTTTAAATTGGCAGGTGGCAACCATTGTCTTAGACGACAATAACCAACTTAAAAAAAGTTTGGACTATATTTAGGTGACACCGTTAAATTTAAAAATGACTTTTATCGTAAGTAGGGTTGGCAAGGGTAGTGCTAAAACGACTGATCGATGAAGTGATGGGTTTCGTTAGCATTTTTCAACAGTTTGTAGAATCTTCCTTTTTCGCGTTTCAGAAATTTTTTTTCAAACTATTTTGTAGATTTTGTCTTTCTGCCTACAACGGTTCAAAACGAATTTCTGAAACGCGAAAAAGGAAGATTTTACAAACTGTTGAAAGATGCTAACGAAACTCATCACTTCATCGATCAGTCGTTTTAGCACTACCCTTGCCAACCCTAATCGTAAGTACTCAAGGGTTGGCACTGTTTATTAGATAATACTTTTAATGCACAATACTTTTTCATGGGCTGCATTTTTATTAAAAATTATTACATAATCTAGAGCTACCCTACCCGTATTGATACCCACGGGTATATATACCGATACCCGGTATTTAATAAGGGTGGGTAAAAAGTTACCCATTCACCCTGGGTTGTGAATGTAACTGGGTGCATAGCGCTACCCACAATTGTAGAAGCCCAAACTAATCAAATTGACCGAAGTTTGCAGGAAAACGATTTTTAAAGTCATAAAATAACTTTAACGGCGGATCAACCTTTGCTCCCCAGGAGTGACGGATAACCGTAGATTGACTGTGATAATTACTTTTACAAATTATATTAAGAGTTTTATGGTTTTCATATATTTATTCTTCAGCCGTTGAAATTAAAATTTCAGCATTTCTTTCTTCACATTCCCGTGCAGGAGATTAGAAATCAATTAGATAAAGGGCCGAGTCATGGCCAAAGTCAACTTAGCAAAAAAAAAGTTAGTATTTCATTTAAAACTGTCATATCCCGAAAGTTGACTGAAAAATTACAAAATTGCTACGAAGATTTTAAACTTAAAGCTGTCAAATGCCTTGAAAGTCAATTAGAAAAAGCAAAAAAAACATCAAAAAAGAGCAGGCGAAAAAAAAGTTATTGATCAATTTAAGGTCACACCTATAAATTATAACAACTTTTTTAATGTCTTCAATAATTTGCTTAAGGTAAGGACTGGCTTAATTTGGGTTGAAAATTTTGCGGTTTTTTAATGAAAGGTGCTCTTCTAAATTTAAGTCTAAATTTTTTCTGAGCCTTCATATTAACTGAAATTTGGTGGAAGCAGCAATAGATTTATCTGGCAATTTGTGTGCTATTTTTTTTCTTTGGCGCATTTTTCAATTGAAATTATTTTGACTTATTGGTGCATATTTTGTATTTTTTCCAACTCAGGCCACGGGCTCCCAAATGTGTTTCTCAAATCGTAAAAAATAAATCAAAATTGAAAAAGCGCGATTTCAAAAATGTCGCAATGTCCTCTCAGCAAGAAAACATTGCAGCCAAAAAATTTTTCAATTTATTTTAATGAAATTCTGAATCAAAATGGAGACTAAGGCAATTTTCGGTACCATTTTGTTATCCGTCGGCACAATTTGGTCGAAAAATATTAAAGACAGGAATCGTAGCTTTGCTCAAAATGATTTTTGACCTGCCGTATTACCTCTAATAAGAGCCCCACCCCTGATTTAAAATCGCCTGGCAATCCTCAATTTCGGGGTTCAGGGTCGCAGGTCAGAATTTTTGAAGAATGTAGGTACCGTCAACTACCGATTGAGTGTATACCCTAGGGACCGGCTCCAGGTGTACACCAAATCGAGTGTACACTAAATCGAGGGTTCATTCATTAATCAACCGCCGGCCGAAATTATTCAATCCAGGCCTACACTAACCGAGGTCTACACTACATCGAAAGTCGACAGTATAAAGTTTTCATTTACCACTTTTACTGAAAAAACCAGGTCTAAAAATTGTTTTTAAGCAAAGACCCGAAACTCCGATGTTCCTAAAAACATGATGATTTCGAGAAAATATTGCTAACTAGTTGTTCAGATACCAAAGCATACTCATAAATACGATAAGACAACAGAAAATCTATTAAACTCTGTATTTGCTTTAAAGATATACTATTTGATAAACATGGAAGGCCAACGACTTTCATCAAGTTTTTCCAACAAACCTGAGTTTAAAAATTGTAATGGTTTCAAAAGTCTGAATTTTCAAGAAATAGAAATGGCAAAGAAAAATTCCCAGTTAACATTTATTTTAAACCAAACAGCTGCGGAATGGACACAGTCTAACTGCTCAATGGATGCTACCTTATTCATGGAAGTAATGGACAAAATATACGATTTGGATCTAGAAATAAATGTATGCAAGATGCTATGGGAAAGTGAAAATGTTTGCGAAAGTAAAACTAGTGAAAGTTCGAATAAAAAGAAATAGTAGACCTTTTAGATGTGAACAAATAAAGTGTCTTACAAATCCAGAATTTGCGGTAAACGCTCGGCTGGAATGCACTATTACGCGCTGGTCGTCTCGAGTTCGTCCAGAAGTTCGCAGCTCTGTGCGATCTAAGTTTTGGACACTCAATTCTTCTATGTGTGATTACCCCGCTTAAAAAAACAGTTTTTTATTTCTTTAATTGTTTTTTATTTCGAAAATTGGACGCTACTCGTTTCTACCGTCTCCGCCCAATAATGTTTCAGGTACCCCGAAACCCATACTTTTTTTTAAAGATGCTCAAATTAGTACGGGTTGTCCCTAAACCTAGTGCCTAGGCCCGAAGCCTAAGCCTAGACCTAAGGGTTAAGCCTAATTCCTAAGCCTAAAAATAATTAGGAGGGGGGGGGTGTTTGGATGGGGCAGGGCGAACTCGTATTCGCAAAACTCGTATTCGGCAAAACTCGTATTTGACAAAACTCGTATTCGGCAAAACTCGTATTTGACAAAACTCGTATTCGCAAAACTCGTATTTGACAAAACTCGTATTCGCAAAACTCGTATTTGACAAAACTCGTATTCGGCAAACTCGTATTTAACAAAACTCGTATTCGCAAAACTCGCATTCAACAAAACTCGTATTCTACCAAAATTTGCTTGTTTTTATGAGTAAAACACACATTCACAAGCCAACATTCCAATATATATGAGCGTTTATTTGACTAGAGCCAGAAAAAAATTATGTTATAGGGAGTTTTATGTTATATAGAGGTAAAAGTTATGTTATATAGAGGTTCACTTTGGCTTTATTTCAATCTGACCAACCAAACTGATTTCTGAGTTATGCTATATTTTTGTTTTTTCTGAGTTATGCTATATGAGTTTTATGTTATATAGAGTTATGTTATAGATAGGTTCGACTGTATTCGCCAAATATGACCGATTATTTTTGCACAAATTGAATTTGCACAATCTGACTTTGCACATTCTGCTCCTGCCCGGCCGAAACCCCGGACTTCTCGCAACAGGACTAGAATCCCGCACACAAAACATAGGTCTCTTACGATAAGCAAGTGTACAGGAGGTGCAAGTCGTGCTCTAGTTAGAAAATCCCTATGCCATTAAACCCATTGAATACAAAAACTAATAAAAATAGACTTTTACGCTAAAAAGGAAGAAAAAGGGCAAATTGCATGGGACACGGACAATTCAGTATTAGTATTACTAACTGTGATTCTGCTTTTACTTTATTTTTCCTCAGTCAATACAACGTGTTGAATACGAGTTTTGTCAAATACGAGTTTTGCCGAATACGAGTTTTGTCAAATACGAGTTTTGCGAATACGAGTTCGCCCTGCCCCGTTTGGATCGGTGTCTGAAACCGAGGAGGTGTTTTTTACGCGTGAGCTTTAAAACCGAGTAGCGCCAAAAATTGACCTCTTTTTCATTGTCCATCTGAATTGAAGGGTAGCTACTCAATTAAACGGTATCCACTTCTAAGGCCCGAAATTATAGATTGCAATGAAAATTGAATCAAACCAAGGTATCTTACACAGAATAGTGCGTTAAACACGATTCGATAATACCATAAAAGATAATTCCACCGCGATAATATCGTTTATGGGCGGCAGACACGCGAGAAAATATCAGCAAAAACAGCAATTTTAAATTTGCACCAGGAAATTTTCAATTTTTAAGCTGTTATCTTGGTAATTATCGATTATTTGTCACATTCGTGTTGGTTCGTAAAAACAATTGTAAAATCTTGAATCAGGCCAAACATTTACGCCTGTCTTAACGCTCGCTGCCTATTCAAGGCCTAACAAATCACACAAAAAAGCTATTTTTAGCCTCTCCAAAATACCTTCAGTCACTATGAAGTATTTAAGTAATCAGTTATCTAAACTTTCTTGTTAGAGCTGAGCAAAAAGAGTTTCTCAGCCCATATATCATCTAGATTTTCAGCTTTCGAATTAATCTGAGGATAAAAATCAAAGAAATTTGCTATTTTGGTATTATCAAACCATGTTCAGTGCTCAATTTTGAGTACCCTGGTTTTATTAATCTTTACTGCAATTCAAAATTTTCGTGCTATGGAATTTGATACCCGTTAGGGTATCAAATACTTACCTGCCTTCGAGGTGGATGGAGAACGGAAAAAGGTCAAAAATCAAATAGGTTCGCGAATTCAGATATCAGAAAGGCTCGAATAGAATTGTGCTAAACGTTTTTTTCTAATTTGATTTTGCAATTTTGTGTTATATGAGTTGGTACTTTTTCTGCCTTTGATAGCAAAGAAGAAAGCCCGGAACTTTTGGCCACTTACTGATTTGAAAAAAGTGTCAACTTGTAGGGTAAAATTAGTAATTTTATGAAAACCATTTAGCAGGTAAAAGCCAAGAAGGCCATCTAGGTGTTTTCGATTATATTTTCTAAATTTATCCTATGAGTGCACATTTTGAAATACCATTTAAATACGTAGCCAAGATTCTGGGCTTTCCTTTCCGCTATTATTAATAGAAAAATTACCATCAAATTGACGCTAAAATTTGAAAATCATGAATTAACAAGAAAAAAGGCCACCAATTTAAATAAAGGCGGTAAAATTTTATTTCTTTATTTGAATTTAAAAAAAGTGGCCAAATTAATAAAAAAAAGGCGGCCGAATTCCCACATTAGGCGGTACATTTTACTTATAGCCTATAAGTTAAGGTATTTCCAACCCGAATTCAACTTACTTATTTCACACAGCCCATCAAAAAATGAAAAAATATTTTACTATTACTGTTGACACTCGATCTAACAGCGCCATTGGAAAGAATTTCAAAAATAATTAAGTCCGTGCCTTCGAAATTGAGGTTGAAACCTAAATATTAATTCAAGTGCATAGATTCTTATTGGATTTTGTATGCTCAACCCATCAAAAAATTAAAATAGATTTTTTATTTTTTGACGCCCCATCTAACAGCGCTCTATGAAAAGCTCAAAACGTGTCGTTAAGTCGAGGGTCGTTGAATCGAGCGCCATTAAATCGAGCGGAAATTTGTAACAAAGTTTTTTGCCGATTATTGTAATAGAAACGTGTATATCATGGTAATGATCTCAACATTTTGAAAATATGTAAATTTTCTCAAAGTATGGACATTTTAGGGTGTTCAGCAAAAAATATATTTAAGACATTTTATTTAGTACTTGTCACTCCTTTAAATAGGATTTTGAAATAAGATTATTGAAAATATATAAGGAGACCAGGAATAAGATAAATGTTATAAGTGAGGACATACCCTATTTTACACTGAAGGAAAATTTATTCAATCACATCGACAACAACCGCAACAATATTAATCAAAAAATTCATTGACCTTATGAATGCGCCTCGATCATTGCAGTACAGTCGACCCTTGATGTAACGCCGCCCCTTGGGACCGGCCTTGTGTGGCATTATATCGGGGGTGGCGTTATACGGTCGACCTTATGCAAAGTTTGACAAAGGGCCGTTATATCGAGTATTCTAACCAAAAGTACATTGACCAAACTGAATGAACGGTTTATTTACACATCCGTAATAATTTAAACCAACCAATCGTTTTCAACGGACTTGCTTTCTTGTTTCGCGTAAATGGTGTCACCTACCTAGTCATATTTATAATCATTTCAGTCATAAAACATGTCACTTTTTGCGACCTCGTCGATAACTACACGCCCATAACTGTAGAATTACTCGTAAAACGTACAAAGAAATTCTACAGTTAACGATAAGACAGAGTATGACTAAAAATTAGTGGGTGTTTTTGCTGAGTCAGGAAAAACCATCAAACTTAATTACTTAGAAGCATTCATTAGCCAAAAGTCAAAAAAATAATAAAAAGTTTGTTTAGAAAGGCTTCATATGGTTAAAAATTGATGTCAGCATGAGGCATGCTCTATGACTGCCTAACTAGATAAATGACGCAATTCACACAAAACAAGAAGACACATTAGCCCACACACATTTATCAAGAATAGAGTTATTAGGTTTCCCGCACAAAATTATAATTTAAACGATATTTGTTGACCGAAGATACCGAAAATTCGAGGGTATGTTTTGCTTTAATTAAAGCTAAACCAATCAAATGGTTTCTATAGTGGTGTTACATCGGGGTCGCCTTATATCGTGAGTCGACTGTACAAAAAACACGTGATATTTGCAGATAGGACGTTAGTGGATGCGATATTTAGGAAAATTTCGGTGAGTGAAAAAATGTTTTGATCTGAGATATGGCTTGATAAAAGCAGATCGCATTCATTGGGCTACAATCCACAACTGTCCTGTTCGCCAATCGCAAATATCGACACACTGTCGTTAAATCGAGCGCTACTCTACTAGTTAGGGTCAAACAAAGTGGATCGTTAAATTGAGTGTTGCTGGATTGGGCGTCGGTTCTGCATTTATCAGACCAACCTAATCGTTTGAAGTGTATTGTTAAAGCGAGAGTGTCTTCAAATCGAGTGTCGTTAAATCTAGCGTTGACTGTATTTAAAAATATGAAACCCATCATAATGTCAGACAAAAAATTTTGGGCGCTAGTATAGAATACATCCACAGTCACTTTCGAGTGATTTCCGTCTAAGGTATGTGGGTGTACGCATCTCAACCCCAAGCAATCAAGCCCCTGCCACTGCGAAGGGTGCTCAGGGGGCTGGGTTGGTTAGAGATGCGCGCACTCACTTACCTTAGACATAATTCCGAACAAGACTCTTGATCATAAAATGCATATAGAGACTCTTTTTGCCTAGCTCCAGTGACAGAACGGGGTAGAATACCCTAAAAAGGTGGTTTGGAGGATTTGAGGGAACTTTTTATTCGAGAACCTCTAGTTCGGATCTTCGTAACAATTTTTTTATTTATAATTTCAAAGAAAATTTTCGACTTTCTTTCTATCCGACTAAAATCATTCCATTTAAGACAACAAACATTCAAATATGCTAGGAGATGAATTTTTGAAAACTTGCTTTCACCGTAAAATATAAGGGCAAAGAGTTTTCGCTGCTGAATTGCGCGTTTTCGGTGCTAATCGCAACGGGTACGGGTGAAACAGCGCTAGTCGTCATAAAAGCGCAATTTAGCGGCAAAAAAAAGCTTTGTCAAATTATAATCACACTACTGCGAATTTATGTGCGATAGATAGCTCTGATCACTCCTTGCCTTTTGAAATATAACATGCACAGGTGGTAAATGAATTCGTACAAGTACCACTCATTTTTAAGTGAATAGGAAAGGCGAAAATTAACAATTTACAAATTGCTGTCCGAGTTTTACAGGGTGCGTGAAAAGTTCTGACAAGTTTTTTAAACTCAAAATTTTTAACCATATTTCATTTTATGAGTGAAACAATTTTACCAGTTTTTTCTACGTTAAATTCCATACAAGGAAGTAGTTTTACTTTTTTTTCCAGAAATCATGGCACCCAACGATCAGCGAATTGAACTAGTGCAAATGCGTCAAAGAGGGAAGACCATCACGGAAATTGCAAGGGAACTTCATTTGGACAAGAGCAATGTGCATCAAGAGCAATGTGCAATCAAAATCCTTGATCTTCCGCTTCTTTCACGATCCTCGTAAGTCCACAGCTCATTGAAGCGCTTCAGAGTTCGATGCACATTGCTCTTGTCCATGAAGTTCCTTGCAATTTCCGTGATAGTCTTTCCTCTTTTACGCATTCGCACTTCCTCAATTCGCTGCTCGTTGGTGCCATGATTTCTGGAAAAACATAAAAGTAAAACAACTATCTTGCATGGAATTTAACGTAGAAAAAAACTTGTAAAACCGTTTTCACTATAAATTTCTCATAAAACTTTATTTCACATAAAACAAAATATGGTTGAAAATTTTGAGTTTTAAAAAGTTGTCCGAACTTTTTACGCACCATATAAATGATGTGTCACCCATTGGAAGCCATCTTGTTTTTTTAATCTTTTAGGTCCATTGTGCTCAGCGTAAAGTTTTACACAACACGCAGAGTCTAGTACACATGACGCCCGAACTTTGTCACTTTTTAATGGACAATATTGCACGGACGAAGGTTTTGTTAGCTCAATTTTCGATTACGCATCCATCTGATCGTCTCAGGATCAGTCCTTCTCGACTACTTTTACGGATCCTGAAAACAAGAGCTCAGTGCGTAATCTACAATTGGGCTAAGAAAACTCTCATCCGGGCGACATTGTCCATTAAAAAGAGACAATGTCTGGACGTCGATACACAAAAAAAACCACCGACCATTGATTCCATTTTTTCGTGCAGAATTTTTCGGATCAAATTTATCCTATTTTAAAATTTGCTGAACTTTTTTTGAAATGCTAGAATCAAACACTAACCGTTATTTCCAGCGCAGTGGTCTACATTAACACATACAGGACAGCATTGGTTGGGTGGAGTGTCTTGGTCAGGACAATTAAGGGGTGGGCAGGCTTGAGTGTGTCTGAAAAAAAGAAATTTTGGATATATTCAAAAATATTTTGATAATACCAGTCTTACTTAAATTGGCATTCCTAAAAAATATTAGTAGAATTTTTTCAATTTTATGCAAAATACCATTATCCCGTTTTCACATTTGCAGCGAACACATTTTTTCGGCCAAAATTCTTCTCCGTTTTGGTAGTTCTGACCGTTGTAGAAGCACTGTGCAATTGGTATTTTTTTTAGTTTTATTTTACTGTTAAAAGAGATCTTGGTAGCTCACCTGTTTTCCGCATTCAGGACAGCATTTGCCTGCCACATTCACAGGATGGGCGCAGTCAACTCTAAGTGAATAAACAATTTATGAAAAAAAATTAGTCACAAGTTAAGTGACGCTTGGGTGGGTTTCTGAAAAAGATTTTTTTCAAATTTTCAGTTTCGTTTCGTGACAAAATATCTTTTCGGCTGATATTGCCCATTTCAACGAATATTTTTTTATGGAGAGACATTTCAATAAAACTTTTTCGTCGTTACTCGGTTTTATCATCCTTCTCTTTGAGGGGGTAAAAACGCGTTTGAATATTTGCAAATTTAGTTTGACTATGCATAATCACGGAATGTGTGCTTGTGTGGCCAGGTGGTTAATAACGCAAGGTGTGATCTAAATTGTTTTTTCTGTGAAATGGATTTTGTGAAAGAACTGTTTAAAACCTAAAAACTAATGAATTTTGTCAACCATTGAATAATTTTAACAAAAAAACTTGAATTCCCGGATTTTTGTGAATTTACAGAACTACAAATTGACATATCGTTTAAAAGAAAGTAAAATAAAAAATGGTCGTACGGTGCCCTTGAAGCGTAAGGATTTTTTTTTGAGACACGCTGTAAAATATTCTTTGGTCCCAAAAAATAAGTCGAAATAAGGGCACAAAATGCATAAGCACAATTTAAAATTGGCGCAAACTAAAGCGACACAATTTGCATATGGAAATACGATTAAAAGGATATGATCCAGAAACTGAAGTGGCACAATTTGAAATTGGCACGATTTGAAAAGTGCTAAAACCCAAGTGGCTCATATATAATTCAAAATGATACAGTTGCGCCGCGCCCAACAAGCAGATCTAATTTGTTTTTTCTGTGAAATGGATTTTGTGAAAGAACTGTTCAAAGAGGCATGCCCGTGCGTTTTGAAAAGTTAAGGCGGGACCAGCAATTGTTTTTGAATCGTTCAATTTTTCACTCGTTTTGCATCAAATCTAATATTGATGACCTTATACTACTTTTAAAAGTTAGGCAGAAAACTTAAAAAATCTGAATGAGAAAGCAAGTAAAAACGTTTCGAGAAAGAAAAAATTTGCTGGTCCCCGCCTTTTCTCCGTGTCGCGCACGGGCATAGTCTTTTAAAAAGCCCGCCTTTCGCAGCTGACATTTGATTTTATAAAAGCATGTTAAAAAAGTATCATAGGTTTCTAATTTCGGTTCCGAAACCTAGAATTTCGAAAAATATTCACGCGGTTAGTATCACAAGTTTTGGATTAACCTAATAAATAAAATCAGTCAAAAGAAAAATTTGCCCCAAAAAAGAGAAAAAATTTGCCCCAAAAAGAAAAAAAATTTGCCCCAAAAAACAGTATATTTGCCCCAGGAAAAAGGATTACCCCTAATAAAAGGTCTTAGTCAATAGTCTTTGAGATGGTCTAGTTAAAAAGCTTCGCAATCAATCAAATGCGCGAAAGCCTTTCTAATGAAAAATATTGCAAATACATTGTGAATGCTGTTTTTTCTTATCGTTATGTTTCATATTTCAAGATCTAAATACGAACTAACCTTGGGCAGCCAATTGGATTGCAGTGCAAATATCCACTACTGGAACACTGACACTCTGTGCAATTCATCATGTTTTGTCGGCGTTCACCAAACCCGAGAATTCTCCCACCGATCTAAAACTTCAACAATGCTAAATAGCATAAAAATATTTTTTAACCTGGCAACCACGCTGGTGCAACTCTACTTTCTTAATCCTGCTGTCAAACTGAAATTTTTTTATTCAAAACTAGCTTGATTTTTTGCCCTAATTTTTAATTAAGAAACAAGCGCATATTTTTTCACAAAAGTTTTTATATTATTCTATGCCTCAGAGTATGGAAAAGAGAAAAATCAAGAATTTAACATGTGTAGAAAAGCCATAGGGTGGACCAAGGTGAAACAAACTAGAGCCAATAATTTTTTACAATGTTTCCCGCCCTGTTGAGCAAGTTAAAGTTTGCATCGGAGAAGTTGTTAACCTCGAAATGTGCCTCTGGTCTCCTCCGTAATTTTTCTCAAAATAAATATTGGCAAAAATGCTTGAAATGCACCAAAAAAAACGGCCCTATATGAGAATGGGATTGTTTTTTTGCCTTGGTCCCCCTGTTGTTTTATTATGAATTTTTCAGGCTTTTCGATTTTCTCAACCAATACCTTCCGCACCATTATAGCTTGTAAAATAAGATGACGGTGATGGTCGAAAGTATATAAATCGGAATACAAATTGAAAAGAACACAAAATCAAAAAAAACCACAGGGAGGACCAAGGCGAAAAAAACAATCCTATTCTCATATAGGGCCAGAAAAACTTTGAAAAATATCAGGCTGGTATTTACTGTGGTTTAGCCTAATCTGAGCCGAACAAAAAAAACCTTCTGAAAGACCGAGTTCCAGTGTTTTAAATGTCCTTCCAAATACTCCAGCCTTTGTGCCAATTGCCAGTCCTCTCTTCTGGAGTCATCTGCCAGCATTCTGCCGCCAATTACAGTCTGGACTGTGGTGGAAGCTGGATCTAGGACACTAGAGAAAGTGGTTCCAGCAGCAGAAGAGTCGACAAATTCAGTGGTCACAGAGTTCCTAAACTATGCAACAAATTTTCAGTCTCTCCTTTCTTAATATATACCCCAAAGTGAGCTCCAGCTCAGGACATTTGAGTTCAATAGGATTGCCAGCGTCGGCTGTGAATTCTCTGAGCCGGCCTTGAAAACCATTTCCTTCAGAGTTTTGCTGGCCGACATACACTCGAGTTTCTTGCAAGGCTGGTATGCTGAAAAATGAAATCTACATATAGTATTTTGAAAGAATTCTCTGTAAGGCTGAATACCAGTCACGTTTTTTTAACCCACTTCCCATTTATCAATATTTTCGTTCTCAACGTTTCATAGGGTAGCCAATGCGCAGAGTCCAGAAAACTCATCAGAATTGACATGTGATGTTTAAAAATTCCAATTTTACGGTTGCAGTGACGAATCCCCCCCCCACGGGACTGATCAGGTGGAGGAGATAACTTCATATTCGTGTTTCTCGACCCCGATTTCATGAGAAAGCCGCGCGTTTTTTTGGTTCTGAGAAAAAAATTTTTTTTCGAACCACAGGGGGTATCATGGTTTTTTAGTCAAAATTTGAAAAATTAAAATTGGCGCCTTTTGAATTTTAAAGGGAATAAGGGCTGTATAGGGAGGGGAAGGGAATAAAAGGGCCCACTTTTATGGCAGAACGTTAAAAATTCAAAATTTTTGTATTCTTCGCCTGCCTCACCATGTTTTTCAACTGGGCCGTGGCAAAAAAAGACTCTACATGCATTTTATGGTCAAGAATACTTCTCGTAATCATGTCTAAGGTAAGTGTGTGCGCGCATCTCTAACTCTCAAGCCCCCTGCGCCCCCTTCGGGGCGCAGGGGACTTGGGGCTTGGAGTTGAGATGCGCACACCCACATACCTTAGACACAAATCACTCGTAAGTGACTCTGGATGCATGAAAAAGCATGCATACCAGAGTTTATTTATGCGGTAGACCCCAGTATTCAAAACTATGTTCAACATCTTCTTGTTAGTGGGCCCTGTGTGATTAGTGGCCCCCTTTAATTCCCTTCCTCTCCCTATACAGCCCTTAATCCCTTTTAAATTCAAAAGGCGCCAATTTAAATTTTTCACATTTTGACTAAAAAAACATGATACCCCCCCCCCTGTGGTTCGAAAATTTTTTTTTTTTCTCAGAACCAAAAAAACGCGCGGCTTTCTCATGAAATCGGGTCGAGAAACACGAACATGAAGTTATCTCTTCCACCTGATCAGTCCCCGTGGGGGGGGGGGGTGATTCTGAACTCAAGCCCAATTTTACCTCAAAATTTGGTAAAACTAGGCATGCTGAAGAAGATTTCGGACCTGAGACCCCGGAAATTGTGCAAAATGAATCTTTAGACGCCAAGAGTTCTGCGCCCCCGCTTTGTGAGCCAAGCCTTAAGAGTAAGAGATGCGCAGACACACTTACCTTAGACGTGATTCCGAGAAGTATTCTTGATCATAAAATGCATATAGAGTCTCTTTTTAACACGGCTCATATGCAAAACATTTGGTGAAATTCTGTTGTTTTGCCCAAATTTAACCGAAAAGAAATAGAAAATGTCGCGCGACAAAATTCTACTAATAGTAGAAAATGGCTGGTCGCCAGAAAATCCACCCGAAATCCAGGCTAAACTCTACCACCTCCAATTTTGTGAGCAAGGAATTTTTTTAAAGCAGCTTCAGCTATCCGCGATTGAACTTAAAAAAAGGCTTGGTATCTGAACTTGAGGGTTGCGAAAAAAACTGGCATAGGTTCGCAAAAAAATACTAAAATCTGGTTTGAGCATAAAAAGAAACCAAAATCCATGCTAAAATCCGCAAGAATTTTTTTACAGCAAGTTCAATTATACGTATTGGTGCTTAAAAAAGAGCTTAGATGTTGTACCTGAGGGTCCCAAAGAAGATAGCCGACATGAGTTTGCAAAAATTTGCAGAAAAGCCGGTTTGAACCCAAACACCCAACAAAAATCCAGAATACGATCAACCATCTCCAATTTGGAGGGCAAGAAATGAAAATTTTCGAAGCAAGTTTAATTATACATATTAGGGCTTGAAAAAAGGCTAAGATGTTGCACTTGAGAGTTTCAAAAAGATATTTGATAGTAGTTTGCAAAAGACGGTCACAGTCAACTCTCCATGAAAAAAGGACCAATGCAAGGGTTTTACTTTTATCAGTAGGCTATTTTCCGAAAAAAGATTTGGCAAAATAGGCCTTTAAAAGCATATTTTTATAATTAGTAAAAAGTTAAAAAATTGTGATTAAAAGAATGAAGAAAATACACAAATCCCAGCATTCGACACAGCATACTCCCAGTGGCCGATTTAGCTCAGAGCGTCAAGACGATTTATTTAACCGAAATTTTTTTGCATAAAATTGCTTTTCTATAATTCTTTTTCTATAAACAAAATAACCTAACTTTGAATGACCAAATTATTATGTTTGGGTTTTTTGCAGAATTTATGCACTGCCGCTAAAGGCAATGCTTTCCAAAATTTTCTATTCCACCACCGCTATTTCGGGCAGAAACATGCAAGTACCTCAAATTAGGGTAATTAAACCAAAAAACTGAGCTCCAAACAGCATTTCCTACAAAATGCAATGCAAGAAAGAGATAGTCTGCGCCCCCTTGCTATCAAATAAGAAGCAGACACAGAATAGGAAGAATACTAGGAAAATTGTGTCTCAGTTCCTCTCATCTTACATCGTCTACTACCATACCACGTTGAAAGTACGCCATCCCGTCCGATCTGGCAATGTCAAGCAACGTTGGGCTCGACTAGTACTTGGATCGGAGACGTCCTGGGAATCTCGGGTGTTGTAAGCCAACAACAACTTTTTTTATTTTTGCAGTAAAATAATTTTATATACATTTGTACAGTTTGAAGAATTTTTATTGAGATTCAACCCACGCAAAATACTTTCTGGGTTTATAACCTGACAGCAGCCCAACTGCCCGCACCCTGAAAACTTTACTTTTCTCTTTTCTCTAGCCATCCTTTTTCAGTCATTTCACTGGAAACACTAAACATTTATAAGAATTCTAAAAGAATAATACTTTTTTTTGGCGCATATACTCTCTATGTGTTCTTTTTCCTATTGGTACTCAGGGAGGTATCCAAGGGCGTGAGGAGTCTGAACAGGCATTAGCTCCCTTTTCCTCCGAAATTTTGTTTTGTTATAACAACGCCATAACAGGTGATAACCTTTGAAGGGCTTAAGCCTCCTACCTCCGCCGGCCAGCACGTTTTAGGAGCACGGGCGGGCGGTGCTCCGTCAGCGGAGGCGGCCGAATTTTCAAAGTTCTTGCGACGGCGGAGCCAGCGCTCAATTTTAAAAACTCCCAGCTCCGGTGGCGATGCTTTCAATTTTTTTTGCGAAACGCGCAAGTATGCTCGAGATTAAAGCCATATTTGTTCAAATATTTTTCAAGTTACATACAGCGTGTTTCAACAATGTGGGCACTCTTTGATGCCCATAACGTTTTTATAGGCTTTTTAATAACAATTTTGTGAACGCAGGTCGACTCAGAACTTCGAAAGAAATTTTCGGTATTTAATGTCGAAAAGATGAGAAGGGTTTTTCAAAGAGAATTCTCCAGAAAAAATTGCGGCGGTCCTTTTATCAGCAGTGTCGTTTTCCTTGAAGATCGAGTACCTGGCAAAATTAAGTGTCGACTGGGTGTCTGGAGTTTTTTGAGTGGGTTTTGAGAGATTTCGAGCTACAATAGTTAACTATAACAATAGTTGTGGGCGTTAAAAAATGCTTACATTTCCTTAAACACCATGTAGGTCATTGATGACTTATCTAACTAATCAATCAGTGCACGCCAAAAAGGTGCGGACCTAGCTCTTTAGGCTCACAAAATATACAGCATATAAATTTTTTAGGTTCCCTAGTGAGCAGGCAGTCAAAGGAAATGTTAGAATCGATTTTCCTGGGCCATGATTTTCAAGGCTCACTAAAATATCAGCTTTTATTTTAGTGCTTACCAAAATTTTATTCAAAAGGCTGAGAAACCGAAAATTTTATTATTTTTTATTTTTCTACTGATTTCACTTTCAATGCTATCATTTTTGTTGTATTACTTTTTCAGTAGCTTGTTAATTATTGCTTTGTGTTATTGCAACGATATTAAAGTGCATAATTTCCCTGTTGAAAGCAATCAGGTCACCGACAAGTATTTCAAAAACTTTATACTTCTGCAAGTGAGTTTTTTACAAATCATTTTTTTTTATTTGCTATTTTTTTATGAGTTATATTAGCTAAAGCTTTTTTTATTCCCTCCTCCCGAAAATGCATTTCGCTTACAGTCGAACTCCGATATACAACACCACCCCTGGGGACCGCTATTGGGTGGCGTTATAACAGGGATGGCGTTAAATCGGGAGTTCATTTGACTAAATTTTAGTCAAAGCTGATCAAGTTGGTTCATTTTTAAGTGGCGTTATATGGGGGGGGGTGTGGCTTTATATCGGGATGGTCGGAGTTACCGGAGTTTGACTGTACCTTTTTTAGCTTTTGATAACATATTTTAGTTGGCGGACAGAAAATTTTGAGAGTTCGATTTTAAGTTCGATTTGCTCGACATGAGTCAAGACAGTATCGAAATTTTGAAAAGTCCAGTTTTGACATTGGGAATAGGGAAAAAATCAGACCCGTTTGTGCTACGAAAATTGAGATTTGAGTTTCTTAACTTTCCTGAACTCGTCTTTTTACCTTAGTTTGACAGACATTTGTCACTTTTTGAAATATTCGTCCCGGCGCCTTAGGCGCCGCCCCTTTTAATAACTGGTCGATAAATAACTTACCCGGCTGAGCTATTAGAACAAATACCATATTCTTATATGAGCTCTATATGTGTTGATGAGTACAACCGCTTTGAAAAAAAAAGTTCATAATAGTTACAAAAACTATTATAAACACCATTAACCATTTTTAGCAATAACCATTATTTGGTATAAAAAATGTTTTTGCCTTGGTTCCCGAGCTGATTTAGGCTTAGACTTAGGCAAGGGTAGGCCAGCATGTGTTAGGACGTACCAAACATGTTTTTCTTACTTGTTTAGCTTGAAACAGCAGATTTGAGTCTGTCCTAACATACGCTGTCCTACTCGTGCGTAATCCTAAAGCTTAAAAATAACAACATTATAAGAAAAAAATCAGGAAAAAAATTTTCGAAGTTTTTTTACAAAAAAACATTAGGGGGACCGAAGCATATTTTTGGGTGCACCCAACACATATAGAGCCCTATTAATTGTCATTCGGAATTTTTTTATCACTATTTCAGCATTTCTTCGTTGGAAGCAAACTGATAGATGTTGCACGAAAAACAAACAAAACAAATTCAATCAAAACACCTCTTTTCCCCATGAAGATACTGAAGTCTGAGAAATGATACAGAAACCTTTGAAAGTTTTGACAGCTCAGTTCTTCAATACGTCGAAGAAGAGAAAGAAAGTCGAAAACAGCTGATGAATGCAGAAAAAAATCAAAAAACAAAAAGCGAAAAGAAAATTTACAGAAGTTTATAGGTTGTGTTCAGCCGGAGCCAAGGCCAACAAAAGACCAATTAAAAAATTAAGAAGAATGAAAATAGCTGTAAATAAATCGGTCAAACAGAAGAGACCGGATGACAATGTGACATTAATGATAAATGCCTACTTTGCGGTCAAACTGATTGATTTAGTCAAAATGGAGTACAAAAAAATAATTTCTGGCAAAAATGCGGCACTGTTTTTTCACAAATTTCAAGATATTAGCCCGCTGAAGGAAAATATTAACATAATTGTTGAGCAAGAAAAAGCTATCATTGCTAATTTGAATCTAATCAAAAGAAAATGGGAAGTTTCTCATCCAACGATGCAAAATGAGAATTTGGGGTTACAAACTGTCGAGAAATTGGATGCTTTGAAACTAGACCTTGATTTGTGCATGAACTGTGCGAGGAAGAAAATTTTTGCACAGGACTTTCAGAAGATGAGACTGTAATCGAACAATAAAAGCAATGTTTGGGGTTTAAGGGTTATTAGAGGGCATTTTAAAGATACCGCTAAGCTAACACCATGTATTTTTCGTCATTGATGCACAGATTTGAGAATTTTTTTATTCACTAAATGAATTTTTAACTGCTTCAAATAATTTGTTCACATGAAAGCTATTTTCAAGCATTGTATAGTGAATAACAACAAAAAGCCAAAGAATTTATACAAAAAAATTGCGATATCGGATTTGTGACCTTCACACTCCGAGCCGCTAACCACTCGGCCAACCGAGCTCTTCTTTACTTTCAATGCTGATAAGGGCATGCAGTATCCGAATGGCGTAAGGGGCTAAGTGAAAACCTGTTTAAGGGAACCTGCTTGAAGGGCATGCCCACGCTAGTAAGAGGTGGTGCCCGAGAATTCAAAATTTTTCCTAGTCATTGAACTTTTGTACGGATTTTTAAACTTCGTTTCTAACAAAACAAGGCCTAGAATTTAATTTTAGGTATGGTTTTGTTAGAAACCAAGTTGAGAAATACGTACAGAAGTTCAATGATTAGGAAAAATTTTTGAATTCACAGCACCACCTCTTATTAGCGTGGGCATGCCCCCTTAACGAAGACCTGGGGCCTAGCAGACTATTTGAAAAATGAAAAATTTTCATGAAAAATTGAAAAAATGAAAATGAAAAATTGAAATGAAATTCTGAAGCTGACTATTGAAAAATTGAAAATGAAAAGTGAAAATGAAAAGTGAAAATTTCAACTTTTCAAGCAGACTAAGCATTTTCAATTTTTCATTTTCACTGAAAATTTCATTTTGCGCATTGTATTTTTGGGGGCTGTACAGGGGCTGTTCGGGGGGGGGGGGGGCTGTACGAAAAAGGAAAGAAATATTTGGTAAAAGGCACATTTGGTAAAAAAACTTTTTGGTAAAGAACATTTGGTAAAAATCAAATAAACACCAAGTGGTCGTCCACTTGGATCAAAAATTATTTTTTCACGTTTTCGGGTTCCAAAACAGCTTTTCTGCACTAATTCGAGCATCCTGAAGATGGTTTGACAGTGGTAAAATCACGTTTTACCGAGAAATTTTTGAGTTATTGCTAACGATTGATTTTGATAAATCAACAATTAGCAATAACTTAAAAATTTCTTGGTAAAACGTGATTTTACCACTATCAAACCATCTTCAGCATACTCAAATCAGTGCAGAAAAAATGTTTTAGATCCTGGAAACGTGAAAAGCATTTGTGAGAAAAATTAATTCAAAATTCTCATGTGAAATTTAACTTATACCACCCGAAAATATCCACGGAAAAAGTGCTTTAGCAAAAAGTGTTCTTACCACATGTGCTTTACCAAAAGAAATTTTACCAAATGTGCCTTTTAGTTAAAACACCTCGAACGAATAGCACCATTTTCACTGCTGTTATCACTGTCGCTTGCAGACATCGCCTGAAGTAGAAGCAAATAAAGCAATTTACTACTTGTTCTATCACAAAACACAAAATCTGAGCCCAAAATCGTGTTCAGCGCATAAAAATAGCCCCAGAATTAAGCTATGTAAAATTCTGAAAAATTGATGACGGGATGACCGGTCATCAATTTTTCATGAAAAATTGAAAAAATTTTCACTTTTCACTTTTCAATTTTTTAATAGTCTGCTTGAAAATGAAAAAATTTTCAGTTTTTCATTTTCACTTTTCATTTTCAATTTTTCAGGAGAGGGGGGAGGTGTATAGGACAGTAGCGTCAAGAGTTTTTTTAAATTTTCTGCAAAAATTTTCAGAAGTCACGTAATGCCATTTTTACTACGTTGAAAGTAGGGTTCGCTGCCCCGCGAGGAATCCTTCGTCTTCCCTTGACGCCGTGCATTTTATCGCCGATCTCCGGTGAATTTTTTTTTAGGAACCCTAGTTGAAAGGCCGTGAGTGCTGGAGGAAGCTTTTTTTGAATTGCGCAGTGGATGAGCGTTTGTGTTTCAGGTTCAAAATATGTGCAGGTTCGATCCCACCTGGTGGGATGCTACTTTTTTTGGCTTTACCAGCGTCTATGGGTGATCCATTGGTCAAAAAAGCCAAAAAGTAAGTAGCGTGCAACCAGGTGGATCAAACCTGCGCACTATTTTGATCCATAAAACAAACGCTTATTCTCTGCGCCACAAAATCCGAATTTTAAAGCCTAAATGGCTTCTCCACCCTTATTCAGATTCAAGTGAACAACCCAAAATCAATGTCTTCATCTTTTGTTTTGAGCAATTGGTGGCAATTGTCAGTCACAGTCACCTCTTTTCGTTCAGCACGATGATGATTTTGTGGAATTGACCGTCATTTAGTGGTGCAGATATTTTGTAGAGCTTGTGCTGGTTATTTCTGGCTCGGAACTCTAGCTGTATCTGAAAACCAATAGTGTCATCATATTTTTTAAACGACCTTTTTTGTTTTATTGTTGTGAAGGGAGCAATAGACCTGTGAAATTTTTCTTTGTTCAAAGCATAATCAATCCGAAATCTCTTTTTTGGACTAAAGAGCGAAAGAACACACTTATTTTATTATTTTTCGGAAGTTCTGATTTTGCATGCATAGGCTATCAATGTGATATAAACGTAGCCAGGTAAAATATTTTCCACTTATTAGATTTGCAAAATTTGCACAAAAAATTCACCGTATTGTCAATGGTAGATGTGGTCAGCTGAAAGAGTACTTCTGAAGGAAAACTTTGCTCCACACTTAATAACACTGCATTTGTGTGATCGTCTTGGTTGATGTCAAATTGAAGACCGATGTTGCCTTCAACAAATAAGCTCATCAACTTTTCTGCCTGAAATACTTTTTGTTTTACCAAATATTCACCATTAGGCTGCAAAAATCGGTGCGTTTGACTCTATTCATGAGTAGACCCTGGGATTTGGTCATCATTATGGATCGTAGTACTATGGGGGGTGACACTATTTCCGAGGCTCTTCATAAGGAATTTCGGCTATGGTATAGAATAACCCCTACCAGTCAGCGCAAAATTTACTTTTCCTGAAGGGGAAAGGACCCGTGAATTCTTGCTTTTCATGATCTGTCTAATTTGTGTCCAAGGTATGTGGGTGTGCGCATTTCAACTCCAAACCTCCAGGCCAGGGGCTTGGGGGTATGGAGGGTCAATGAGCTTGAGAGTTAGAGATGCGCGCACTCACTTACCTTAGACATGATTCCGATAAGTACTCTTGATCATAAAGTGCGTATAGGAGTCTCTTTTTGCCACGGCCCATGTTGAACAACATGGTAAGACATTCAAAATAGTCCATATTTACTCTTTTACGGTTTTGCCATAAAAGTGACCCCTTTTATTCCCTTCCCCTCTCAATACAGCCATAATTCCCTTTAAAATGTTTTGGCGCGAATTCAAAAATATTTTTTTTGAATTTTTGGAAATTTTTGCCCTTGGGGAACCAAGGCAAACCAAAAAAAAATTTCCGATTTTTCAGAAACCAAGTAGTTCCAGCGCCCCTACAGACCATGAAAAACAAAAAGTCACGTGTCCTTTCACGTTAAGGAAAAGTAAATTTCGCGCTGGCTGAAGGGGATTATATACTGTCACCGGAATCTCTTTCTGAGTCACCATAAAAAATGATGAAATTTCATTGCCTCTATGGAAAGCGAAACTATCGGAAGAGTCTGTGATAAGGTTGGTTGGCAGAATTGAGCAATGAAAAAGTTAGCTGCCAAAGCCGGTGAACGTCGATGTGGGTTCGATTCCCACTCAAGCCGTGTATTTTTTCGACTTTCACTAGTTCATCGTGTCAATTTTTAAGAAAACAAGCATAAAAGAAACCTGGATTTTAGGCAGTCGCAAGTGGTGCACATGTGATAATTCTGGCTTAGGATTCACAAATGAAACTAATAAAGCGTAGACATGCCAAATAATGACAAGAATATTAGTATGATTTCTAGGTCTTGTCTTCATTACCTGCAAGCAAAATGATATACAGAACTCAAATTTTATAGCAATGAAAATTATATTTAAGGGCATGCCTAATATTAGGCCATTTCAAATTGGGGCAAAATAAAGTAAATAGTTCAGTTCAAAACAACTGTGCCAAATGATTCTTTTGCTGTCTTATTTATGGAGACATACTTCCAAAATCTCTGGAAACAAAAAGCTTTTTGAACTACTTCCACTATGGCAGCCACAGATTAAGTCAAGTGTGAGAATTTTACTTGCATTTTAAATCATTCTTAGTACAGACAGGTTGTGCTGTAAATTAACAAGAAAAAATCTAGACTAAATATTCAAATGAAAAATATTTTTATTTTATGCTTGATTTCTATGATTTTTGATCAAAGTTTTGCAAAAAGGAAAACCAGAAAACACTAGGGATGTGCACAAACCATTTTAATGGCTTTAAATTTCGGTTTTTTATCCACCTTTTTCGAACTCTTTTGCTAAATATAGTGGAGTAGTCTAGTTTGTGATTTTTTGCTAACTTTCAAATGTTCATACAATGCAAACCAGCACTTTAAAAAAAATTCTATTAATACTGATGATCTCGATCAAAGCGATGAGTTTGGCTGAGAATAACAGGCCAATTGTGAAGATCGAGGCAGGAAGTTTTGTCGGATCAATTAGAATACTTTTAAAACATTCAAGAAGTGCTTCTTGTGCCCTAGTCTAAAGTATATTTTCCGCTCTTTTCCATCTCTTATTTAAAACATATTGACATGGTTTAGGTCCTAGCCTGTGGTTGAAAATTTAGATAGGCATTCTCCAAAGTACAGAGCAGATCTTCAGAAAATCGTGTTATTTATGTTACAATATCCCTCTAATTATCGCGGCCCTTATATCGTGTTCTTTACATAGTGTATTTTCATTTACTCTTGGAGACTTTTCTCAGGCAAATCACTCTTCAATATGCAGCCAGTGAGATAAGCTACAAAATGGGTGATAACTTGCTCAGGAATTCGACAAGGAAAAGTCTCCGAAAAATTGGTGAAAAACACAATGCCAAAAACAATATTTTTCGTCAGGAGAAAGGTTTCTGATTTTCCACTGACTGTTTTGGTAAATTGAAATTATTTAAAAAGTCATACGATAAAAAATAGAACAAGCACATTTTTTGAAATTTATTGGGTTTGACTTTTGGGGTTTGTGGGGCGTATGGTCAACAATTAGAAGTTTGACGCTACATACCAATAATCCTTTGAGGTTTTGATATCCATTTTGAAAACTTTTTTGCCATTGATTAATTGAGTGGCAAAAAATGCCGAATCTCGGTTACGAACAAACATCGAATAGTTAAGAACTTTGTGAAATAACACTTTTTTATCTTTTAGATGGGTTTCAAATAATTTTAACTTATAGTTGTTGATGTTGAATTCTTTTTTGCGTTTCAGTGTTGAATTTAAAGCAATAAAAACTATATAACCAAAAGCAATCATACTAAATTTCTATTAAAAAACTTATTGGAAATATGAATGATACGTAAATAGGGTTGTCGGGGCGCCGAAATTTTCGGCTCGGCGCGCTGAAATTCGGCTTGAGCCGAAAATTTTCGGCGCGCCGAAAATTTCGGCGCGCTGAACACCCTATTTCCTTACCCACCCCCCCCCCTTCGAAAGCTACTCGGTTTTCTTAAAGGACAATACTTTTTTCTCCGACTAAAACACTTTTTTTTCCGACTAAAATATTTTTTTTTTCCGACTAATTTTATTTCCGACTAAAACACTTTTTTCTCCGACTAAAATACTTTTTTTTCCGACTAATTTTGATTCTCGACACGAAATCAACCATTTTTAAAAAATTTTGTGTGAAATTCAGGGTGGGCAAAGACCAGATGGCTGGAGACCCACTCCGGAATGGCCAAAAGGCCAAAATTATTGGTTTTTTGGGGGTTTACTAAAGGGGGAGTAAACTTTTTGAGAAAAATCGATTGAGCGGATCAGATTTCGGGTCCGATCGGCTTAATCGCTCAGAATTCCAGGTTTATGGTGGTTTCGAGTGGTTCAGGGTGGAGTTGTGGGCGATTAAGCCGATCGGACCCGAAATCTGATCCGCTCAATCAATTTTTCTCAAAAGTTTACTCCCCCTTTAGTAAACCCGCAGAAAACCAAAAATTTTGGCCTTTTGGCCATTCCAGAGTGGATCTCCAGCCATCTGGTCTTTGCCCACCCTCGAATTTCACACAAATTTTTTAAAAATGGTTGATTTCGTGTCGAGAATCAAAATTAGTCGGAGAAAAAAGTATTTTAGTCGGAGAAAAAAGTATTTTAGTCGGAAATGAAATTAGTCGGAAAAAAATATTTTAGTCGGAAAAAAAAGTGTTTTAGTCGGAGAAAAAAGTATTGTCCTTTCTTAAACCGAGACTTAAAAACGGAGACAGTTTCATTCCGGGACAATAAATAATTTTAAATTGAAATTTTCGGCGGGCCGAGCGAAAGCCGAAATTTTCGGCCGGTCGAGCCGAGCCGAAAGCCGAAATTTTCGGCGGGCCAAGCCGAAAGCCGAAAATTTTCGGCTTTTTGGCTTGAAAAGCCGAAATCGGCGCGCCGAGCCGACACCCTATACGTAAATATGCCAGCGTTTGGGAAATAAGGGCCTGCACTTTTTATTATAGTCAAAAATGCGAAAAAAAGTTCGCTTTTTGTAAAAAAGTGCCCGTTTCTGCGAATAGATGCTTCCTGTTTGCGAAAAACTGCTCGCCTATTGTGAATATGTGCCCACTTTTTGTGAAATGTTCCCGCTTCTGGATATTTGCTGCTATATTTATTTAGTTTTATATAAAGCGTAATTGTTCAAGCTGAAATCTCAGTAAAAGGGTGTTGTATCACACGGTCATTTAGCCGATTAGTCATTTAGTCGCTGATAAAATTGATTGTCACGACAAGCGAATAAATTTTCACATTAAATGGGCAATTTTTACCCAAACGCGAGCATTTTTTCGTTTTGTCCTATGTAGAAATTAGACGGATATTTAACGCAGAAATTTGTTTCTAACCCAATAAAAGACATAGTATACAAAACACAATATAAAATTGTAACTTCAAATACATTACATTTCCATCCTCAAATTCGACAAAGCAATCAATGGTGGCAAATGGCAGGAAGTGTCAAGTAGGATTAAAAGTTACTCTTGTAAACAAAACTGACAGGCTTCTTCAACTGAGGTCAGAGACAGGGTGGTGGTGTTTATTTGACTCTCTGTGCCATTTATGCCTATCCGTTCCAATTAAGTCTGCTGCTGCTGCTGCTCAGATTCTTCTTTTGACTTAAGGCAAGACACAAACTGTTCCCCCATATTTATTTGTAGCAGTAGTATTAGTTGCTGCACTCTGTGTTCACAGGCCTAAGTAAATAGGGCAGAAAGTGTCTTTGCTTGGCCACCATAAGCAAATTGCCTGGTTGGCTGAAGCTAGAGTTTTGATAGATTGCGTAAGATTATTGACAAGCAAATGTCTTTTTTAAAGATATATTTGTGCCTTTTGTTTCTGGAAGGGGCAATTAAATGCAGGAACAAGCGTTTTTGCTTGAGTTAAAAAGTAAAAGAAATGCAAAGTTTGGTTGATGGTGAAAACAAGTAGCGTCAACAAAATTATGTTCAAATTATTTCTTTTTAGGGTACCTTTTCAGGTTGGTTTACCTTGGTTCCCCGAGGCAAAAAGTCAAATTTTTTTTGTAAAAAATTGTTTCAAAAAATGTCATCCAAAAACGTCCTGAAAACATGGACCCTTGAAATATCGAAAAACCCGGTTAAAAGTTCATTTTAAGCTAGCTCAAGATTGCGTAGCCCTGCCAAACTTAGTACAAAAAAGTTAATTTGGTACAACAAAATTTATTGTCTTTTCAAATGATAAACTTTTTCATTATTTCTAAATCTCATATCATCTGAATAACTTGGCTAGGGGGAGCTTGGAAAAAATGAAACATGCCTAAAAGAAATAGAGTAGCAATTTAGAGTGGAGAAAACTTTTTTTTAGTGAAATTCAGGTTCGGCAAATTTTATTTGGCAAAATTTGCAAAATTAGGTGGCTTGCAGCTTTCTGCTCAGCAAATCCTACATAGTATTGAAACACCAACTGAAAGTGCACCAAAAAATGCTTCTAAGCACAGTGAAACAAAGTTTTTGAAGGGTTAGATGACCTTTTTTAATATCAGCAAATGATCGAAAACAATTTTGACAGAAATATTTTTTTTTCTGGACTAACCAGTAGTTCTGACACCAGATTCGTGTTCAGCATGATCAATTTCTGAAAGAACTGCTCTAAAAATTTGAACTTCATCTCCAAAATTCAAATTCTTTTCGAGACAACAATTGTTTAAATATCAAATTTTTCCCATTTTCCCACAATTTTTTTGTCTCGAGTGGAATTTTAATTTTTGCAATGTCTTTCAAATTTCAAAAGAAGTCCTATATGCAAATCGACCATGCTGGACACGAATTCGGTATCAGCATAAGTATTTGCTTGAGCTCACTCAAAGTGAGAATCTCAGTGAGTGAGAGTGAGAATGAGCCCACTAATTATCACTCTCACACTTAATTTTTGATTTTTTTTTTCACTCACTCTAATATTTGCACTCCCACTATTTCTCTCACTTGATTATTGTTCATTCTCAGTGAGAATAGCGTGAGAATTGTGCCTTTCTTTCTAAGGTTGATATCAACACAGTTTTATGAAGATGAAGGCAATACACCTAAATGAAAAAATAAAGAAAATAATAACACTTATTCGTCGACTTACCTTGACTCGGTCGCCATCCTCAGGACGGGTCGCCATCCTCCCAACTACTTTTGAAATAAAGTTTTAACAATAGAATTTCAAGTTTAGAATTAAAATTCAGACTACTCGACGTTAGGCTAGGAGTTACTAGTAAAGCATGGTTGCTATCAGAGGAAATACGGTGATTCTGTTGTAAGAAAAAATTCGCTGTTAAAAATTATGCAAAAAGATGGCCACTCAACCCAAGTAAAGCAATTTTCCCTAAAAAATGCATATAAAAAAGTTCATTTAGGGAAAATTCCCCATTTTCTGTAATAAACGTGCTGCCTTTTAGAGGCATTATGGCATCCCGGTGCTTACTTTTCATCAAAAAAAAGCTAATGTCTTTATTAAATACAACATTGAAAATTTTTTAGATTTTGTTCATTCTCACTCACAGTGATAATCTCACTGAGCTCACTCACTCTCACTCACTCTTTCTTTTCCATCCTCACACTCATTCTCACTGCTCTAAATATTTTCATTCTCACTCTCACTTGCCTAAACTGCCCAAAATCACTGCCCGAAAATCAGAGTGAGTGCAAACCCTGGTCAGTATCACCGATTAGTCCAGCAAAAAAAATTTCCGTGATCCTTCCAATTTCCTGATTTTAAATATTTGTTAATTTTTTAAAAAGGTCATCTCATCCACTAAAACTTAGTTTTTGCTATGGTTCAAGGCATTTTTTGATGCAGGTTCAACTGCTCTTCCGAATGGTATGTAGGTTTGCGTGACAAATAGCTGCATCCCATCTAATTTTGCACATTCAAGTCGAAAAGCCCGTTTTGGGAAAACGACAGTAGTGACTCTTCGTGCCAGCCATTTTACATTTTTTTATTTGAATTCCTACCCAATTTGTCATTTTAAAGATGATTTCCAGCGCTTTTAGCATGTTATGCGTTTGTGCATAAAATATTTGAGAACAATCTGATTTTTCGAGCATACATAAGTCACCTTTGCCGCCATTGAGAAATCGGTCAAATCTCGAGCCAGATCGACTTTTTTGAAAAACTGCTTGCAGATTCGGATTCTTCATGAAATTTCGCACAGAACGCTGCCGGTTTTACAGTCAAGGTGGGACTTGTTAATACTCTTTGCCGGGGGGGGGGTGTTTTGTTGGAGTTGTTCACTTCATATGCTGTCATTTTGTGGACTATGCCCGCATAGTTAGCGAAGCTCAAAAAATACTCCAACCAGCAAGGTTTTGTTCATGGGCTTCACAGAAATTAAAAAGAGATATAAAAAGTTGTGACCGAATTTTTGGCGCATCTTAGTTTTTGACGGGTTTCCGTCTTTAAATTTTTTATGGTCGAATTTCAATTTTGAAACTTGTCAGAAATTTTTTTGTAACCTTTATAAACAAACATTTTCGTCTTTTATGCCAATCCTATTAGCATTCAAGACATTTGTTTTTATCAGGACTGTTTTTTATTTGTAAAAAGCTCCGCTCTGCCCATAAATATATTGGTGCTAGTATAGAATACCTTCCCTCAAATCAGAACGATAATTTGCTGCACACTTTCAGAAATTTCAGAAACTGTAGTCACTGTGGAAAAAATATTGAAAAATTCAAAGCTGATTAGACAAAAGCGAAATTCCCACGAAAAAGTCATTTTGACCAAAAACAAATAGCTTTGTCCTTAAATGACACTTAAACAATTTACTGCCTGAAGCACTTTTTGAAGCTTACTTTTGGTTCTTAATCAGAAATAGGAAGGAAATCAATTTTGAAGTTGCATTTTGTTTAAGTTAACATTTTGAGCTTTCCAATATAGAATGTTTTTTGAAATCAAGAGTATATTTTCTGTGATTGACTCTGCTTGGAGATCCCTTAAAAGGTGATTGCGTATTTCCTCGAATAGATCAACCGGTCGGTTTATTTTTAATCTCTCGAAAATGTGGAAAAAAAATGTTTCGATCTCGATGTTTTGGGTGAACATCTAAAAATCAGAATCGTTAGAGCTCGTGGTAGTTAACACTACGTGTACGCAGAGCAAGTCAAAGTCAAAGTCAAGGTCAAATCCAAAGTCAAAGTCATGGGTGTGTATGCACAGGAAGTCAAAGTCAATGTCATCAATCAAAAACAATATACTCATCCACAGAATTCTAACGGAAACTTTACTAGACACCAACGGACAGCAAATCAAATCATTTCATTCTGCCAACCAACAGTCTAATTGGCCATGATTTCTAAACCTAGAAGAGATAAGCCTAATTTGTAAATAAAAACGCCTTTACTGCAAAGATGAATGTATGTAGCAGCACAATGCACCACTGATCAGTAAAGAAGATCAAAAATAAGACACAAAAAATTCCGAAAAACTTTGACTTTGACTTTCTGTTTCAAACTTTTTTGAAACGCCAGTCAAAGTCAAGGGCAAAGTCAAAGTCAAAGTCATGCGTACACAGCCGAAAGTCAAAAACAAGGTCAAAGGCAAAGTCAAAGTTGACTTGCAGTTTGACTTGCAAGTCAACTTTCTGTGCGTACACACAAAACTTTGACCTTGACTTTGACTTTGACTTGCTCTGCGTACACGAGGTATTAACGTTGAAGGAGTCGTTCTACGAGAGGAAATACGGTAATCACACCATTTCACGCCATAAAATTTGACCGAAAATTTCGGTGATTTTTTTTGAACTTTGAAGTACTCTTGGGTCTGATCCTAATTTTGGCCAATGTCTCATCTGAGTCTTTTTTGGTATTCTAACCAATAGTGACGGGTATGGCTGAGCCGAAAGTCTCGTTGAGGCAAATATTTCTATACGGAATTGATCGGATAGTATGTATATTTACTGATCACATCTATCAATTTTCAAAGCAATCACTTTTTTAATTGAGTAGCACTCAATCAACCACTCATCTCAGTTCTCAGTCCATTCCTGACCATAGCAATGCAGATGTTGTGGTCTGCGTCCATCTCCGGGAATTGACCCCCATAACCCATGGTCAGCAGCAGCCATTTCTGTAAATGATCAATCTGTAATATTATCTATATTTGTAGTGAGTTTCCCTTGGATCGTTAGCTTAGGAGAGTAGATGAAGCCATGGCCTCTGTTCAGTCTCTAATTCATCAACACATCTGCCTCATTATCAGTGGGTGCTGCAATTGTGGCTTTGACGGCTGGTGACAAGACATTTCCTGTAATGGGAAAAGTATGCTCAAATTTGTAGCTTGCGGTGCATTTTGACAAGAAAAACATTAACATTTTTCAAGTTAGAGCCCTAGTCTACTCTCCTTATAAGAAACTTCAACCCTAGTCAGCCTAAACAAAGTATCGTTCTTGCTGGGGAGGTGAGACGAAACAGGCTTTTGAAGTTGACTGGACGTCACTCACTCTTTTCAGTTTTTGTAGTAAAAAAATTTGTTTCAGAAAAACCTGAAATTCTGACACCGGATTCATGATCAAGGTATCTGATTGGCTCCTAAAACCACTTTTAGAAGTGTACTTCGAACGTCATATTTCAAATTTTGTCTCACAACAATAAACTCTTAAACAAGTCATTTGTTAGTAATTCAAAAATTTATTGTCCTGAGAGTTCAAAGTACACTTCCAAGAGTGGGTTCAGAAGCAAATCAGATACGCTGATCAAAAATTAAGTGTCAGAATTTCAGGTTTTCCATGTAAAAAAAATTTTTACGTCAAAAACTGAAAAGAGTTAGTGATGACTACGCAACTTCAAAGGCCTTTTTCGTCTCACCTCTCCCAATTTTTCTAGATTTTTTTGGCCAGAAAGGTGCCTTAGGAAATGCTTCTTTTGATGCACTGAAACTCAGAAGGATGCAAGCTGACTTCCGATATTTATGGCGGTTTTTACGCCGAAAAATGCCGTTCGAAAAATGATGATTTTTTGAAAAAACACACTTTTTCAGCCAAAATTTATTACAGACTATAATTTTTTTGTACTCATTAGAAAGAGTTACCGTATTCTCTCTAATAGAACCACATGTGGTTCTATTTTCCAACTCTCCTTGGCGGTTGTGGTTCTATTTTTCAACCTTCTGAACATATTTAAGCATTGCAGCATACGCGCATAAATTCTTCATTTCGGACCTGCTCTAGTTTAGGGGGGACGCTCATTTATACTATACTTTTTATTGATTTTTGTCGTTCATGGCAGTCATGGTTATATCAATAATCTATATGAATAGTTTAATAAGTAATTTCGTTGATTAAGGTGATTATTGTCACCCTGATCACCATAATCGACTTGATCAACCTAAAAATAAAATACCGATTTTGAATCACAGGGGTGCGGTTCTATTAGAGAGAATACGGTAAATATTTAGTAAAAATGGGCGTCGATTCGAGATCGATCTCTTGTATCAGCTCAGCCAACTTCTTCTCATCACGCGCGTGCTTCACCTTGCCTCGACCACTCTGACCGGTCTAATTTTTTTGAAGCAGTGGATGCCGTTGTTCTCACATCCATCGGTGGCATTGGGAACTCCGCATGATTCAAATGACTTAATTATGAGCTCCTTCGAAAGATTCTCCCAGGCTTCCACAATCCATTGAAGTTTGACGGCCGTTGGCGCAGCCTGAGAGTGTTGAGGGTGTGGTTCTATTAGAGAGTGTGGTTCTATTAGAGAGACTACGGTACTCTTTCTGCGTCGAATAAAGTTTTGAACGAGTGAACATCGTAATATTTTCACTAAGAATGAAATGTTTTAAGAAATTTACTGGTTTTTCTGAGTACCAAACTTCGGAAGGCCACAGCTCTGCAAATTAGTGAGAAAAATTGGTCGAATTTGATGTTATTTTACTCAGCACATCGTAGGCTTCCATTTGAGCTCAAGCACCCAATTTCCAATTTTCTGAGGGATCGAGGTGGCCTTGATAAAACTACAAAATTACAGAACTTCTCTTTTAGAACGTGATTCTGAGTTATGCGGTAAAACGAAATTTAGCCCTATTTGGAGAATAGCACGTTTGGAAATTAGTTGCCACTCATAAAAAGATCGCATGGAAGAGATTGTTTATCAACGAAGCAGAATTTCATTCTACTGAAAAAGATTAAAAATAACAGAGGGGACTTAGCTGTTTTTTCACAAAAAAACAACAGGGGGGACCAATCTGTTTGGAAGCAACTGATTCTCCATATTTTGACGCGCTATTAAGAAAAAAAACAAAGGCTAAAGATCACAAAGAAAATATTTATTTTTTAAGAAAATTGGACCCTACTAGCGAATACCCCCCAACAAATTTTTTTTCAAAATCAGGTTTTAACCATTTCTAAGTAATTCTTATGCGCTAAAAACGATAAAAAGTTGTTTTCCGACGTTTTCTGACTAAAAAGTCGTCTTTTGGAAAAAAAAATTTTTGGCCAAAATTCGACTTTTTGCCTTGGGGACCAAGGTATTCTACCTCGTTTTGTCACTGGAGCTAGGCAAAAAGAGTCTCTTTATGCATTTTATGATCAAGAGTAGGGTTGTCGATTCGATTAATCGAAATCGATTAATCGCACTCATTAATCGAAAAATTTCGATTATCGATTATCGATTCGATTCGATTAATCGAAAATTTCGATTATCGATTATCGATTCGATTCGATTAATCGAAAATTTCGATTATCGATTATCGATTCGATTCGATTAATCGAAAATTTCGATTATCGATTCGATTCCATTATTAATGGAATCTTCTGTAGTCTTAAGGTAGCCTTTTATATCACACGGAGAATGTGTACACATGAAAAAGCGAAAGTCTGAAGTAATTGCTGAAAAGAAAAGTCTGAAATAATTTCCAGAAAACACAAGCCTAAAGTAATTTTTGAAAGCCAAAAAAGTCTGAAGTAATTTTTTGGAAGCCAAAGTCCGAAATGATATGTAAAACACGAGTGTTTTACATATGTCTAGGCATGTCTAGGACCATTTCATGATTAAAGTAGAGGGTTTTCGAAAACTGGCTTGTAATGAGAAAATCCAAAATGCTCTGGTAAATTGAAATCACTCAGATACAAGTTTTCGAGCAATACATAGCCCTGATTACGCCCTCTGTTCTGGTATATTACACATCTAAATGCTTCTTTAATTTGAGCGAGTACCGCCGATTTTTCGCACAAATTCCAGGTGGTTAGGAGTAGGTGAAAGTGACCTATTTTTAGGAGCTATTTTACCCATTCCACTCATACCTTTTCACGAAATTTTCGGGTTTTTCTATTCGATTCATTGAAAATTTCGATTTTCGATTCGATTAATCGAAAATTTCGATTTTCGATTATCGATTCGATTCGATTAATCGAAAATTTCGATTATCGATTATCGATTCGATTCGATTAATCGAAAATTTCGATGCATCGACAACCCTAATCAAGAGTCTTGCTCGGAATTATTTCTAAGGTATGTGGGTGCGCGCATCTCTAACTCTCAAGCCCCCTGCGCCCCCTTCGGGGGCGCAGGGGCTTGGGGCTTGGAGTTGAGATGCGCACACCCACATACCTTAGACACAAATCACTCGAAAGTGACTCTGGATGCATGAAAAAGCATGCATACCAGAGTTTCTTTATGCGGTAGGCCCCAGCTAACAAAACTATGTTCAAATTCCATCTTTTTAGGACTCTAAGTACCATTTTTTAGGTGGTTAACCTTGGTCCCCCAAGGCAAAAAGTCGAATTTTGGTCAAAATTTTTTTTCCCAAAAATCAACTTTTTAGGCCAGAAAATGCCCGAAAACACGTTTTTTATCGTTTGAATTACTTAGAAATGGTTAAAACCTGATTTTGAAAAAAAATTTGTTGAGGGGGGGTATTCGCTAGTAGCGCCGAAAATTGTTACACAATTAACGAGCGTTTATTGAGACACAATCAACAATTTTTTTTGCAGTTTTTAATTTTTACTTTGTTTATACACAGTGCGTCCCGCAATGATGTGAAATCGAGTTGGCGTAACTTTTGAAATACAATTTTCAATTGCTGTTTTTCCCGACTAGTCAACTTTTATTTTTCCTCCCTACTGCTGTAAAATTGGTTACTAAATACTAAAGGGAGAGTTTTATTAATTTTCATTTAATAATTTCTTTGCTCATCCAAACAGTTCAAATATTATTTGTTGTCTTCAAAAACAAACCCACACAATGCAAATCTGTGAATTTTACCGCAACGAAGAAACTGGCAATTTCCAATGTTTTCAAGGCAATTGGATTTGGACGCAAAAGTTTACCGACCAAGGTTTGGACATTGAGTGGACTGACTTATTTGGGCAAGATGACAATGTGTTCGTTCGTGTCTTTCCCTTTAGGCAATACAGTCGAGTCTCAATTTAGTGGCACACACAAAAGTTCATTCCCGCCTTGGGTCCGACACTTTTTGACTCAATTTTCGAAACTCCTTTTTCAAAAATGGGGGCCACTATATCATCGGGTCTTTACGCCAAAATTGTTACGATTCAGAAAAACGACCAGTAAAATCAGAATCTGTACGATTTTTCTGATTACACTGACGAATCATGTTCAGCGAAATATTTCAAAAATCGAGTAAAAAAAGTGTCAGTTCCAAGGCGGAAACGAACTTTTGGGGGTGTCACTATATCAAGACCCGCGGGTCTTTACGGCAAAAGTGTTACGATTCAAAAAAAACGACCGTTAAATTCAGAAGATGTACGATTTTTCTGATTAGACTGACGAATCATATTCAGCGAAATATTTCAAAAATCAAGTGAAAAAAAGTGTGGGGCCAAGGCGGAAACGAACTTTTGAGGGTGCCACTACATCGAGGCTCAACTGTATATTTCTGTTTATAGCACTTTTGCAATAAAAACTCCTTCTCCACGCGATTACTGTTTTTTTTATTTGGTAAGCCAAAGTTTTGGGCTACTTAAACGCCCTGGCTGTAGCTCAGATAGCGAAGTGTACTGGCCCGTCAAAATGGATTGGGAATCACGCAGCACTCTCATCGGAGAAACTTCTGAATTTGAGTGGACTGGAGACACTGACTCATATGTGTGTACAGATCGCTCTGGGCCCAAGCCAAATGGTGACCTCAGTTTTCTTCTCTACAGCAATGAATCTAGATATGTGCATTACCGATTGGAGGTGGGTGCTTACTTGAATGAATGAGTGCAGGTTTAGCATGACTGACTTAAACTTGTTCTACGGGAGCTTTTTCGAAGCTCAAAATTAACTTTTTGAAAAAGCTGAAACTCAAAAAGGAAGTAGTATCCAGATCCACTGAGAATACACGATTACTTACTGGGGGAGTGAAATCGGGTAATAATTCTTGCAACAATTAAGGGTTAAACGTTTGACTTCGAAAATTTGTTGATGATCAGTGCAATTAAAGACAAATACAAATGGGGTAAATTAGAGTAACAGCCTGCATCAAGCTTAAACTTTGCAAAAGCTCAAAGTATCATGCCAAAGGGGCAACGTTTTGAAAGGCGGGTATCAGTGAAATTCAAACAGGAATCAATTTGAAAAAATTTCGGAGAAGTCGAGGAAAAATTACACCTCCAGTGGTAATTGAACTGACGACCAATTTAGGCAGTCTGCAGCCGTAAGAGCCCAAGCGCAACCACATCTTCGCACCCCCCCCTCCCCGCTCTTGAAAAGAGTATTTTTCTGTAAGCATCCTATTTGGGTTTCCTCGATTTTTTTAAAGTTTTCTTTTTCGCAATGCGTAGCGCACTAACTTAGGTTTGGGTTTAGGCTTAGGCCTCAGGCTTGAGCTCAGGCCTTCGGCTTAGGCTTAAATGAAAAAAGTTAGTTAGAGAAAAATACTCTTTGCAGGGGGGAGCGGTATGCACTTGAGGTGCTGTCAGTCCGCCGCCACTATTGCAATAGACCACTGATGCTATTAAACAGGGACAATGTTTTCGATTACTTATTCCCCGCAGAGTACTCAACTAAAATTTGTTTTAAAATAATTCTCGTTAGAATTGACCTGGTACCCGTCTTTCAAAATATTTCCATCGGTGAAATATAAAAACTAATTTTTCAAAATTGAAGGTGAGCAATATGCACATCGCTCAACTTGGTGCACCATTCAATTTGTCTTCCGACGAATTCAACTGCTTGGACCTGAATGAAGAGCTGGTGAGTGGCTTGGACAGATCCCTCCAAAAAATCAATCGATTCAATGTCCGTACAAGGACATACTTGGACTCAATCCCGGTATACGGTCTTCCATCCACCATTCGTTGTCTTCGCCACCTGAGTGCGTTTGAGAACGTACGTTTTGATAATGCAAATACTTTGACAAAATTCAATTTTGGGGTGAACTATGGTATTAGTGATTCGCCTAAAATGGTGTTCTACTTCTTACTACGTTTTATGGCTTCAAATGGGTAGAAAACACGAAAAAACTATTGGCAAGAGCATTAAAGAAAAAATTTTTTAACAAAATTGTTGTGAAAACGATGATACCCACCCTCATGGTTGACATTTAAAGGGTTCGGGGTACCCATGAAAAGAGTGGAAGATCGGGTTAAACATTGTTTTGTTAAGTGGGGCTTATCGCATAAATAAACTCTGGTATGCATATATTTTTCATGCATCCAGAGTCACTTTCAAGTGATTGATGTCTCAGGTGTGTGGGTGTGCGCATCTCAACCCCAAAAAGAGCTTACACATGCATTTTTAATCAAGAGTCTTGCTCGGAATCATGCCTTAGGTAAAAAATGTGTGCCCATGAAGGGAGCGCAGCGGGCTTGGTTTGCTAGACATGCGGGCACTCACTTAACTTAGACATGATTCCGAGCGAGACTCTTAATCAAAAATGCATCAAGAAGCTCTTTTCGCCCAGCTCTAGTGGACGAAACCCCCCTGGGTACGCCTATGTATACTATAGCCCGGCCGAATTTTGTGTCTATTCAGGATCGCCCAGATCAAATCAATTGCTCGGGTGCATGGTCCAACGATCGACTCTTTGTTTGGTCAGAGGAAAAAGATGGGCACAGCCCAGCAGCTTGTTCTTCCTATGTTCACTCCATCCAGCTGGACACAGGCCACGCACAACCCATGAACCATCGCTTTGAGCAGCACATACGACGACTAATTGTCAGCCCTGACCAGCAGCATCTCTATATTCGCAATGACAAGATCCTGCCTCGCCCACTGATCAAAGGCGAAATGATTCATCATGACTATATGCGATCTCGTCTCAAAACTTTTCGATACTTTCGCGTTCCGTTGAACAACCCAGATTCTTTGTTTTTTATGGCTTCCATGGCTTTGCCCAGGCCATTAACACCATTTATGATCCAACTGATCACTCGTCATCATAAGCAAGAAATTCCCCTTCAAGTGTACAAATGAATTGTTTTGATTGTTTCAAAATTTGACGAATTTTATGCAAAAAGTAATTCTATTGTAACAATTAACTGATATTATTTACTAGTCAATAAAACAATAGGCAAAATGTTTTTTCGTGGCCAAAAATCTATTTTTTGTGGCCGGTTTGTGGCAGGACTTATGCATCAACCCAATAGATGTTGAATAGAAGTGATTGGAGTGCGTGATAATTTAGTGAATTTCGTTAATGGAGTTGGTGCTGTATAATGGCAAGAACGTATGTTGTAGAATGAAGGAAAATATGTTGTGTTGAGTGTGTTACTCACACTTTTGTTTGTTTTTCTGTTGAATTTTCAAGAAATAAATTGGTATTCGACAAGGACCGTCAAAAAATGGTCGACTTTTACAATATTATTTCCAATGTTTTTCAGAGAAATGCTGACCATAGGATTGAGCGTGGAATCCAGTTAAAAGAGTTTTTAAAGTAAACGTGATACGGCACGTTGTGAATGGCAATACGGTTCACGGACAAGGACTACTAGTAAACTGTGAATACAATAGAAATTCCAATTTCTATTACTGAAAACACGAAAAAATCCGTCAAGATGACTGTCGGAATTCGAGTATATTTTGTTTCTATATGAAGAACTGGTGCCTGTGAACAGGAAAAGTCCCAGTCTCCTGTTCAATGAGGTAAACGTCTTGTGTTGACGTAGCGGTCGGTTAATACATTTGAGTTCTTATCAGAAGCTCTAATCTTGATTATGGCAGATGCAAAAAGTCTTGTTCCAAAGTCACAAGTATTTTCTTATTAGCATCTCTTTTCGAAATAAATCATATGTGTCTCTTTAGATTATAGCTTTATATTTTCACAATAACACTTTTTTATTTGGCCAGCGCTATTTTCAATATAGCATCTCTGACAGTGGAATAGGCAGAAAAATCCTGTACACCCATCTCAGTTCTCAGTCCATTTCTGACCATAGCAATGCAATGAATAAAATAACAAACAAACGTTATTAGACAAAATCGGGACGAAATTCCGTGTTATTAGACAAAATCGGGATGTTGATCATTGAGATTCTGACTGAAACCCGGTGAAACTCCGTGTTATCATTGAGATTTCGACTGAAACCCGGTGAAACTCCGTGTTATCATTGAGATTCTGACTGAAACAGGTCTAAGTACGTCTAAAACCAGTCAACCGAGCCAAAAAAAATTCTCCCCTCAAAATCAAAATCGGTGCAGATATACATGCAGATGTTGTGGTCTGTGTCCATCTCAAAGAACTGACCTCCATAACCCATGGCCAGAAGAAGCCATTTCTACAAATGACCAATCTGTAATGTGACCTATATTTTAAGTACTCCTACCCCTTGGTTTGTTGGGTGAGGAGAGTAGATGAAACCATGACCTCTGTTCAGTTTCAACTTCATCAACACATCTGCCTCATCTTCCGTGGGTGCTGCAATTGCGGTTTTTTCACGGCTGGCGACAGGATATCTCCCTATAATAGAGCAAGCATACTCAAATGCTTTTTTTCATGCTGCACAGACAGACAAGAAAAGCATTGACTTTTTTACGGCTGTCAGATACACAACCAAACGCACAAACAACGTGACACGGCCAATGTTCGGGATTAAAATGTATTTACAAAAAAAATACAAAAATTATTGATGAGTTTCAGCAAATTGGTTCCTCTATTGCTTTTGATTTTATCATTATTTGAAACCCATTAGAAGGAACACCAGCATTTTGAAGTTATCCATGTTTTTCCAATATGATGGTGGGTAAATTGTGGTCAGGCTGTACACTGAAATATACGCACCGATTTGGTACTTGGTCGTTTTGGTACGAAATTTTTTGTGCCGTTATCGAAAAATCCGCGTTAAAAAAAAATCTTTTACCAAAATACAGTTTTTCATGCTGTGACCAAAAAATTTCTTACTGAAAATCTGTTACCGAAACAATTCTCACTAAAAAATTTCGTAGGAAAACGACTAAGTACCAAATTGGCGCGTATATTTCGGTGTAAAGCTTGTCATCACCAGATGATTTTGAATGATTTTTTAAATTATTTGTTGAGATACTTGTCTATTTTGAACCGGTTGTGGTGACCTCTGAAGTCTATAAATTCAGTGGTTCACATATAAATTTAGTTGTTTGTGGTAAAAAAGCGGTTAATTCTGCTACTAGAAAAATTTTGTTTCTAAATATTGCATTTTCTGAAAACATTAGAAATTATTCTTGAAATTGTACCTTGAAAAAATCCATTGCTGCTTGAGCCACCCCTCTAGCAGTAGCCACTCCTGTGCAAGCCTGGAAATATCGATTGGTAGATGGAAGTGCTTTATTTAAGTTTTCGATACCATATTGGCTGTGCGTAACACTCGAGGGTTGTTGTATTTCATGTCTCCCTGCAATTAACTCTTGAATTTTCGTTAACTCAACTCCGACGCACCCCAAAACAGCCAGATAAGGGATGGAGAAGGCAGAAATGTTGAGCAATTTCAACTGGCCAGTCAACTGTTTGAATAGAGTGATCATGAAGGTCAAGGGGTGGCTGAGCAGTGCCAGAATGTTTTCATATCTGGTTGGGTTGGTGATTCTGGCCACTTGGTGAAACTTCTCTCCAGGCAATCCAATGAAGAACTCACCTGTAATTGGGTTTCATTAAAGCACAACATGACTGAATTGCACTATACCTTAGGTGACCAACTCAATTTTTAAATTTCCGCGCATTTTGTTTCATAAATCTTGGCATTTGTTCTCATTTTTGGCTAATCCCGGGCAATATCCAGACAATATCCGGGCAAATTAACAAATTATGGCGGGATTTTGGATGAAAAAGGTGGGCAATAATAGGGAAAATATGGGAAATGTCTGGAAAACCGGTAAAGTTGGTCACCCTGACTATACCCCCAGCACTCGATTACAATATACCCCATCAGCTGATTTAGCTTGAGGGACCAAAACAAATTTTCGAAAAATTTTTTAAACCATAAATGTTTTAGCATTAACAGCATCTAAAAGTATAAATAAGCAGTTTTTCATATAGTGCAATCAAGTACTTGGGTATAGTGTTAGTGCTCCTGAAATGTTTTCATTTTTATGCAAAGTGGCCCAGAAGTTCACTCAATTTAAACAGTTATAACTCTTTTTTGCTGACACGACCTCGTCGACAAATTTATGAAGTCTCGAAATGACCCCATTACGCATATCAATAAATTACAAAATAGTGAAAATTTATCTTTGTATATCACGGGGCGAACTGACCTTGGGCGAACTGACCGGGGCGAACTGATCGTGGGGCGAACTGACCTGTCTCCGACCGTGTGGTGGGGTGGCAAGTCGTCAGACCTCCGTACCCACTGAACTGAAGTTCGAATCCGCCAACGGTCAATATTTTTTAGGCGCACTTAAAATATCTTGCACAATCTTTTTTTAAGAACAAGTAAGCGGGCAGTGCGCTGAAGACGAAATTTTTTAAAATCCCTATAACGTCAAATATCATTTGCATCAACACATTACTTAAATCCTGGCTCAAGACTTCCTCCTTATGGTATTGTGCTACAGTTCTGCCCTTTTCATCCACCCTCCTGACCAATTGGTCCAGCAGGAATCCATAGGTGACAGCATGGTAGCCATTGCCAGTACAGGGCTCCCAGTAAGGCACTGACTGCAACTAAAATAATTTTATTGAATGCACAAATGGGTTGCACAAACCTCTTCAATAATGCTCGAATATAAGTCTAGGTCATTGGCTTGGTCGAGTTCTATGGGTTTACAGAAGCCAATTAGACCTGCCTGAATCCAACCAAATTAATAGCCTTGCAAGTATTTTCAAACCCACCTTATGGTTGATCAAATCCTCCACAGTGACCATGTGTTTGAACCACTTGCCAAACTCTGGCCAGTACTTGACCACCTTGTCGCTATAGCTCAATTTTCCATCAGAGACTAGTTTAGCAATCACTAGACTGGCAATCAGCTTGGTGATAGAGAAAACACAGGTCATGGTGTCTGCAGTCCATAATCTATTGACACTTCTGCAAATGAGTGATCAATAATAGAAGTTAGACAAAGTAGTGCATTAGGAACTGACCTGTCAGCATACCCACCCCACAAAATTTTCGAAAACCTGAAACCTTGGTCCCTAGGCAAAAAATTTTGCAGAAAAAATAATTTTTTGGCGAAACAAGGTTCAAAAGTCATAGAAAAAATCTCAAGCTGTTATGAGAAAACATATTTCGACCAGTTTTGTAAGTGCTTGGTCCCCCCTGTGGTTTTTGGTTTTACTACGTTTGATCAACTTTCGTATATTTTATCTTTTCGTCCGTCCTCCGGGTGTTAAGCAAAATCTTAAAAAAAAACTTCAAAAGCAAAATTTTCTTTAAAGCGAAAATAGATAAGTGACAGAATAATATATCTTATCTTGCAGATAAACAATAACCTGAAAATAATCCAGAAGTACAACTTAAGCTTTTAAAATTCATACTATTCTTTTGTGCATATCCTTGAACATTGAGATGCCATTTATTGAGCGTATTCGTGATCTGCACATTGAATTTCTAGAGAAACAAGGAGAACGGTTAGTTTCTTATTTATAAAAAGCTTGAAAAAAACTAATATATAGTTTGGCCAAACATACGAAAAAATATTCGGTTGTCTGAAAAGTTTGCACCAGACAACGATGTTGGATATGGACATTGGATATGGATTTTTTCTGGTGCAAAAAGTATCTTTTTTGGTGCCATTCGGATCTTTTTTGGTGCAAATAAATTTTATGATTCTGCTTTTGCGTTTTCCTAGTTAGTTTTGAGAACTTTTTTTAAAAATAATAACATCATCAGATAGCCTGGCGATTCTAATTTCCAACAAAATATCATTTACTGCAACATCCTTGTAACATGTAGCACAAAAAAGTGAAAGTATAAACTAAACTATTTCATCTGACGTCCTTCATACTCATACCTTGATGAATTATATATAAAAAAGATGTTGCAATAAATAATACCTTATCAAAAACTAGAGTCACAGAGCTACCTGATAATGTAATCACTTTTTGAAAGGGTTAGAAAATTAAATGGAGAAACGTAAAAGGAAAATTTGAAATCCGGTCTTCACCAAAAAAGATCATTTTTCACCGAAAAAATCCATATCCTGTGACATTCACTTGAAAACATTTTTAAAAAACTACTTAAACTATTTATTAGATTTCGTAATGAATTGGGTTTAAGCAAACACAATTTGGTTGAGTTCTACGCACATGATCCATGCTCTAATAATACACGAAACATGATATTTTGACATGGGTTTTGAAACCTTTTAATTAATTTTTTTCTTTAAATATATCATTGATTGATTATCGATGGTCCCATTATGAAAATTTCAAATAAATATGAATGAAGTCACTCGGTAAGTTTCGAAAATAAAAATTTGTCTACAATAAAAAATAGCGGTAAAAATGTTTGTCATTTCGCCAAACTTTTCGACAGGCGCTCCCATAAATATACGAAATTATCACAAAACAACAAGAATACGATTATTTCGAGTACTTTTAAGCAAATTTTTGACTACATTTTGCAGTGAGGACTGCCTACGAGCAACGATTCAACATTAAAAAATAAGTCTATAAAGAGAGATTGCTTCACATAAAATTTTGGCTCTAATCCACTTAAAACGTTCATAGTCGCTTCAGGGGTTCAATGAGGTCAGAGATCTAAATTGGGGTTGTCGGATACCCGAAAATATCGGATTCAGATGTCCGATCCGGTATCCGATATCCGAAAAAATCCCGGATAATTCCAAAATCGGATATCTGATCCGACAACCCCAATCCAAATAAAAAAGCATTATTCTCAAATAAATAAACTCAAGTGATAATAACAACTACAGTATTTACTCTAATAGCTCGACACCCCTACTTTTGAGCACTCATATTTCAGACCAGGGAAATTATTTTTCAAAGATGGTTCTCACTTTTCTTTTTGAATTCCGGATTTTCACCTAAAAATATTGAAATTGACCCCAAATTTTTTAGATTTATGGGTAATTGAAAACTTACTTGACATTTAGAGGTATATAAACTATATAAAGGTATTTCACTCCGTTTTGGTCCCTTGAGCTTTGCAAAAATAGCTTCTTCATGCATTCAGAATCATATCTAAGGTGGCGACCGGACATTTAGCAGAATTATTCGGTATGATTCGGTTGTTTCGCCCGAATTATACCAAAATGTTCTGCTAAATATCCGCAGATAAATTTCACAAATTCTGCTAAATGTCCGGTCGCCGTCTAAAGTAAGTGAGTGCGCGCACCTCTAACCATTAAGCCACCCCCTCCCCCCAAATATACCTTTTTTTTCGAGTGCGCGCACCTCTAACTATTAAGCCCCCTGCGCCTTTTCAAGGGTTATTCAAGAATTGAATCTATTGAGAGGCAACCGACTCGCCAGCGCGAAAACTCGTCAACGACGAAATTCGCCCACAAAAAACTCGCCAACGAGAAATTATATTATGCAAAAATTATAATATGCCTTCCTTGGGACCGGCCATAGAGGGCCTTCCAGTCGAATTTTTCGTTGGCGAGTTTTGCGGTTGGCGAGTTTTGCTGTTGGCAAGTCTCCGCGTTAACGAGATTCGCCGTTGGCGAGATTCGACGTTGACGAGTTATTTGTGTTGGCAAGTTTTTTGTTGGCGAGTTGGTTGCATCCCAATCTACAGGGTGTAACAAGAATTCTGGCCACTTTTGAACAGCCGTATTTTTCCTTGCAGATTCAATTTCAAATTTCTAGGAACACAGATCGACTTAGTTTTTCTTGGCAATTTTTTGGTATATAAAGTCAAAAACACAATTTTCGCTTGGTCCGCCATGTAATTTTGGTCCTGGTCTGTGGTGGTCTAAGGATAAGTAAGGCCAAACCACAAAACATCGAAATTCTTGTTACACCCTGTGTTTTATGCTAAAATATATGTTACAAAAAACTTTTTAAGCTTTGATCCAGTGTTAATCAAAACTTTTATTGAACATGATAAAATGACTATTGAATACAGAATGACTTTAATAAATGCTCTCAGAAAATATTGGATGCGTAATCGATCTTTTAGACGCTTAAAAAATTTTACTCGACTCCTTTTTTTACTCGATCCAGAAAATTCACTTTTCGGAATAAATCTAGCAGTAGTTGTCAGCAAAATAGCATCAAAAACTTGATGCGATCCCAAAAAGATGCATTTAAAAAGATCAAAAATTCAAATTTTTTGCGAATCAAGCGTACTTGCAAATCGATTAAAATTTTTATTTGCCAAAAGATTTATTAAATTAAATTTTTAAAAATTAGTAAAAAACGAAATTTTTCGAAAATAGAAATAATCAAAACAGGACTTCGAAAAAAATATATAGCTAGTTTTTGGCGCTCTATTTTTCGTTAAAGTTATATATGACTTATAAATAACATATAAGTTATATACCGTATTTCGTCTAATGAGCCGACAGACACCTTCTTCTCGAACCTCCGTCCATAGTGTCGGCGTATCAGAGCATGTCGGCTCATATTCTGACCCTTGAGCGGCAAAGTTGCCTAAGAAAATTTCGAGCGAAAGCCAAACAACCAAGGCTATTTTTTGCCTAAGGGCAGTTTTGTTTTGACCCTTTGCCTTGATTTTTTTGCCGCTCTTCTTATTTCACAAGAAATACGGCTAACACCTTTTTTTTAAAGACATTCTAGAAAGTATTATCCCTTGTTTAGTCACTGAAGTAAGACAAAACGACTCTTTAAGACATGTTCTCGGTCAATAGTCTTGCTCGGCTTCATCTTGTAGTTAGATCTTATTCATCTTAATCCCTCAAAAGTTACTCTTAATACATAAAAAGCATACCATGCATACAGAGTTTCTTCATTATGTATGTTCCATTTTCAAAAAATATTTTTATCAATGTTTTTAGTCCTCGTAAGTTAGAATGAATCCTATGAGTGTAGTCAAGACAACATAAAAAAGAGTAGTTAAAAATGAGTGCAAACTGTTCAATGCAAACTGTTTCTTTAAAAACCAACGCAAAGTGCTATTTTACCCAGAAACCCAAAAAAAATTAATCAAAGTTTTTATAACACAATTTGGGATGTTGGCTCATTAGAGCATGTCTGCTCATTTTTCGACGTATCTTTAGAGTGACGGCTTATTAGAGCGTGTCGGCTCAACGAGCCATGTCGGCTTATTAGAGAAAATACGGTACTTAACTGGAAAAAAAGTCCTTGGCAGACTTTTGAGCTCACTTCCGCCAAGGAATTTTTGTCCACCAGTTAAGTATATAACTGATATGTTATTTATAAGTCACATACAACTTTAACCAAAGACAGAGCGTCAAAAACTAGCTATACATTTTTTTCGACTCCTGTTTTGATTATTTCTATTTTTTAAAAATTTTGTTTTTACTCATTTTTTAAAATTTAAATTGATAAATTTTTTGGCAAATAATAACTTATTCAATTTGCAATAAAACTTATTCAATCTACGCTTGATTCGTAAAAAAACGCAGCTTGAAACGGTGCAAAAAAACAAGTAAGCAGAAGTTTTGATTATTTCTATTTTTTTTTGCAGAAAATGATCTACAAAATATTTGAGAATACTCAAAATCCTCGCGTGAATATACGCAGAATAATAAATTATCGCAACAGTGACAATTATAAAAAAGTCATTTTTTAAGAAAAGATAAGAAAAAGCTTTAGTGTCAAGACAAATAAATTCAAACTACAAATATTTCGAAAACAGGGGAACTACTAGTCAAATACGAATAAAAAATTTAGCCTTCGAGTAGGAATCGAACCCACGGAAACTTTCACCGACTTCCCCTGCCATACCACTGCGCTAACGAGGCTAATGATCACTAACAGTGATTTATATTCCTTATGTCAACTAGCCTCCTCACACATCAAAACGAAAAATATCAGCAAAACGATTGTTTTGAATTCGGTAAATCCTGACATGATCCAAGAGAGCAAATCGTCAACCCAAAAATGGGGTCTTCCAGATCTATGCAGTATCGAGGTTTACGATTTTTTTGGGATTCATGTGAAATTATTTATCAATTTTACAGCTCTGAATAACTCGCATAGCGCAATGGTCTGGAAAACAATCGCTCAAATCGTTGCCAGTAAGGGTATAGACTATGTAGTTGAAAAGGCCTTTAATCGGGAGAAGATAAAATCAGTTCATCATTCACTATCATTAACTACTTTATTTGTTTTTCTACAGGTTTCAAAAAGTCATTAAGGAAAAGGACGAACTCATTCAAAACATGACGAAATGATGGCATTCCAAGAAGACAAGATCAAATGGCTTGCCCAAATGCACCAGCAGCAGCAGTTCCTCAGTCAAAAAATTCTTGATCGGATCAATGTGCTAGAGGAGCAGAACAATCATGTGAGCAGTTGCTATGTCTGTGGTTTCTTAAAGAAGTTCCACTCCTGATCTATTTAAACTATATTGACATGAAATTCTCTTGTGGTGTTCTTGTAGATCTATTCTGTGTGTATATTTGTATGCAATTTTGTATGTGGAGCTATTTTGTATGATCCGTTTAACACAAATAAAAATTTATTGTTGTATTGAAATCACTTTGAACCATTTAAGCACTACCCGCACGTAAATGGTGTGCCAACGCACCTGCCAGCACTCAATATGTTGACCCAGGCATCAGAATCAAAAAAAATCGTCTTTTTATGGCTTGTTCACGTCCTTCGAGTTCGTGTTCAAGTTATGGTTCAAGTTCGGATCAAGGATGTTATATATAGCCGAAAATCAGAACTCGAAGGTGTGCACTTACTTCAAGTTCGAGTTCGGATCAAAAGTGTTCACGTAGTGAAAAATCCGAACACGAACTCGAACTTGGAGTACGTGAACTGAGTTCCATCACTGCATTGGGTCGGTCCGAAACCAAATTACACAATATGAATGATCCTTTTGTAGGTTTCAAATTTTTTTGTATGTGTAGGAACTATCTTCAAAATTCATGCATGTGTGACAAATCTTATCATGGTTTCAAGAAATTGCAATAAACTTCTGTCTGAACATACTTTAAAAAAAATCGGCCAACTATTTCTATGGGTTTCATTTAACTATTTGTTTATCTTCGTCTCACTTATCTATTTGTTGTATGCGCAGAACACTAAGATTCCTACATGGGTTGTAAATTTATTTATAAATATGTACTAATTGTGTGTGAATTTAGAAGACTTGGGATAAGATAGGGGCAAATAGGAATTTCGCTGCAAAAAGTCTGAATTTTGCCGCAAATAGTCGGAATTTTGCAACAAATCTTTTTTTGCCGCAAAAAGTCGGAATTTCGCCGCAAAAAGTCGGAACTTTGCAGCAAATAGTCGGAATTTCGCCGCAAACGGCAGTAAATTTTTCGGAAATCCAAATTTTATAGTCAAAAAAGACTTGGATCGCTCAGAACTCCACCCTGGAGCGGCCAGAAGTCCCTGAAAGTTAGTTTTTAGGGGGTTGACTGAAGGGGTTAAACTTTTGGCAAAAATTCGATTGAGCAGATTAGAATTCCGGTCCGATCGCTTAATCGCTCAAGATTTCAGATTCATGGTGGTAATGAATGGTTTAGGGTGGAATTCTGAGCGATTCAGCCGACCCGCTCAATCGAATTTTCGCCAAAAGTTTCACCCCCTTCAGTCAACCCCCTAAAAACCAACTTTCTGGGGCTTCTGGCCGCTCCAGGGTGGAGTTCTGAGCTATCCAAGTCCTTTTTGACTATAAAATTCGGATTTCTGCAAAATTTACTGCACTTTTCGGCAAAATTCCGACAATTAACAGGAAATCATCTTTAACAGGAAATCGCGTTTTTGGAGAAATGCGTTTTAGATAATAAATAACTGTCGCACTAAAAAGGCACCGGTATTCTTATTGTACTGTCCTGATGTCCAGTGTCTAAAAAGGCGAGCGTCCACATAGGTGATTGTTTTGTTGTCCTTTGTTTATTTGTCTACTGTCAAAAAAGTGATCGTCCAGAAATTTGATTTTAATGCTGTCTTAACAATTATCGGTTGCCCAATTATCGATTGTCTGAATAGGCGATTGTGATGCTGTCGTTTGTATATTCTTAAATTATCCTGTGAATGAACTGCCAATTGGCAAAATTACTGTCATAGGAAAATTTGTACTAAGAAGTGTCGCGATTTTATAATTTTCTGCTACTCGTATTTCATACCATTGTTATTAGAATGAGCTCACTCGAAATGGGCTTCAAACCGGCTGTTTTCGAATAAGCTGACGGCAGTCTTTTCATGATTCACACCAAGACAGTGACATTGATACTGTCAGTTTAGCAAAACTGACAAATTTTCAAAGTGTTAGTATACATAACGAAAATAGTCTTTTTTCAGATTCTGACGAATTTCCGATCGTTAGAGGTGTTGTCAAATTTTATTTTATTCTTAAACAACAGACAAAAAAGTAAGTGTCAGTTTTGTTTTTAATGACAGTTTAGTGTCAGAAATTTGGTGTCGGTTTAGACTTTTTTTGGCTAAACTGACATTCAAAATAAAACTGAGACTTACTTTATTTGCTTTTTTGAGATAGTAAGGGAGGCAGATAGCAGAGAAATAAGAAAGAGGCCTGGGGCGACCCGATAGCTCAACTGGTTAGAGCGCCGACTTGCAAGGAGGATATCGTGGGATCGCATTTTATCCCAGGCCTGTAGAAAAGCTGTACGCGGCCACTGGCGTACGCTTACTGGTAGCAGCGAGTGGTTGGCAGTCTTCTATCGGCTGGCCAGTCCACCTCCTTTGGTATTGGGATTAGCTGTCTGACCTGCCCTTGCCCCTCCTTTCGCTGATCACTGGCAGAGGACATGTTCCCCCCAGTGGAATGCTTGCTGATTGAGAAGGCCGGGCAAAAAAGAGATGCAGAGAGCACATTGGCCGGTAGTAGACAGTAATGGAAAAGACCGAGGACGGTCTTGTGGAAGGAGGATAGGTGTAAGGAGGCAGATAGCAGAGAAATAAGAAACAGGCCTGGGGCGACCCGATAGCTCAAATGGTTAGAGCGCCGACTTGCAAGGAGGATATCGTAGGATCGCACTTTTTCCAGGCCTGTAAAAAAGCCGTACGCGGCCACTGGCGTAAGCTCACTAGATACCGTATTTTTTTCTAATAATCAGCAGTCTGTAAAGAACTTCAAGTAAGGTTGAAAAGTTTTTTATGTCTACTACCACTTTTTCAAAATGTCAGTTTCGACATACTGGCATGTCAGTGTCAACGTCGGCGGGGGTCTATTCAACAACAGGAAAATCAAAAAACCGGATGATTCATCAGAGGAAAATTTAACAACTGCATGTTCAAAAAGCGAAAAATTCAACAGAGAATGATTCATAAACGGATAAATCGAAAACGGGTGAATCAACAGTCAGACATTTCACTATTTTTATTTAAAAAAAAACGTCGGCATTCGGTCTAATTTCGCAATTAAACCGAAATTTCTCAGTTGAAAAGACATAATCTGTAAGAATGGACCACCCTATTGAGAGGTCTGGCCATGCCGGAATTTTTTTTTCTACTTTTTATCCGACTTGTAGCAAATTTAATGGGCAGTTCGTGTTTTGATAAGAAAATCTTTGAGAACCAAGCCTTTTAACTTAGTCGGTTTCTGGGTGACACATTTTGTGGCTTATCAAGTTCAGATAGATCCCGCTCGCTATTCTTATTATGAACCCCAATCACATAAATTCTCATATTGCTCCCAAGAAAAAGCTCTTTTATATTAGTTCAATTGTTGCAAAAATTCGTGTCCAGAAGTCATGTCAAGTCAATGTATGCTAAAAGTCGAAGTAATAATTTTTGAAAAACTTCTGCTTTTGAGTTTATTCGACAGTTTTTTTTTGGTTTTTTTTGGCAGATTCGTGTTCAGCATGGTCGCTTTGCTTAAGAAAGTGCATTACAAAAAAATCACTGTTGAATTTCGAATTCCTTTTAAAACAACAAAGTTTTGAATACGATTTAAAAATATTAAAAATTAAAAATACAACTTCCGACACTTTGAAAATTCGTTGTCTTGAGAGGAATTCAAAATTCAGCAGTGATTTTTTTGCAAATCAATTTCATTTAGAGGTGTGCATTGGCCTCACGAGGGATTTCGGGATCGGGATTGAAGCTAAAAAATCATTCGGGATCGGGATTACGAAAAAATTCGGGATCCCGTCGGGATCCCAATATATTCGGGATCCCGATCGTAATTTCGGGATTGGCAGATCTGTCGAGTCCATGAGTAATAAATCAAAACTAGTTTTACTGGCGCCTCTGGCGCCTTTACAAAACGTTGCAAATATAAATCTTCACGCAGTACTTTATTAAGCAAAAGATCAGAATCAATCGAAAATAATCGAAAAGTTTAAGAGAAAACTTTGAAAAGTCGAAAAACATGTGATGAATTCATCAACTAAAAACGTGGCTATTCCATAGTTAACAATTTATTTTAACAAAACGAAGCAATTTAACAATGTGAGCAGCAACAAAGCAGATCTTGATATTTTCAGCCTAGTTTGTTGCCTTGTGCTGCTCGCTGGCTGCAACCTGTCGCTTTTTCGACAAATGCTCAAAGATAGCATCTTCTCACTCCTGGACCCGTTTTTTGTGATTCATGCGCTGAGCCTCCGTGAACATGGGCAAGATTCTCACTCCATCGCTCAATTCAAATTTAAAAAACAATTATGAGTATAACTAATCTTACAACTTATTGAAGTTCGTCTTGACTGCACCGAGAAATTTTTCACGCGCAGTGCACTCTGAAAAGATCACTGTAGCAATAGGACGATTCTTCCAGACAACCACAGATACTTGACGGATCTGCGCCAAGCAGATTATTGAAACACTTAGCGATGAAATCGTCGATCAAACTCTTGTATTTGGCGGAATTCTTGCGATCACCTGAATTTTTATAAAATCGTCTTGAATTAATATTTATTATCATAAGCCTACCATCAAAGGAAGTAATCATGATATTGCGACTTTTAATGCTGGTTTCTTTACGCTTCTGAGTGATTTCAATTTTCTTGATGCGACTTTTGTTGACAATGACTCTTATTTTTGTCCCAAAATGTTTTACTGGCGAATCTGCGCCCCAACTAGATAAAGATTATTATCACTAAAAGCCTTTACTTCGTTCAGTATAGTCACGCGGAGGTCTTAATTGTTCTTCTTGCACCGACACACAACAATCATTCTGTAGATCAAGAAATTGTTTGACGACCGCCATTAAAAAGCCTACTTATACTCGAGTATTTGTACCTTAATTAGAGAGCATAGCCGCCAGAAGGATAAAACCAAGCAAACATAACTTACAATATATTTCTGAGCCAGTTTCATATAGCGCCACATCATTCAGCGGGCGAATTTGCGCCTCGAGCAGTTTCAGACTTATTGACTCTACTGCTCCCGCTCAAATAGTCCTGTGCAGTCACACTTGCATCTTGATTATCCTGCCAGCAAATTTCTGATAAATTTACGTAATATACTACGCTCACTGTAAAAGAAACAACTTGCTGCTGAGCACCTGCATTGACTTTGCTTCACTTTCGTCTTGATTGCCCTGCAAGCCACACCATCGCAAGGATTCCTGAAAAATCAGAAGATATATTTACGCCATCATCTAAAAAACAACTAACTTTTGAGCACTTGAATTGACAGTGTTACCTTGCTGCCATCTTCATCTTAGTTAAGCATCTTGATTGAATCGACGCGTTATTTGACCCCATGAACCTGAATATTAAAAATGAAGCAAACATAATAAAGCACTAAGTACCATGGGCGAAAAATATTGAAAATTAAATGTTGGCGAATCTGCGTCACATACATCAAACCACGATCAATGAATAATACCCAACAATGAATACCCCACTCAATGAATAATGAACTGATTACAACCACAAAAATAATACACAGAGAATTCAGCAACAAATGAGACTAATGAGATTATTGACTTCGCATTCTTAATCATTTTCGTCTTGAGAGTAACGCAGAGCCACACCATTGTCTTGAACTACTGACTTCATCGTCTTGCACATTCACACCACATAGACATACCTGAAGAATCAAAAAAAAATCTCGATAATCACAGCATTGCTAATCCTTTGGTTCAATACTGCAAGAGTTTTCGAGGGAGGCTACGATGGAGAACATAAATGTTGTGCTTCCAGATCAAATCGAATGTTGCATGGACGACGAAATCGAAATCACTTAAGCTTCTATCGAGTGGACAGTTTGAGCACTGATAAGTTTTTTTTCAATCTAAACCTTTAAGGTGAAGTTTTGTCTCTCATGATTGTTTCTTTGGAGCACTTTTTCGATTCTCAGCGATGAAGCGAGCTGTTTGTGGATCACGATTATGCCATAGATGACTTGGACTATCTCAGAATGAGCAAGAAGGGCACATCTGCAAAGAATGACCAGAAGGCACCACCTCGAGAAGAACGTTGATTGATTTATTCTCTCTGTATCTGTTGAAATCTCTGTTGTGTTATTCTTTGTGAACAATAGTGGGAATGATGTCAAGTTACTTTGAGGCGCGTAAAGCGGCACCATCGTCTTTGCCAACTTAATCAAGGTTCGCCCTTGCCCTTTTTTGAAAAAGGAGATTTTTGAACTTTAATTAAATTCGACATTTTGATTTACGATAGCATTCTTACTTCACATCAAAAGTGGCTGACATTGACCAACTCAGAATATTTCAGTCTCGCATAACCGATCTCACTTTGATATCAGCTGTAAGATAGAGAAAACTTCTAAGTGGTGAATAAAAGTACTATAGTAGTCTATTCATGGTAAAGTCTCAAATTCATTCTATTATTTCTATTCAATCTATTATACACTCGCTAATTCATTTCTTCAATCGTGAGCTATGCATAAAGCTTAAATGAAACTTTTATGTGTGATTGGTCGGTGAATTTTTCTTCAAGTCATGTTCTTTAATCAGTCAATTCTGAACGTATCGGATAATATGACTTGATGATGAACTTACAGTACATTCTGAGAAGCATTTGATTTCGAGTCTATTTCACATCTAATAATGTGAAGATCCGAAGTTTGTAGGGAAGGATTGAATGAAGAATGTATAAATTTCACGGTCGACTCACATGTTTTTTAATATCTGAGATGCTTGGACTAGGATTCATTGAGTCTCAAATTAAATGCAAGAATAGTCAAGTCACTTGAGTTGAATCAATACTCAAGATGTGATCTTATTCGGTATATATCAGTAATTATTGCAAATGTTTCGATCTTCTCATTTAGTGACTCAAGAGTGTGTCACATGCCATGTGTGTCAAGTCTTTTGTATCGTGGACATGCGTTGTGTATAAGGCTTCAGAACTTACATTTCGTTGGAAAAATTTCGATTTAATGAGTCGAATACTTTGATTTAGTGAGTCGAATACCAAAAGACGAATAGTTTTTAAATCATTCACGTGAAAAATATGTCTTCGTGAATCTCAACACACAAATTTAGAAATTGTTACACTAATCTGCGTCTATGAAAGGAATGAAAAAGCTCTTTTAGGAATTCCTGATTGGAGCTCACGGCTCATGTTTCGGTCACACGACCTATTTTCAAATTTTTTGTTGTCCATGGCTAATGTTTGTGCCTCATGTGTCGAAGTGCATGTCTGTGACTCTCATTTAATGTGTCAAGTCTGATGTTTCATATCTCTTAGCTCATGTACTATACCTTTTGTACTGTGGATTATGCGTATAGCTTCAATTTACATCTATATTGGAAAAGGTCAAAAAGACAGAAACTCTCTTTTTATGAATCTCACAACAGGAAGATCGCATTCATGAATCTCTTAAAACAAAATAGACGCTTTTTTGAATCGCAGAAAAGAGAAAAAAAGCTTTTGTGAATCTCAAAAAATGTTTTTTCAGTCGTGTGAATAATAAGAAAGTAATTAAGAGTGACTATATGTGATTGCATTTTGCTCAGATTCATAGATCTTAAAATCATCGAAAAATAAATTGGATAATGCTACAGAAATATCAGCTGAAAATAACCCGAAAAATGTTTGAAAATATCAGCAGAAAACAAAACCCGCCCGTAGTGCGGGCAAGCGCTAGTTCTAAATAAATTATAATTCAATCCTAATTTTTTAAAAAATCTGAATTTCTCGCGCGACAAATCCAAATAGACAAATTAGAAAAAGCTGAACTGAAATCTGGAAAATCAAGAAAATAAATTGATGTATTTGTAGCGCGACAAAATCAGAAAATTTTTTAATTTTTGTCCAGTCGCAGATTTAACGTCCCATTATTTCCATCGATCTGATTACTCTAGCCGACGGAGAATATCGGAATTTCAAATAATTCACAGATCTCATAAAAAAATATTACGTGGGTTATAAGCTTGGTAAAAAAATTCAAACAGTACCCACACTTACCATCAATACCATATTGGCTATACTTAAAATTTCATTCTATAGCATTTTCATGCCCTTGTGTTTGAAAAAGTCAAGGCAATTACTGGATGTGGGCTAGAAATTTTTTAAACTTGTTCCATTTTTCACTCATTTTGCGTCAAATCTGTTGTAGTTATCCTTCTTTTGAAAACTAGGCAGAAAACTTAAACAATTGGATGAGAATGCATGTAACAATCTTTAGAGGATTCCTACTGCTAAAAACACGAAAAAACCCCGTCAAAATGACTGTCGGAATTCGAGTATATTTTGTTTCTATAAAAGAACTGGTGACTGTGAACTGTCTCCTCTTTAATAAGGTAAACGTTCTGCGTTGACGTAGCGCTCGGTTAATTCATTTGGGTTCGTATCAAGCTCCAACCTTGGGTATCGCAGAAGCAAGAAGTCTTGTTCCAAAATCACACTTGTTTTTTTTTATTATCATCTCTTTTCGATATGAATAATATGTGTCTTTTTGGATTATAGATTTATATTTTTAGAATAACACTTTCTTATTTGGCCAGCGCTATTTTCAATATAGCATCTCTGACAGTGGAGTAGGCATCAAAATCTTGTACACCATCTCAGTTCTCAGTCCATTTCTGACCATAGCAATGCAGATGTTGTGGTCTGTGTCCATCTCAAAGAACTGACCTCCATAACCCATGGCCAGCAATAACCATTTCTGCAAATGACCAATCTGTAATCTTGGCTATATTTTAAGTCCTCCTACCCCTTGGATAGTTGGATGAGGAGAGTAGATGAAGCCATGACCTCTGTTCAGTTTCCATTTCATCAACACATCTGCCTCATCTTCTGTTGGTGCTGCGATTGCGGTTTTAACGGCTGGCGACAGGACATCTCCCTATAATAGAGCAAGCATACTCAAATTTTTTTGCAAGTTTTTTTGCAAGTCTTTCTCCAAGCAATATTATATTTGAAGAATTTAACAATTGTATTATAATGGGTTTCACTAAATCATTCAGAATTATGTAATGAAACCCATTATAAAATAATAAATGATGTATATAATTGTATATAATTATGAAACCCGTCAGGATTTTTCACACGAAGTTTTCATTCATCCTTAACCCCCTAATGTAAACCCCCTTCAATGTACGCGCCAATTTGGTACTTGGTCATCTTTGTACGCGGTCGTTTTAGTATGCGGCCGTTTTGGTACGAAATTTTTTGTGCTGTTACTAAAAAATCCGCGTTTAACAAAATCTCTTACCAAAATACTGTTTATCGTGCTGTCACCAAAAATTTCTTACTGAAAATCTCTTTAACAATCTCACTAAAAAATTTCGTACAAAAATTATCAAGTACCAAGTTGGCGTTATATTTCGGTGTACAGCTTGTCGTCACTAGATGATTTCGAATGTTTTTTGAAATTATTTGTTGAGCTATTTAGTGATGGGAACAAACAATATATTGGTATTGGGATATTGGTTCGTGCGTTTCGAAAATATTGGTATTGGGTTTGAAACAGATATTGGGTGCTAAATAATGAAATTTTCCAATAAAAATTATAAAACTTCACTCATATTTCCTTATTTTTGGCCTAATAGATGACAGTGAACAACTTTTATCTATTATTTTTTCATTGATTTACTTAAATTGTCTTATTTAAAAAGGTATGCTCACCTGTTTTTATTTGTCCCTGCCAACTCAAAAAATTTTCCGTGCCATTGAACTTCTGTACGGATTTTTCAACTTGGTTTTTAACAAAAAAGGCCTAAAATTTTATTTTAGACGTAGTTTTGTTAGAAACCAAGTTGAGCAATCCGTACAGAAGTGCAATGGTACGGTAAATTTTTGGAATTGGCAGGGACAAATTTCAACAGGTGAACATGCCACTTCAAAGAGAAAACTTAACGAATAGACCTTCCTGTACCAAAATTTTTTTTGGTGATTATAAAACCTAATGTTAGAAGTTCTGAATCAAAAGTGATTTTTTCGATAAAAACGACTTTTCTCGCAACATCATAGCAGGATTTTTTCAAATTATTTCTCCCACGACTACAATATATTAATATGGCTGAATGACATTTTTTTTTTGGAATGGTACCTTGAAAAAGTCCATTGCTGCTTGAGCCACCCCTCTAGCAGTAGCCACTCCTGTGCAAGCCTGAAAATATCGATTGATAGATGAAAAGGCTTGTTCCACGTTATTTCTACCATATTGGCTGTGCGTAACACTCGAGGGTTGTTGTATTTCATGTCTCCCTGCAATTAACTCTTGAATTTTCGTTAACTCAACTCCGACGCACCCCAAAACAGCCAGATAAGGGATGGAGAAGGCAGAAATGTTGAGCAATTTCAACTGACCAGTCAACTGTTTGAATAGAGTGACTATGAAGGTCAAGGGGTGGTTAAGCAGTGCCAGAATGTTTTCATATCTGGTTGGGTTGGTGATTCTGGCCACTTGGTGAAACTTCTCTCCAGGCAGTCCAATGAAGAACTCAGCTGTAATTGGGTTTCATCAAAACAAAATATGGCTAAATGACGCTATATCTGAGGTGACCAACTCAATTTTTGAATTTCCGGCCATTTTTGTATGAAATCGGGCATTTGTTCTTATTTTTCGACCGATTCCGGGCAAATTCACATATTATGGCGGGATTTTGGAAAAAAAATATGTGGGCGAAAATAGGGCAAATATGGGAAATGCCCGAAAAAACCGGTAAAGTTGGTCACCCTGACTATGCCCCAGCACTCGATTACAATATACCCCATAGGCTAATTTAGCTTGCGGGGCCAAAACAAATTTTAAAAATTTTTTAACCATAAATGTTTTCGCATTAACAGCATTTAAAAGTATAAATAAGCAGTTTTTATATAGTGCAATCAAGTACTTGGGTATAGTGTGAGTGCTCCTAAAATGCTTTCATTTTTATGCAAAGTGGCCCAGAAGTTCAGTCAATTCAAACAGTTATAACTCTTTTTTGCTGACAGGACCTCGTCGACAAATTTATGAAGTCTCGAAATGTCCCCATTAGGCATATCAATACAGTCGACGCTCCAATAACATACACCCCAAAAGTTCGTTCCCGCCTAGGGTCCGACACTTCTTTTAGCCCCATTTTTTCAAATTTTTTGCATTTCTGTTTTGACAGTCTGGTCGCAAATATTGCAAGAATTCGGTTTTGCCGATCATTTTTGCAGAAAACAATGATTTTGACATTTAAAAAGCAAAAACTCCCATTAACATACACCTGTTTTGGATTTCGGTGTATGTTAATGGGAGTTTTTGCTTTTTAAATGTCAAAATCATTGTTTTCTGCAAAAATGATCGGCAAACTCGGAATCCTTGCGATATTTGCGACCAGACTGTCAAAACAGAAATGGAAAAATTTGAAAACATGGGGCTAAAAAAAGTGTCGGACCCTAGGCGGGAACGAACTTTTGGGGTGTATGTTATTGGGAGCGTCGACTGTGAATTACAAAATAGTAAAAATTTATCTTAGTATATCACAATAATTACCTTCTCAACCATGACCGTGTGGTGGGGTGGCAAGTCGCCCGACCTCCGTACCCACTGAACTAAAGTTCGAATCCGCCAACGTTCAATTTTTTTAGGCGCACTTGAAATACTTACACAATCTATTTTTTCAGAAAAACAAAGCAAGCAGTGAACTGAACACGCAATTTTTTTAAATCCCTGCAAGCCCTGCGGGAGGAATTTTATATGACACTGGAGTTAAATATCATTTGCATAAAAACATTACTTGAATCATTGCTCAAGACCTCCTCCTTATGGTATTGTGCTACAGTTCTGCCCTTTTCATCCACCCTCCTGACCAATTGGTCCAGCAGGAATCCATAGGTGACAGCATGGTAGCCATTGCCAGTACAGGGCTCCCAGTAAGGCACTGACTGCAACCAAAATAATTTCATTGAATGCACAAATGGGTTGCACGAACCTCTTCAATAATGCTAGAAATCAAGTCCAGGTCATTGGCTTGGTCCAGTTCTATGGGTTTACAGAAGCCAATTAGACCTGCCTGAATTCAATCGAGTCAACAACCTTGCAAGTATTTTCAAACCCACCTTATGGTTGATCAAATCCTCCACAGTGACCATGTGTTTGCCCCACTTGCCAAACTCTGGCCAGTACTTGACCACCTTGTCGCTATAGCTCAATTTTCCATCAGAGACTAGTTTAGCAATCACTAGACTGGCAATCAGCTTAGTGATGGAGAAAACACAGGTCATGGTGTCTGCAGTCCATAATCTATTGGCACTTCTGCAAATGAGTAATTAATAATATAAGTTAGACAAAGTAGTGCATTGGGAACTGACCTGTCAGCATACCACCCCACAAGTCCACCACCAATTGGTTGTCCACATATACAGCCAATGCCATGCCTTCTCTGTCATCGTCCAGAAGAGTTCTGCAAAAAAAAAAATTTTACAAAAGTTTTTATAGTGGTTTGGAATGAGTTATTTTGGCTTTATTTCATTTCAAAAAAAGTTCCTAATTACTTAGATTCAAAATGTGCAGTAGCGAGCTTAGCAATCTGATTTGGAACCATATTTACGAGAAGCCAGTCCTTGCAAAAGTGCCTTACATAGTGTCCGTAAGCTATTGAGAGACAGTATATACCATTCGATAGCCTTTCCAAAATTCTTATTAGACTTAGACATTCGTTTTTCAAGAGTTCGTTTTTCAGAAAATACCACCATAAGAATTTAATTTCATGCAAGAAGCAGCATTCGAATCTTGAAACTACAGTCGAAGCTCGTTTCAACGACGCTCAAAAAACCGCCCAAAAATGTGTCGTTAAATCGAGCGACATTTAATCAAGCGAAAACGTTCAACCTAACAGTAAGGCTTCGTTTAATCGAGCTTTTTCTGATTCTTGTTATAAAAGACGTTTGCATCAGAGTAAAATTTCAATATTTTTAAAATAAAGGAATTTGCTAAAACTATGGACATTTTGTGGTTTTTCAGCACTATACTATTGTATATAGTTTTTGTCACTCTTTAGAATGGGGTTTTGACATAAAATCTGTGAAAAAACATATCTGAAGAACAGAAATATAGGCGAAACTTGTAATTACCGAATATCCATACCTTTTTTCACATTTAAGGCGAAATTTATTTAATAACATCAACAACCACCGCAACAATAATAGTCAATGGTTTAAAAAAATGTGTCTTGCCTAACAAATGCACCTCGACCTCTGTAGTGCAAGAAACACGTTTTATTTGCAGACAGGACGTTAGCGAATGCGATACTTAGAAAAAGTATAGTTAGTAAAAAAAAATTATCTGAGATATGGATTAATAAAATCAGATTGGCATTTATTGGGCTACAATTTAGTGTTTGCAATTGGGGATGCGTTCGAGATTGCGAGACGAGATTTCGAAAATTTGCGAGATTGCGAGATCTCGCATTTTATAATTGCGAGAAAATCGCGATTTTGTGAGAAAATTTTACACAGACGTTTAAACGATCCATACGCGGGCTAAAAAATAGCTCTTTCAAAACTTTAATCGAAAAGTGACGTAACATCCAGATTTATTTATTTCCACATATCACAAACAATTCAAACAAAAATTCCACCATTAACTATTCAGTAGAAAAAATTAACATCATGAAGAGCACGACTGAGAAATATCATTTGCTCTGCATTGTATGGATCCAGTAGACATCTTTTGTGATGGAACAAATCTCTGGCATGTCTGAATAGCTGCTCGATAGACTGAGAAGTCGACGGCGGAGAAAGAAATCTAGTAAAAGCTATGAAGAGTATTGAAAAATGCACAATATTCTTCTGCCAGTGAGCAAGCGGATCAGAGTCAATAAGCACCGGCTTCTCTGCGTTGTACGTCACAATTTTCCCAAACGGATAATAAGTATTATGGAAAAATCACAGGCATTATATATTAAACACTTACAAACTCTAAGTTCTGCTGCCAGGTTGTAGACGGACGCAAAGCATTCATGTCTTGGATAGTATTCACTTATCGAGCAAAAAGACTTCTCGGTTTCTTGGTAGCCGGTTCTTCCACCATTGATTCAGCATTTAATGGCTCTTATTGCAATGTAGCATTCATAGGTTGATAATCATTCACCAGTCATTGCTTGACCAAACGCCTGAATATTTCTAAACGTGATACACGAATAAGAATAGGTCACGCGAACTCCACCTGAACTCACTGCTGTCCACTACAAATCTATCTTTAAAACAGGGATTCAAAAACAGTGCCAATCCGTAGTTCCTTAAACACAAGTCGAACGAATACTAAACGACAATTGGTGATAAACCAAATGTTTACTTCTTGTACTCTAACAGCCCGAATCTTGATTCGATTTTCGTAATAAGCAATCTCTTTTCAGTCTGCAGAGCAGACACCATCGCTTTACAAAAAATACATTGAAAACATAACAGGACGAATATGAAAAATAAATGATGAGGTATGACGAAAATTGAAGAATGTTATAGAATTAACAATTTGAGAGCTTGCGAGATTAGTTGCGAGATTTAAAAAGAACGCATGCAAGTCTCGCATTTTTTTAAATTTCCGCGTTCGAGATTGCAATGCGAGATTTTGAAAATTTGCGAGGCGAGATTGCGAGAAAAATCGCGATTTTAATCGCGATTTTTCTCGCACGCATGCAAACACTAGCTACAATCCATACCTGTCCTCTACCCAAATTGCAAATATCGCCAAATTGTCGGTCAATCGAGCGCCACTTGGCAGTCGGGACCAGCCAAAGTGTGTCGTTAAATCGATAGTTAACTGTACCCTAAAAAGCATGAGAACGCAAAAAATGACAGAAGAAAAATAAAAATAAAATAAAAAGCACAGAATGGGTTTTTCAATAGCTTACGGACATTATGTCAGGTTTTCTTGTTAGGGTGTTGACAAATTTTGGTGTGTAAGTGATTCAAAGCGTCATCCAGATGACTCCTTGTTGTATCTCGTTCATGATAAGAGGGTATTTAAGGGCTCAATAACTGAGCTTTCTGGAATGGCTAAGGCATTCGGAGCTGGCAGTTCGAAGTGTCAATTAGTCGCTGAGTTTCACAACACATCTTTAAAAAATTTTCAAAATCTTTATATTGGTCATTTATACTTGTTTTCAGACCCGCCCGTATCCATCTATTATTGGGTAGATCCATAAATTCGCGGTTGTTTATAAAGTATTCGCAAGGTTTCTGCATGGCTTTCATAAGTTTTAGGTGTAAGCCATAGAAAATTAACGTGTCGGCTCCAAAATCGAATGTTCAATTTGACATCTATCAGAAAAAATTTGTTCTTAATTTACAAATAGAATTCTGATTCTGGAACCCATTTCTCAATTTTCTTTGGCTCGAACAAATAAAAACTAGCAGCTAGAAATGAACTCCATGATGCTGTAAATAAAATAATACACCAAACATCAAGGAGAGGAAATACGGAAATTCTATATCTTTCGCTTCCAATTGAGATTTTAGGGTGGGCACTTATTAGAACATGGCACTTATATTTCAACCTCCTCTAAGGTGGACACTTATTAGAGCATGGGCAGTTAATAGGTCATGGGCAGCTATTAGAGGGAATACGGTATCCTTGTATTGTCTTTTTCAACAATTCAAATTTTGACAATTAAGAATTAAAAAATGACACTTCAAGCATATTTCCAAAGTCTTCTTTCTCTAATAAAAGAGTAATCTCGACGAATGATTGTAAAATAAAATGGTTATGACTGTTTAAAATAGTTCGAAATCTTTTCCGCACCCTTTATATCATCGAGATAAACTGCCCCATTCCACAGTCACACACCCAATACAAAATTAGTAACTAACTTAAAGTGTTGCCTGATTTGGCTATACTCCTCTGTAGTGAATCCATTGACTGGAAGGGAAGTATTAGGCCTTGGCTTGCCGAAAACAGACTTCCAAACAGCAATCAATGGGGCTGAAATCGATGCAATCACCATGCTGCTGTTCCACCAAATAACTTGCCCTTTTATTTTTCTGTATAGATAGACGGCCGAATGGTTTGTATTATTGTTATTGCCAGCCCAACCATTTTTTTATCAATTGTGGGGCAAAAGAGCAAACAGACAAAAAACTAGATGCACTTATATCTTTATCATTTTTATGGTCTTACCATGCAATAGGCAATTTAAATTCGATAATACAAAAGTCACAAGAATAGTTTAACATTATCAAAAGCTGGGGACGATGTATTTTATACACCCTACACTGGTTGACAGTATTAATTTTTAGGATTGACTAAATTTTTGCAGGCGTCGTAAGTTTGTAACTGTATTTTTTTAAATTGTTCTAATTCTAATAATTTTGTAGTTAAATTAAAAACGAAACATCAGCTATTGTAGCCCGAGTTCTGGGCTATCTGGCATTGTTTTCATTTCCGTCACTTGATGAGAAAATTCCAAAATGGCTGCGAGGCGAAGTTTTTGCAAAATTCCGACCACCAGTTTTGGTCGCCAAATTTCATTCAGCCAAAAATCCAAAATTTTGAGATCACCCAGAACTCTGCGACCACTCTTTTTGTTGCGGCAACCGTCAGCTTTCTTTCTAGCCCAACTTTTCCTTTTATTATTTGGTTAAACGTCTAGTACCACCTCTAAACCTTTGTAGTAACGTTTTGGGATGCTGAGATGTCCACAAAACATCACCCTGCAGCCATTTCGGAATTTTTTCATCAAGTCACGGAAATTAAAACACTGCCAGATAGCCCAGAACTCGGGCTTCAATAGCTGATCTTTCGTTTCTTAATATAACTACAAAACCAAAATTTATAGTTCGCAGAAAGATAAGCACCAAATTCGGATTGAAGACAGTTGCGAATAGAAGGGTATTTTCGACCCTATTTTCGATCAATTTCATCAAACATTTTGATAGCCACACGTAATAAAGCACGAGGAATCTTTTAGGTTAACAGCTTGGGTAAAACATAGCGAAATGAAGTGTTAAGGTACCAAATTAAATATCGAAAACAGTTCTAGGGAATATTCCAAATCTTTGGAAAAAATTTGAATTTCTTGGTCTTGCCACGAAAATTCCTATTCGCGATTTTTACCAATAGGTTCATGCATACTCCACCAAAACACGTCTACCGAAACAATCAGAAATTGCTTTGGCTTTGAAATATTTTATTTATTTTTCTAAAAAGCTTTATACTCGAAATTATTGCCATGAGTTTGTTCACATTTTGGTAACAATAACTTTCAGAAAAAAAATAAAAATTCTGAAGATCAAGTCAATGAAAATAGTGTTTCGGTATGTTTCGGTGAATTTTAACCGAAATACCATTTTCGTTGACTTGATCTTCAAAATTTGAAGATCAAACCTGAAAGCTCTTGTTACCAAAATGAGCACAAACTCATGGCAATCATTTTGAGCATAAAACTTTTTAGAAAAAAAACGAAATATTTTCAAGCCAAAGTAATTTTCTAATTGTTTCAGTAGACGTTTTTCGGTGGAGTATGCATGAGCCGTGTGAAACGCCATGAAACGCCGTGAGCTACGATTTGCTGGAAATCTTCGGCTCTATATGTGGTAGTAGTCTACCGAAAAAAATATAACTTGGTACGCCTGTTGTTTGTTTCGGGTTTTTTTAAATTTTGCCTAGATCCTTGCCTTGTTTTCAAATTTTATTTTTTTCAAAAAATTTGATTTACACAACTTTTTTGCATTTATCCCGCAATTTGATGAATGAAAGATTTCCGGTGTTTTTCGTTTGAGTTTTTCAAAAGTTTGCGAGTTTTTCCATTGGCGAGTTTCGCCATTAGCGAGATTTGCCATTGGCGGGATCGGCCGTTGGCGAGATTCGACGTTGGTGAGTCTTTAACGTTAGCGAGCCTTCTTCTGGCGTGTTGGTTGCATCCCAATTATTTCTTGTCTACCTAGCTTGGCAATGCTTCGTTTTGGCTGGTAAAAAATTTATGGATAAATCTTTTTTCTGCCCGCTTCTGGCTTTTTTCTGCCCGCTTTTACCTTTTTTCTGCCCGCTTTTCTGCCCGCTTTTCTGAAAATGATTTAACATAACCCTAATCTGTGATAACTTTTTTATTTTGTGCAGCTTTAATACGAAATTTCCTAAGGAATTCGAATTTATTTACAGAATTTCAAAAAAACTGTTACCTGTCCAGCTTTGGCCATTTTGCAGAATTTGGGCATGAAAATCTCTTAGATGCAACAAATGGTCACATCTCAGCAGCCAACAATTTTTTCGAAATTCTGTAAATAAATTCGAATTCCTTAGGAAATTTCGTATTAAAGCTGCACAGAATAAAAAACACAGAATAAACGGGCAGAAAAAAGATTTATCCATAAATTTTTTACCAGCCAAAACGAAGTATTGCCAAGCCACCCACTTTCCACCTTCTTTATGTCGCAGCAGACATATGGTTCGGTAAAACATTCGGAGGTGTAAAATCATTTTTTACAGCTCGTGTTCCCATCCGACAATGGTTCTTTAAACGATCATGACAAGTATCATGAGCAAAGCAATGAGCTACGAAGTCGGAAAATAAATAAACCGCGAAAAATCGAAGTCAACTTGCTTTTGAAAGACTTATTTATCTGTTCTTTCAGGTTTCATGCTGCCATCCAAGAGAAAGAACAGGCGAACCAGTCCGTGATATAGTGACCGCGTATCTCAGAATTCGGATGGCGTTTTTTTGCCCGCCGTCGGCCGTCTTGCTAAAATTTTCGCCGGCCGTCCATTGACCGTCTGCTATAAATTTTTTTATGCCGCCCCTCCACCGGCCGGCCAAAGTAGTTAAAAACACATCAAATTTTGATTTTTGATCGAATTTTTTACTTTTACTGATTTTTCAGTAAAAAAAGTCTTTATTTAAAATAATACAGCAATCGCTCTGTTCACCTTTGCGGGTCATTATTTATAGCTTGTTTTCCTTCTTTTTTCTTCAAAAATGACTTGGTCAAAAACAACGGGGGGGGGGGGTGGTTAAATGGCAAGGATTTTTTGAAGAAAAAACAGCAAGTGGACCAAGCTAAAAAAACCCCCTTAAAGATGAATAGGGCCAGCATTTCAATACAGCAATTTCAGAAATATATTTTGAGTTGTTTGTCAAAAGTATGGATGCTGCAGCATAGTAGTAAAAGCCGTTAACACCACCTGACTTAATAATATCTTCAAATATTGTTGTTAGACCCTTTATAAAACTTTAAAAAACAAAAAATCGAGGGATGGTCTCGGTCTAGTACAAGACGGTCTCGGACGGGCCGGTCCGAGTATGCCGTCGCCGGCCATCCGCCGTTCTGGACGTTTTTCACCGGTTCATGCGCCCATCCACATCGAATGCCTATAAAATTCCATTGAATGGTTATATTGAAAGCTTAAACTGAAACCCTTTATTGAAAATCTATATAGAACCCTATATTGAATTGCTGCCGCTATTCTATTGTAAATCCAACCACCACTCCCCAACCCCCCCCCGGGCTTGGAGTTGAGACGCGCACACCCACATACCTAAGATACAAACATAGTGACCGCGCCGTCCCGGGGACAATAGAATAGTACCGAATTGCTTATCTTGCAGTGCCTATACTGAAAGAATATGACTGTAGCTTTACGGTAGTCTTTTCAGCCATCCAGCTAACATAAAGAAATGCACACGAAAGGGCATCCACCATGTAGCTGATACATTACGCCAAGCTTTTGAAACTTTATAGCGAGCTGATGGGTTCCCAAAATTTCTTCCTCTTTGAGTATTTACTTTCAATCGTGACTTTGATAATTTTTTAGGAAGTGTTCACAGGTTTATAATCTTTCATAAAAAAGTTCGTAAAAAATTTCAAACTTTCAAAAAAATTTGGGTTAGACCAGGGGTGGACACGGCCGAGCTGGCCCGGCCCATAATGGGTTTCCCTCTTCAATATTTATTTAAGCTCTGTGCACATTATGTCTCATTTTAAAGCTGTTGAATTTTTCTACCAAAGTTTAACAACGGCACCATGTTTTATGTCTCTAACTTTTTTTTGACACAAAAAAACGTCGGACCGGGCAGAGGACCGGTGGGCTTTCTTTCAAGTTTGCTGATAATTTCAATCATGTTATTAAATTTGCTGATTATGGCAGAAAAATTAAACAACTTAATAATGAGCTTTAATGTGTACAGAGCTTCAATAATTATTGTAGAGAAAACCCGTTACGGGCAAGGGCCCGGCTCGGCCCGTATCCACCCCCGGGTTAAACATGAAATCTAAAAGCCGAAAGTAGCGCTTGCTGGATAATTCATTGAAATCAAAAACATCGGGTCCATTCCATCCCACAACTTAAACCCAAATACAAAAGCAGTAGCTAACTTGAAATTTCGCCTAATTTGTTTATACTCATCTGTAGTGAATCCATTCACAGGAAGGTAAATATTAGGCCCTGACTTGCCTGAAACAGACTTCCACAAAGCAATCAATGCGATTGCCTTGACTGCTAGTCCACGAAATGACTACTTGCCTTTCGGCTTGCCTTTTTAATAATTTGCCTTTTTACTTTGGTTTATAGAAGAAGACTAATTGGAGTGTATTATTTGTTTGTAGTCCAATCAATTGGAGTAAAAAAGTATACAATTTATTACTGACTCTCAGATAGGCACTATAACAGAATACATTACGAAAATTGGTTGAGTTCTTATATAACAGCCACTATTTTTATTCAACTGTGTGGAATCTTTGTGGGAGATCTTTGGCAAATGTAAAGCTGGCTGTCATGAATCACCGGAAAAAATACTGTTTCAATAGATTAAACAGTTCCAACAACCGCTAGATAATAGCAATACAGGCCAAGAAAGTCATTGTAGAAACGAGGCAGATGTAAATGGACCAAATCTGAAGTTTTAAGTACAAAATTCATGGAGTATCCGACTTCAGTGGTTTCGACTTTTTATGCAAAACTGTCATTAGTTGTGCAACCTATCACTTAGTTCCCAACTTTTTTGATTTCCTTCTAGTTAACAAAACCAGTGACAGGGTTCTTGCATATATGCAGTTTATGCGTGGTGCGCGGAACAGATAAATTTGTCTGAACCGATAAATTTACATATCAGATAAAATTCAAACTACAGGGTGAACCAAAAAAACCCTGAACTTTGACGGTGACGTGAGTCTAGTTTTAATTACAACTTTGTTGTTAATCATATGTCATTTTGTAGCCTTAACAATGCTCTATCGAATGGTACATTAACATCGAAAAACTGAAAAACTTGTTAAATAATCAGAACAAAAACCTTAACCTCAATTTCAAATTTTCAGTTTTTGTTAAAGGTACTGACTACTGTGTGGTAACTTTTAATGTTGAATTTTTTTCTTAATAATATTCCAAACATATGATTTTGTGGCCCTTTTCTTATTTTTTCTACCGGTGTATAAAACTCAGGTGGATTCTTTAAAAAAAGTCAGCATTTGGCTCTTAACACTCGTGAAGTCATTTGAAAACGTTGAAATAATCTTTTTTTTTATCACTTCACGGATCAAAAAATTGATCAAGTTCTTGACACTGTAACGAAAGCTTAACACTACGTCGTAGCGTAGCTCAAAAGCTACAAAACATACTAACAGAAAAAAATTGAAGATTCAAGTGATGAGATATGACCTTTTGAAAAAAAAACCACGTTAAAAATGACTAAAATTCGAAAATTTTTGTCATTTGCGGTATTTGGTTATTCTTGATGTTTTTCAAAAGACCATATTTTCACATTTTCATTTTCAAAATTTTTTCTGTAAAGTGGGTTTGAAGCTTTTGAGCTGCGCTACAAAATCGCGTGAAGATATCGTTACACCACTTCAAAGTCGATGAGTGTTTTGACCACATGATACTTCAACAAAAACTGCAAATTTGAAATTGAGGTTAAGGTTTTTGTTCAGATTATTTATCAATAATATTTTTTTAAGTTTTTCAATGTTAATATACCATTCATTAGACCATTGCCGGCGCTACAAAATGACACATCATTGGAAACTAAGTCATAATCGAAAAGTTGGCCTGACGGCGCCGTAAAACTTCAGGGTTATTTTCGGCTCATCCTGTATTTTTATCTGACAGATGAAATTTTATCTGACAGATAAAATTTTAAATAAAAATCAATACGAAATTTAAAAATAAGCTCCCCACTTGCATATTCAAAAAATTTTTTTAAAGAGTAATAGTGACTAAAATACTTAATAGGTTTCCAAATTTTTCAGCCAGGATTTTTGGCGAAATTCATTAAATATTTTAATCACTATTACTCTTTAAAAAATTTTTGAATATGCAAGTGGGGAACTTATTTTTTAATTTCTTATTGATTTTTATTTAAAATTTTATCTGTCAGATAAAATTTCATCTGTCAGATAAAAATACAGGATGAGCCGAAAAAAACCCCTGAACTTTTACGGCGCCGTAAGGCGCCGTTCTTAAAAAAAAATTTTTGAATTTGCAAGTGAGGAACCCATTTTTTAATTTTGTATTTATTTTTATTTAAAACTCGAGCTTTATTTGGCCTATAAAATTTTATCTGACCGATTGAAAAAACTACTGAACTTTATCTGACCGATAAAATTTAATATTTTATCGGTCAGATAAGGGCTGAAAAAGAAGGAACAAAACAGAGAAGATACCTAAGGCCAAAGCAAAGGATGAGAGCAGATAAAAATTTTTAAGTTAAAAATTTTCTGATTTCGTATATGGGTTTCAAGAAATATAATAGTTTGGTGCCGCGAATGCACTTTTATATAATTTTAGTTGAGTGAACCTTAAAGGGCATGCTCGCCGCCGATGGGAATATTTTGAAAGGCGGGTACAAGTCCAATTTGAAAAAGAATTATTTTAAGATAAAAATTTGTTGAGTACTCTTCCGTCAATATATTCTTGAAAAGCTGGTCTACCTAGCAGTATGGGTGGCTCATGGTAAAGTGTTGGCTTATTGTGAAAGTCAGTCGTCGGTTCGTTTCCGATTGGAATCAATACTTTTTCTTGACTTTTACTAATATACGATAGCTACTAGTACAACAGCTACTATACTACTATAGAGTTGCGGGTCTGAATGGAAAAAACTGCTATATTTTTTTAATGGGATATATATCCGTAAATAGCCTTTCTATTGCTAGGCTCCCTTTTCTGAGTATCTTTCAATAATTAAAGAGGCAGACAAATTACCTGATAAACCTGCCAAGTTGCCAAACAAAATCTAAACAAGAATTTTCAACATTGTTCAATATTAGTCATCAAAGAAAAACCTACGAAATTGCAGTGAAGAACCAACAAAATGCCATTGCCACCCTGATGAATGTTGCATGACTGAGTGCCCAGCCTTTGCTGAAATGGTAGATAACCCTGAAGTAGATGGCCAAGCAGTAAAAGGCTAACTGGTTAGCTAGGGCACATTGCAAGTAGAACCTGGAGAAATAGTCATGAAGCTTAACTTATGTTGTATAATTTTTATTTCGAAAAGTGTTCATCCCTCATCTACAAACATGTTTTCCAGTCTAATTGTGAAAATCTAGGAAAAGTTGAAAAAACTGATATCTTTTTTTTGAAATTTCCCATCTTAGGAGAAATAAAAAAGTGCGAAGAACCAACAAGGGAACCCAATAAGAAAAACCCTTAGCAGTACATTAATAATGCGCAGAAATCTGACTCATAGTAAAACAAAGATTGAACATGCGCTAAACTTTTTTGAAAACGACTTACGGCAAAACTTTTTGGTTGAATAGCAAGGTGTTTGGAATGTCGAAGAATATCAGGGTGAATATAAAGCACACCATCCATAACACATCGTCTACCTGAAACAACACTTGCAATAAGTCATTTAATAATTTTTTTCTTTCGTATTTATAGTAGTTGTGAAGTTTATTTTTCTAAAACATAATCAAGTTCACCCTTGATATAACGGATAAAATTGAAAACTACCGGCAAATGTGTGAAATTTCCCAACTAATTAATTAATTTTCCCGGCAATTTCGAATTTGCCTAAAAGTAATGAATTTTCCCGACAAATCTGTGTAATTTCCCGACAAATCTGTGAAAGTTCCCGGCAAATACTTTAATTATAATGTTTAATTGGTTGTGTGCCGGCTGCCTTGTTTCTTGTTTCAAAAAAATTACTTGAAATGACTTAGGTAATACTTTTAGAGATGCAATTTAAAGCTAAGCAACAAAAGAAGCGTAGTGTGGCGCGCGAATGGAAACTGCAAAAGATTGCTCTAGCAAGGAAGATGTCGATGAATGGGTGACTGAAAATGGAGGAAATTGGATACAGTAAGCTGATTCACTGACTAATTTTCCGTTTTCATCATTTGCAAACTCTCTTTGAAAATTACTTAAAGAATTAAAAAAACATCTTTCGGGTGATCGGTAAATTTGCCGGGAAATTTAACAGATTTGTCGGGAAATTTCACAGATTTGTCGGGAAAATTCATTACTTTTAGGCAAATTTGAATTTGCCGGGAAAATTAATTAATTAGTCGGGAAATTTCACACATTTGCCGGGAGTTTTCACATACAGCCTGATATAACGAACCCTCGATACCAGAATGTGAAACGTTCAAGAAAAACGCACAAAAGTAGCCGAACGCTTGAAAGCCATGACATTTTGCCAAAGCTGAATTTCTGAAATTTAAAAGTTTTTCAAATCCACTGCTTATTACATGCCCATGTATTTACATATAAACATGAAGCCCCAAATTGTGGCAGAATTTTCTTCTCACATCTAATGCCGAAGAAAAGCTCTGTGGTGTGCGCGAAATTTTTCCGATGGGCATTAATTCTCATAAGATATTTCAGCAATCGAAAAATCTTCGGAAAAGTATTTTTTCTGCCTTATTTTTGGCATAAAAGTGCCGTGTTTTTTTTCTTAGTCAAAGCGGAAAGCACATACACAATTTTTTTAAGTGGTAACACGATTAGGTATTCCTGCTTTTCTAGTTTCTAGCAACGTGTAATTTGTTGCAACATCATTAAAAAGCTAAAATTCTGAGCCAAATCATTTTTCGACTTGCTTCGTAAAAAGAAGTTCGTATTTTAATTATTTTTTCTGCTTAATTTTGCAGAGATGTTGCAACAAATACTAAGCTATTAGAAACTAGAAGAGCAGAGCTGCTTAACGGTGTTATGAATTTAAAAAAATAGTTTATGTACTTTCCACTTTTCAGCCAAAAAAAGACAGAAAAATATTTATCGAGAGGAAATTCGGGCGTGAGACTTGGTTTTTCTTAACATTATATCAAATACAAACTGTACCCGAACTGAACGACGTCTGCCAGAGAGCAGTGGTTCCTCATCAGAAGTCAGTTTATAATGATCCTGCTCATCCAAATGGGGATGCTTACACTTGGAGCAATACTAGCTGTCATCATAGTCTCAATGCCTAAATATTTTCGAATAGTAATTAAAACAAGCCGATAATAAAAGCAGCCAACCGGAGTCATCAGTGTCCACTTCTTCAACGTGTCTTCGCCTGGCACCGCCGGCAGCCACTTGCCTTCTATGGCGCTGATTTCCCGCCATTGACAAATCAAAATGCTGATAAGGTTGGAAAAATCATTCTAAAGTTGAAATTTAAATTCATTCAAGCCGGCTAAGTCAAATAAAACCCGCAAAATTGTTTTTATCTATCAAAAAATGTTGTCAAAAAATTACTGACGCTTGCTGAGCATTTGCGGTAGAATTTTTTTTATGGATAGATAACATCACTTTTTCCTGTGTGCCCGACTATTAATGGGTTGTAAAAGATAAGAAGTAGCACAATAAAAAAAATAATTTTTATTCTTGATATTCTCATAAAACAATAATTTAGCCATTATGAAAAATATGCACAATTTACGGTTGGAACTGTACAGATATCGGTGTTCCATTAAATTTGAGAAAATTAGAAACTATGAGCCAATGAAAAATATACACAATATGGTTTTACTCTTTTAAGTAACGAAAATAAGCATAGTTCGAAATATTATTGAGGAAAAAACTTAGTGAATATCGGAAAATTTGCCAAGAAAATTTTGTATAATCTTTCTCCTCAATAAGTTCTGATGACTGAAATACGCCAAAAAAAAGGTCAAACCTGCCGCGAAATAAAATTCAGTCGACTCTCGATTTAGTGTACACCGGATTTAGTGTAAACCTGAATTAAATCATTTCAGCCGGCGGTTAATTAAAATCACTAGAATAAACCCTCGTTTAGTGTACACTCGATTTAGTGTACATCTGGAGCCAGTCCCCAGGGTGTACACTAAATCGGGAGTTAACTGTAATTTCGGGTTTTTGTGGCATACCGTATTTACTGTATTAACTCCCCACCCTCTAATAACTCATCACCCTCTAATAAATCCCTACCCTACGGAGTCCATATCTCAGCCTAAAGCAAACATTTTGCAAATCTGTTTTTTGCGTTTTCTTAGTTATTACTAGATTACTCAATTCCAGTTTTCAAAATGTTGTTGAGCACCCGAAAATCTCAAAATCGACCACAAAAATTTTCCGATTTTTCAGGGTTGAAAAGTAACTCCCCATGATGAGTTAATAGATTGAATACGGTATTTCAGCTTTTCCCTGAACCGAATAATTATAAGCCTTTTCTCAATAACTTCTGATGGGATTGACTCTATGACGGTTCGGTTCGTTCTCCAGATATTGTATAATTCATAAAATATTTGTTGATGGTTTTTCAAATTTCTGCAAAAGGTTGCACCTATTTCCTTCGACCGTAAATTTTCAGGGAATTTTCAAATAAATTTTACAATTCTGACTTTGTGCGCAGAACAAATAAATTACCTATACCAATAAATTCATCTGTCAGATAAAAAATTATTTTTTTCTCTTACCGATAAAATTTGCTTCAAGGCGCATTCACAATGAGGGATGCTTAAACAGAGGGATGCTTAAACAGACTACTCACTAAGAATCTGCGAAACAGAATCCTCATTTTTTACTGTTTTCCCAAATAATTCAGTTGGCGTGGTTTTTCAATTTTCCAGTTGCTTTATTTAGCTTCTCACATCATATAGTTGAGGTTTCGGGCCATCAAATGATCTATTGACTGAATAAACATTGCTTCGAAAACGCAGATAAAATTTTAAGACTCCGCTTAATAATCCTAACTCGAATTCGCGTGCGCATGCTTGGGCGGAGTCTTTATTTTTAACTCAATTTTTTCAACAGCATCTACTTTATCAATAGCTCATCTGGTAGCCCTGAATCTTGGCTACAAGATGGCACCAAACGAATAATTTTTGAAAAACTTATAAAAAAAATTCTGATTGACGAATTCTGATTGTAACTTTCCAATGTAAGTTTAAATTCTGCACACGTTTGTTCTTCATCGCAATACGAACCTTTGCCGAAAACGTGTCAATCGTTGCATTTAAATTTTTTTTTAAATCGGCCAATCTCTATCTTTTTATGCAATACCTTCATGAAAAAAATTACAAAAGTTGTATGAGCAACAAAAATTATAGACACAGAAGTAATAAAACAGTAAAACAATTTGATTGACTTTTGTTCCCTGGCCATTTAAACACAACAAAGGGCAGTTTAGTTAAATTATATGAGTAAAACAACGACAAGAAAGTAAGGCTCTTGTTTTGCTCTGATCCAGGGTGATTGCAACAAAATCTAGTAAAGTAGGAGTGTAATAAGAATAGCCAGAAAACCGTATGAGATCTTTATTTCGTTAAGTTCGTTGGAGTAGGCGAAGGGTGAATTGCACACCATCAAACAAAGTCTGTGGTGGACTGGCTGGAATGTTGCTGTTTAAGCTTGGAGTTGGATCTGCGGTTACTGGTATTTGCACTACCCATTGGATTGCTCTCATCTTAAATCACAAGAAATTTAATTGTGCTTTTTGTATCCCTTGAGCGCTTCCATCTTTATGAATTTTATGTTTGATTGTTATATAGGTGAATGGTATGCATAAAAACATTTAGAAAAAAATTAAACAATTTAAAATTTGGAAAAATTTTCAGATGAAATTGATGTCGTTTCTAAAAAGCTTTTATGCAAACCATCCATCTTCATAACATTCAAAATATACATTTAACAGAACGTTGAACGTCCCGGATCAAATATTGTTTCTTCAAATATCGAGTTATTATTTACGCCATTCCTGAATTTCGGCACTAATTTTCGCCAATTTTGACGCGTAAAATTTTTAAAGTTGCAAAAACTTGATTTTTCATACTTTGTGAAAGAAAAATAATTTTACAGCTTCAATCGTTTTTTTTAATTGTGACAAGAATTTTTTTTTTCGGTAAGATTTTACTGCAAACTTTGTTTACAAAATATCGAATTGACTTCACGACAAAAAGTTATAAACATCTTAAATCGGTGGAATTTTTTGAGACATTCTTTTCGCATATATTCTAAATTTTTCGCAAAAACAGATCGAAAACAAATTAAACTGATGGAATAATCGGCAGGATCTGTGACAGGTACCGTAAATTCTCTAATAGAAGGCCCCCTTGAGGACCTATATATCAGCCTAGAAAAAGAAATTCGCAAATCTGTTTTTCGCGTTTTCTTAGTTAGCACGAGCTCACCTGATTCCACTTTTAAAATTTTGGTTGAGCACGCAAAAATCTCAAAATCGACCCAAATTTTTTCCGACTTTTTTAGGGTTGAAAAATAGAAGGCCCGGGCTTTCTTATAGAGAATATACGGTAACCTGTAAGATTCAAAATCTGTCCAAAAAAAAGAAAAGTAAATTTTAAAAACCGCAAAATCATGCAAAAATAAAAATACTTCTGGCCAAAAATGCCTTTGAAAATGCTCATCGGGATTTGGCAATTTTCGGGATCGGGATTTGGATTTTCAAAATCGATCGGGAGGTATTCGGGATCGGGATTCATCGCCAAAATCTTCGGAATCAGGATCTCGTTCGGGAGGGATCCCGATCCCGTGCATCCCTCTAATTTACTTTAATAGAGCAATAGGGGCAATACATACCCCCTTAATTTCAAATAAAATCCTGTAAATGCAGCCAGTACATAACGTGGTTGGCGTGTAGCGTAAAAATAAAACTTTTCTCGGTACTATAATTTTTAGTCTATGGACAAAGACATTGTTAAACCACTTATCTCTACTTACTTGAATTTCCATGTAGCGCACTAACACTAACCCCCATCAGAGGTTGTCTGACATGCCTCGGCTGTCCACCCTCATTGTTGTTATTATTAGAAGCAGCAGCTGCTCTATTCATCACATAGTAGTCACCGGCATGGATGTTTGCCCCTATATAGGTAGAGGGCTCTCTCTGATGACGGTCTTCTAAGTACTCTTCTGTGCTGTAGGATGTTGAGGCCTGTTTCTCATTCTCCTCTTCGGACATCTCACCATCAGCTTCAAAGGACAATTCGTGAGAGTGATTGGTCATCAGAGGGTCTTGTTCACACCTCTCACCCTCATTCTCAATTAAACTGACTCGGTTCTGCTTGAAGTGTTTGTGAGGTCTGCGACCATTGCTGCTTCGATGACCTGTGCCTCCAACGCTACTCCTCTCACCCTTTCTGTGCATTCGGCTATTGCTGGAATTAGCTGCTTTGGGAGGGTATTCCATAGCCACAGGATCATAGTCCACATTGCCATTAGAGAAGTAATCGTCAGCTGATGGATTGGCGGCAAGGTATTGGCAACTGCTGTTTCTGGCCTGAATGTGTATTGATATTAGTTACAGAAAAACATGGTAGAGTTTATTTTAGTAGAAGAAGTGAAAAAATAGTACTTAGCCTTCTTTAAAGGGTAAAAGGAAGATATCAGTCCTGGAATCCTGTCCCAGTCGGCCCTAATAATGGTCAATGTCTTATTTCGGAATCCTGCTTGGACGGCAGTGAAAATACTGATCATTTGTCCAGATATCGCATGTTGTTAACTGCGTGGTTTAGAAAATAATCACTACTGTATTTCCTCTTATTGTCGTCCCCTTCTCCTAGACTGTGAGGTTTTGTATTTCGGAGCAGAAATTTTTTTTCTAGCTGTTCTTTTTTATAAGCTCTACTCATTCCACGTTCTGTATTTCGGCTAAGAACCACAAAATCCCTATATGACTCTAACAAGCAAACGCCCCACTCCAAAAAGGTTGATCGAAAAATAAGCGTCCGGGTCGGCAATTAAAGAAAAAAAAGGTAATAATTTCATAGCTTTTGTTTTTATCCAAACAGATGCGTAAACTAACCGAAAAACTCATCCCTAGAAAAGAGTTATTGGTTTTCGAATTACCGCCTTCCGCAAATGCTTCAGTGGCACGAAAATGTTCCTACTTCGTATCCATCTCATTCGTCTATCTTGTTATTCTGTATAGTGTCACGTCTAGAATCGCCAATTAGCTCACACTGGTCAACTCAATTTTCAGCGCTTTTGACTTCTTGAGCTATTTCTATTCAAATGGGTGTGCCTTTTTGGAAATCGCTTGCTTCTGCGTTGACTTCGAATGACAGCAAGATAACGCCGCTCGTTGATCCGGATTCGCAAACTCGTGAACTGCCTGTAAGTAACCTTTCTAATGTTTTTTTGCTCCTTAGTTAGACTGTCTTGAATTCAGGATGGATCTCGAATTTGCAAGCACTTGGAATCAGACGAATTGAAGAGACACCGCCATGAAGATGCAACGACTCTCTACGAAGTGGTGAAGCGCGGCGCTCGCGTCTCTGGAAATGGCCCAATGCTGGGACAGCGCATCAAGCAAAGCAATGGGGAAGAGCCTTTTGTCTGGATTCGCTACAATGAGGTTGGAAATTTCCGTGTCTTCTTTATGAAGTCAGCTCAACACATGTTTTTAGGTCTTGGATCGTTCAGAAACCGTTGCCAGAGCTTTCCGCAAACTTGGGCAGCCAGCTGGACAGGAGACGTTTATTGGGATCTACTCTAAAAATCGTCCTGAATGGATCATTGTCGAGCAAGCTACCTACGCCTTCAATAATGTGCTGGTGCCGCTCTACGATACTCTCGGAATTGACGCGTCTGCTTTCATCATCAATCAGGCCGGCATTCAGCTTGTCGTCTGTGACACTGCGAAGAAGGTTTCAGGTTGGTCTATTCATTGTACCAGTGCTTACATTCGTTCATTGAGCATAATTCAGGTCTACTGGAGAAGAAGAATGCCTGCCCAAGTCTGAAGCACATCATTTTGATCGAGACTCAAATTTCAGAAGGATTGAAGGAACAAGCCAGTCAAGCCGATGTTCAGCTCCTTACATTTGTGGACCTCGAAGAACTGGGCAAAAGCGCTGAATTGAATGGAAATGTGGAGCCGTTCCAGTTGCCGAAGCCAGAAGATCTGTGCACCGTCTGCTACACCTCTGGAACTACTGGCACGCCGAAGGGAGTGATGCTGACCCATGGGAATGTGATTGCTGATTGCGTTACGCTCGACTACTTTGCCCACTCGAAGATCAACCACGAGGTGAAATAAGAAAACTCCGAACGACATATTCATCTGGCTAAATAATCATTTTAGGACGTCATGATGAGCTTCTTGCCTCTGGCACATATGTTCGAGCGTGTCCTCCAAGCGGCTCTGTATATGGAAGGTGGTTCAGTTGGCTTCTTCCGCGGTGATCTCACTCTCTTGGCCGAAGACATCAAGACTTTGCGACCGACTGTAATGCCAGCAGTTCCTCGAGTGCTCAATCGGCTCTTCGACAAGGTAATGGCAGAAGTGAACAAGTCTTGGGTCAAGCAGTTGCTCTTCAATGCTGCTATTGCTCTGAAGACACATGAAATTGACAGGTACAAAAACTGGGTGGCTTTCGCTTTAATAATTTGTTTTTTAGTTGGATCGTTCGCAATAATTCCTGGGTGGACCAGTATATTTTCAAGGCAATTCGTGATGGATTTGGTGGACGCGTCAAACTGATGATCACTGGCTCAGCTCCTGTGTCAGATCAAGTGCTCACCTTCGTTCGATGTGCTCTCGGCTGCTTTGTGATAGAAGGCTACGGCCAGACTGAATGTGTCGCTGCATGCACGGTGCGTGATAGTGTGAAGATATTGGGTTAACATTATAATTTAATTTTTTGTTCAGGTGACTATCGAGGGAGATGCAGTGCCAGGACATGTGGGTGTGCCTTCTCCTTGCAATTACATCAAGTTAGTCGACGTGCCTGAGCTTAACTATTTTGCCAAAGATCAAGCCGGTGAAGTCTGTGTCAAGGGATTCAATGTCTTCCGTGGCTACTACAAGAATGAGGAGCAGACAAAGCTGGTTCTGAATTCTGATGGCTGGCTGCACACCGGAGACATAGGCAGATGGACAGAGCGAGGCACACTGAAAATTGTCGACAGGAAGAAGCATATATTCAAGCTAGCTCAGGTATTGACTTGCTTCTGCTATTACCGTGAATATATTTTTTTGCTTTCCAGGGCGAGTACATTGCTCCAGAAAAGATCGAGAATGTCTACTTGCGTTCCAGATACGTCGCTCAATGCTTCGTCTACGGGGAAAGCCTGAAGGGTTGTCTTGTCGGAATTGTTGTTCCTGATGCGGAGGTTAACTCTTTTTAGAAAATTTTGATGACTATAGCTAGATTATGCAGGTCATACGCGTATCTGCTATGTCCGAACTCGGAATTGAAGGAAAAGCGACTATAGAGGAATTGTGCAATAAGTCGGAAGTCAAGAAGCTGATCATGGAGGACATCATCTCTACTGGCAAGAACGCGGGACTGGCAAGCTTCGAACAAGTGATTTGTCCTGCTTTTTTCTTTCGATAGTGAAATGTTCCTTGTTTCAGGTCAAGGATATTTTCTTGTGCGCTGAGATGTTCACTGTGCAGAATGACTTGCTGACGCCTACACTGAAGACTAAGCGACCGAAACTGAAGGAGCATTTCCAGAAGCAACTTGATCAGATGTACGAGCACTTGTACTGAGCCGAATTCCAGAAGAGATCTTCTTTGACTGCACTATATTATTTCTTCATTTCTTGACCTATTGATTATTATTGTCGTTGTTGATGAGCGCTTTGCCGAGAATCGTAAATAAATGTGAAAATTTTGGGGTGGTTGTTTTTCTTTTTTGATTGTGTACGAGCAGGGTTTTCTCAGGTTCTTCCCCGGTCTCGCAGAACGAGCGTTGATTTCTTTGGGTTTTTTATTCTTGTGGGTTGTGTCCCGTTTTTAAATTTTATTGTGAGAGCCTCGATTCGACGTCTGTTATACCGGCCTAGGCGTTGATGCTCATTTGGGCGAATCTCATTTGCGCACCCTCATTTGGGCTGGTACGTGACATATTTTCGTCGGAGCGCAATTTCGTCGCTGCCGAAATTTCGTCGGCCCACAATTTCGTTGCGGCGATAATTTCGTCGCGTATAATATTCGCGTTATATTGTTAAGTTTCGCTCATTGATTCATCAATTCAATCATCAATTCAGTGTTGCGAACCACTGGCCGGCGGTGAATAAATCCACAATGAATTCATCCACAGTGAATTCATCCACATGTGAATTCATCCACATTAAATTCACATTAACCCACTTGGATAGTATCCAAACGTATAGGCCCAAGTGCACCACCCCTCCATAGAGTATTTTTCTCTGAGCCTAACTTTTTTGGTTTCCTTGATTTTTTTCACCCCAATCTATTGCAATGTGGAGTGTGTCTTTGGCCACGAAGCGGTTAAATACCCTTGGTATTGTCGGCGCAAAAGGTGTGAAATAGGCTTTACACCCACAGGGTTCGTACCAGCAACCTCGGTTTTAAGAGTGGTAGTGGTCTAAGTGGTCGTCCACCTGGAGCAAAAATTTTTTTATTTTTTCGGTTCCAAAACCTGTTTTCAGCATTTATTCGGGCATGCTGAAGTTGGTTTGATAGTGTTAAATTGGGCTAGACTTTACTTGTTTGCAGACTGAGCAGCCACCTACACATTGAAGACCGAGCCAGAGGCTCGGTCTACTTTTTTACGGCCTTGCTCGGGCTTATTTTTATTTTGGCCCAGACCAGTTCGAATGGAATTTTAGACCCTTGTAGCAAAATCGCATCTGAAGAGGCACACTTTTGCGTTTGAAAATTTAGCATATTCCAAATCGGTGCCTAAATGAGGTGCCCAAATGAGAGTGCCCAAATTAGGGTGCCCAATCAATACGAACCGGCCTAAGACCTTCGAGTACTGCATATTATATTTCAGTACTGCCTGATATTTGTTTTTAAATTTTATATCGTTTTTATATGTTCATAGGTTTGACCATTGTATTTATTCGGCGGCCACAAATCCGCCAGCAAATCGTCTGAGTCTATACTCCTAGAACTTGCCGGTGTACGAATTTTTTGATGATTTTTTGGTTAAGAATATGAGGTGAGCTACTTGTTATATTACAACGATGAATGTATCCTAGCCGACATCCTTTGTGTACACCTTTAAATTTTCACAAGCATTAAGAAAATTTATGGATAGTGTTTTTCGTCATACTTACATGTTCCATAGGCGGTACATCCCTAGGAGGTGGAGGTACCAAGTCTAGTAGGTTGCCTGGAGTACTTCTTCCATTCACTTTGCCACTTCCCCCAGTGCCATTATCAGAGGACTGGATATATGAGACATCCGTTTGTGGACTGTCTCTCTGCTGCCCCATCCTGTTAGAAAACACATAGTTGTCTTGTGCTTTGCTTCCTTCCACATTCACACTGCTACTTCTCTCCTGCTGCTGCAGTCTACTATCTACACCTCTTCTTGCCTTCATTCTAGGGCCGGCGGTTGAGCCCACTACTACACGTTGCGCTCCACTCTCAGAGTTCAACTCTAGGAGTGCTGAAAATATGCTCATTCAATTAAGGACATGAATTGAAAATTCCAAAGCCAACCCACCTGCACAACTGTTGGCATGCTGTTCCATTGAGCCAGGAGCATCCAGCCTCAATGAAGCTCTGCTCCCCTGACTATCATGATGGACTGCTGCCACCGCCTGTGTGGATAAAAAATTGCGTGGAGGTTCCCGAGGAATCGGATTGCTAGGCAGAACTGGCCCTTGAGGACACCCTCTTAGCGTTGCTGGACCTCCACCTCCTCCATTTCTATGTGACCTCCTAGGTCTCTGACCAGTGGATGAACCACCCATGACCAGGGTGGTGGTCGCATATGGACTTGGGTCATCATAGTACTGACCCTGGAAAGTTGATATGGCTTCTGGAGGATGGGAATGTTGTCCATCGCTACCCAATTGACAATAGTGGTAGTGATGGGGTGGGGAGTGGCCGTTGGTCCGCTGGAGAGTGGAGCAATTGGCTGGAGCGCTGCCATTACCAGATGGATGCATCATGTTGTAGAGCAGGGATTGGGGCAAGGTGGCACAGTTGGTGTGACTGCCGCCATAGTCAGAATACCCGTCCTGCAAGCAGCCACCTGAATGACTGGTCTGGTGACCAAGAGAGTCCAGGGTCTGAGTGGTGTGGCTGGGGTGTTGGGCCCAAAAGGCATCTCTGGCTATGGTGTTGGCCACACTTCCATCACGGATTTTGATGAACTCTCTTTCTTTAGTGGACATCTGAAAAGGTTTCCGGTATGGGAATGGATGAGATGACGGGAATGAAACTGTAGAATTGAGATAGTTAATTTATTTCTGTAGTTAACTTTGTTCCGTGGTGCGCAAAACAGATAAATTTATCTGAAGCGATAAATTTATCTGCCAGATAAATTTTTATCTGACAGATAGAATTTATCTGCCAGATAAATTTTATCTGATAGATAAAATTTTATCGGTCAGATAAAATTTGATTTTTAAATATTTTTGTCACTATCATTCTTAAAAATTTCTATAGATTTGCAAGTGTGGAACCTATTTTTTATTTTTTAATGATTTTTATTTGAACATTGAATTTTATCTGACCGATTAAATTTTATCTGGCAGATAAATTTTATCTGTCAGATAAAATTGTATCTGGCAGATAAATTTATCGGTTCAGATAAATTTATCTGTTTTGCGCACCACGCTTTGTTCTAAATTTCGGCTGGATGGTAGAGATATAATTAAGTACTTGACTGTGAGAATGGGTTCAGCCAACTATAGTTATTCTTGTCCCCACCTACCTGTTTGCGCCGCCGGTGACAGCACCTATACCACAACAATATGATCATGAGCAAGAGGATGCACCACAGAATGAACCCAATGGCCAGCACACTCAAGGGCTGTTTGTACCATGCGTGTCCATTATTGCCGCTAGCTTCTGAGGCTTGACGAAGGTGATGTCTGAGGGTCTCTTCATCTGAAAACGAATTTAATATAGTTAATGAATCGTAAGGTGCGAAGCCTCGTGCTGGAGTAAGTCCCTCATTCCCTTTTCGCAGCCACTTTATCGGAATACAGCCTTGGAGTCTATAACTCGGTATTTGACATAAGACTTTTTTTCTTCTTTTTTTAGACTGGAAATAGGCATGAATACAAGCTTTTTGTTGCTCTACCAATTTTTTTCACAATGACCTCTTAAAAAAAATTATTGCTAGATCGGCAAGATGAAAATTTTAGAATCTGAGTAGGGTTGGTTGATTGGTAATTACCCGGAAAAATACTTTTCTGGCCTTATTTCTCGTAGTTACTTGGGTAATTACCCGAAATCACCCGGTTAATTACCCGGAGAAATACTTTTTCCGGAGAATTACCCAACCCTAAATCTGAGCTTGAACTTGGATAATCCCGGACATTCTTTTCATATTCTTAAAATAAACTCACTCATAACCACAGGTTCTCCATTGAAGAAAACTCCAAAGTTGGCATTAGTCCTGGCAGCCACTCTGATTGCGTAGCTAGCTTCAGGTATCAGCCTGTACAATGTCACACTAGTTGCCCGTTCGTTGGTGGTTATATTGCGTTCCTCGGACATGTTGCTGCGGATGTTGATCAGAAAGCCTTTGAGAATGCCATTGATTGCATCTGCCGGAGGCGGACGCCAGGATACTCGCAAAGAGGTTAGGTTCAGCATCCGGAGACGAACATCCGAGGGTGGCATGCTAGGCGCTGCAAAATAAAATCAATAATAATAAAAAGAACTGTTGTTTAAGATTCTAGTTCACAATAAAATAAAATCCAGCTCTAGTTTTTTTTGCTTAAAAATGTGTTAAAACGGACCACCTCACATAAAAACCAATGTAAGACCCAAACTTTCAAAACTTTTGAGCTTCGACACTTTCGAGCTTTGAGCCGAGACAAAGGCTCGAAAATTTCGAAAGCTCAACAACCCTACCGTTTAACCTCTACCAATCTTCCGTGGGGAACTAATTTTCAATCACTTAAAGTTTTTGAAATTGTAAATCAAAAATGGCTTCAACTTTAAAATCCTAGTCACAAACATAGTGGGTCTGGGGCATATAATTGGTAAACACAGTGGGTAGAAACGTGCAATAAAAAGTCAATAAATTTCTAGTGGGTTTGCGAAGACAGAGGCTCTCTTTTTGAAAATGTACCTTTCAAAAGATTGTTGGGCTATCATTAACATAATTTTGAAATTTGTTTTTGGGTTGTGGTGATTGAAGAAAAGAGTTCTTTGACACATTCCAGAATTTTCAATTATTGATGCTGCTTATGACATTTTTTTGGACACGGGTCTAATAATTGTATCTATCCAACCATTTTTTTAATTAGTGACCAAAAATAACAAAGTTACTGGTTTTGTAAATCAAAGTGAATTATGTCTTGAAAGATCAATAAATCTGATTTGATTAACAAAGAGTATCCAAAATACTCACCAGCTTCATGTGTGGTCCCGTCTAGTGAATTTGAGGGCATGCCTTGGATGGACTGGTGATAAGGAATCACAAAAAACTCGTAGTTGTTGAAGGGTCTCAAACCATTGATGACCACTGACTCCGATGATGGGTCAGTCACATTGACCCAGGAATGATCTGGTGACAGTGGGGGTCCCCGCCATTTGATGTAGTAACCTAAAAAGTCAAATAAAACTGTAGCTCAAATTGAATATGTAAATGTTTTACCCTGGACCAGGGGTTCTCTCCTCTGCCTTTTCCAGGACAGTAGCATAGCAGTGGAGTTGATAGCCTTGACTTCTTGCAGCTTTATAAGCTGTTCAGAGGCTAGTTTCTGGCGAGCAGTCTCCAGATCCATTAGATGGCTCATTCGTCTTCTTCAACTGCAAATTAATATTTTGAGCTTGGAAAACCAATCTTTATAGCCTGGGTTGCTAACTCCCCAGCTGTTCAAAATGATATTACTATAAATTTTCGGCAATTTTTTAGGAAAGGTGTTTGCTAGTAAAAATCGATAATTTCTCAAAAAAAGTTTGAAAGCACAAAATTGGATTATTTTTAGTTGAACCCATCACAAAAATTCTGATAGTCAAATACTCGATCTACTAGGGCGGGTGGGATTTCGAGACACTTCCAGCTAAGCACCTACAATGACTGCGTTCACTGGAAGCTTTGGTGCTGATCATGTCACTGATTGGAGAAGGTGGTCCAATACCCTTGGAATTCTCCGCTCTCACTACAAATGCATAGGAGTTGCCGGGTCTCAAATGTTTGACTCTGAATCGAGGAGTGCTTGGAATCACATCCATCACATTTTGCCAAGACTGAATTTTTTTGAATTGTGACTGAATTTATAGAAGGTATATGAAAAAGCTTACTTCACCGAGCACTGCACTCCAATACTGAATAATATAGCCAATGATAGGTGAGGCTCCATGCTTTTCGGGAGGAGACCACTAAATAATGACTAGAGTTATTGATATCAATACAATAAAAATTTTTTTACAGTCAACTATTTTTGGGCCTCACCCTTCAGTGGGTTCCGATTTTTAAGCTTGGTCTCCCTCTTGTTTTTTTTTGTATTTTTTAGACGTGGGCTTTGAAAGGGTAGGCCAGCGTGTGTGACAACCTAAACTCAACCTAAACCTGAGCCTCAGAAATAGAAAAAAACAACAGAGGGTACCAAGCTTGAAAATTGGCAGCCATTGAGAAATTGGGCCATTTTTGGTTAACTACGGGGTATCTATTCAATGCTTTGAAACATGAATATCTTCACCTCCAATTCCACCGTCTCTTCTGATGTGTTCAGTGCTATTGGTTTGCCTGGAGATGAAGGAAAAGCAGCTGCGTCAGGCATCCTTTGAAACATGGTGTTAGGATTGGTGTGCTCTGTAATTGGAAACAATTAAAAATTTAAATCTAAATTTCAATACCCTTGAGATTAATTTATGTTGTTGTGGCAGAAATTTATGAATAGCCATCACGAAAATATGCAAAAACCACAAGTTTTAAGCAAAACATATGATGCAGTCCTTTTTTTCTAATATGAAAGTCATTTTTCGCAGTAGTTCGTGCTGAATTTTTTGTGCAAAATGATTTTCTGGTGGGTTCTGTAAAAACATTCATTTTTCTGACCCACCCATGTTTCCTCTTACAGACGAGGTTATTACTTTTTATTTGATTTTAGAGTTGATGACCTTTTTCAATTAGCAATTTAAAGGTTTTCAGGCGGTAAAAATATAATACAATAACAATAATGAAGAAAAATAAATTAAGTTTACTCGTTTTACTTTTCCTTATCAAAGTCTTTGAAATAAATCAAAATCATCATATACTATTTGGAATGACTTTGTCACACTTTTTGAAAATTCGCTATTTAGTAGGTCAAGAATGAGAGCTTGAGCAGCGAGCGATTGCGCAATTTCAAATTGCGCAAATGCAGATTGCACAAATGCGAATTGCGCTAAATTCAGCTTACCATGATTTCTTTTAAAAATCAGTCGAATTTTTAGAAAATAACAAAAAAAACGCAAGTGAAAATAGCACCACGCTCTTGATTGAAAACTTATGGTCTAAGATTATTCCTAGCAATGTTAAGCCTTATCATGATTTCGGCGCAATTTGAATTTGCGCAATCTGAATTTTGCGCTATTTGAAATTCCGCAAATGCTCGCTGCTCAACAGCTTTCGTTTAAAAAAGAACGTTGAAAAACACGAGTTTTTAAAAGGCATCTACCATTTTTATGAAGGCCATTTTTATTAGAAAACCTTTTTTTTTAAATTTTGAGCGAAAACAAAATTTGTCTCGACACAAAAAATTTTGATCGGAGCGAGCTCAACAGGCGCTTGTTAGGCGCGTTTTCACTTTGCAAAAAATGGGAGATATTTCGAAATTTCAAATTGGCGAGAAAAAAACGCGTTGAAAAATAAACCACATGTCTGAAACCCTATTTTTAACTTCGGTAAAACCAAGTAACCAACCGTCAACAATTAGTGAAGCTGTCCATGTGGCCTCTCCATCTTCGTTCTTGGCCCTGCATGTATATACTGCAGTGTCCTGTTTGCTGAAATAACCCTTTGATCAACAAACGAAAGCACCTGAAAATAACGCTACCTCAAATCGGAAATACGCAGAGTGCCAGTGACCAGCTGTTGTAATCTAGATCCAGATCCATCTTCCGCACTGCTCAAATTCAACAATTCCCCGTTTTTCAGCCATGTGATAGTGGCTGGGACTCTGCTGATGGCTTGACACGGCATAATTGCCTGAATTTGTAAGAATTATAGGGAAAAAACTGTAGGATTATTTGCAAGAAGAGGGCCCGAAACATTATTGAGTCGGAATTTTCGACCCTAGTAGCAAATAGACCCCATCTCCACACTTATAATTTTTGTAAAAAGACTATTAAAAACGATTCAAATATTATTCGAATATCATTGTTATTTGCGGACAGGACGTTAAAGAATGCGATATTTAGGAAAAGTTTGGTGAGTAAAAACAATTTTCATCTGAGATATTTATTAATAAGATCAGATCCACACCTGTCCTGTCCGCTAATCGCAAACATCACCATATAACATATAACATAACCTCTATATAACATAATTTTTTGGCGGTTCCTTGAATTATGTCATATAGAGGTTCGACTGTATTACAATCATAGTTGGACGCCTCTGAAAAACCACCGCCGCCACCGCCGGCGTCGCAACACCACCGCCGCCATCGCAAAAAAACTGCCTCGACAAATTTTTTTGACAAAAATTTAATTTTTTATTCAGAAAGTGTTTATAAATGCGTCTCTTGTTGAGCAGAAAAAATTAGTTCGGGATGCGATGTTGGGCCACTTTTCGAAAAATCTGAGTATGGGAGGTGGTAGGTCTAAAGGGTTGTGGCTGTCTTAAAACAAACTTTTTTGTTGAGAAAAATGGTTTGTAGCAAACGGTTTGGATATTTTGCTGCAAACTCTTGGTTTGGTCAAACGGTTTAAGCCGTTTGAATTTTTTTTGGATGGCTGACTTCAGGTTGACCGTTTCAAACCGAGGGCTAAAAAAGGAACAAAAGAGAGAAGATACCTGAGGCCAGAACGATGTGTTTGTGTTTGTTCTTTTGTTCAGCGTATCGTGAATAAGGTTCGCATTCGATAATCTGAAATGCCCAAATTCCGCTATCGGCAACCTTATGAGGGTCGAGGATCGAAATTACAAAAAGTCACTCTTAAATGTCGCGTTTTTGAATAACAGGCCTTAAATGTCGCGTCCTTGAACTTCGCGGCCTTATATGTTAGACTTAAAATGTCGTGCTTCGAATATAGGGTCCTAAATGTGGATACTTAAATTTCGAGCAGTGAATACTTTGTCCACATTCGTCGGACTTGAAATATCGCGCCACAAATAACAGCCGATAGTGTTACAAGGGTATTGTAGAATGCACGACATTTTATATTAAAATATCTTTTCCCCAAAGAGTATGAAGTCCTCTAATGGCTTGTTCACGTTGTTAGAGTTAGAGTTCGAGTTAGAGTTAGAGTTCGGGATTTTGGTTACGTGAACACCTCTGATCCTAACTTTAACTCTAACTCGAACTCAAACTCTAACTCTAACTCGAGGGTGTTCATGTACCTAGAGTTAGAGTTCGAGGTTCGAGTTAGAGTTCCTGATTTCTTCATGATGATCGTTACAATATGTCATGATTATCTTAATCATCGCCTACGGACTAAACATCGACGTAGCGTTACAGATAATCAAACACCATAGGGCATGTGGGTGTGTGGGCGGGGTAAGGTTTTTCGGAGGTTCACTAAAGGGGAGTAAACTTTTTAAGAAAAACCGATTGAGCGGATCAGATTTCGGGTCCGATCGGTTAAATGCTCAGAATTTCAGCTTTTGGTGGTTTTGAGTGGTTCAAGGTAGATTTGTGGGCAATTAAGCCCATCGAACCCGAAATGTGATCCGCCTGATCACTTTTTTGCAAAGGGTTCACTCCCTCACACAAAAAAAATTAAAAATTGTGGTTTTCGTGTCGAGAATTCAATCTGTGACAGAAATGAAAAAATCTGTGACAGAAAAAACTGAATCTGTGACAAAAAGTGAATGTGCGACAAAAACAATTTTCCGCGTCATTGGACACACACTGTGACTGCAACTGTGACTGCGACTTTTGCCACGTCATTGGTCACGTAGTGTAAGGGGAGGGCCTTCGGATGAGGGGGGGGGGGTAGGGGCCCCTGCGCCCCCTTCGGGGGCTTGCTTGCTTGGGGTTGAGATGCGCACACCCACATACCTTAGACACAAATCACTCGAAAGTGTGTCTGGATGCATAAAAATGTATGCATACCAGAGTTTATTTATGCGGTAAGCCCAGTTAACAAAACTATGTTCAACATCTTCCTTTTTGTTTGAAATTTGTCTCTCTTTTTGGTCCATTTCCACCCAAATACAGACCTAAATTCCTTTAAAAATGGTTAAAATGGGTGCTTTTTGGTGGTCCAGAAACTCGATTTTTTATTGACCAGAACTCAAAAATAACGCCTTTTTTGAACTCCTGAGGCCAATTTAGGTCGATATAGGGTCTTTGGGAACATTTTAAAACAAGTTGATTCGGGGGGGGGGGTATATGCAAGTAGCGCCGAAAAAGCAATGAAATTTATTTCATATATGCATTCAATGTAGTTCGCAATGAATTCCGCGATGTGGTCCGCATATCTAACTACTTAAATGCATATACGGAAATAAATTTCATTGCTTTTTCTATACTGTGCTTTTAAGTGCGGATGCGGACGAAAAACGGATCATTGTGCACGTAGGGTAAGTCTAAGTCGCAGTCCGTGAACTAGCCATTAATCATTATGGCTTGTTAACGTTGTGAGAGTTCGAGTTAGAGTTAGAGTTCGGGATTTTGGTTACGTGAACACCTCTGATCCTAACTTTAACTCTAACTCGAACTCAAACTCTAACTCTAACTCGAGGGTGTTCATGTACCTAGAGTTAGAGTTCGAGGTTGGATTTGAAGGTGTTCATGCATATAACTTGGATTTTATTTTAGTAAACCTCCTAAAAACTAACTTTCAGTGACTTTAGACGGCTTTGGAGTGAGATTCTGAGCTATTTAAGCTATATACATGAACATTTTCAAGCTCGACCTCCAACTCGATGTACGTGAACACCATCGAGTTAGAGTTTGAGTTCGGGTTTTTGAGTACATGAACACCTCTTACCCGAACTCTAACTCTGACTCGAACTTTAACAACGTGAACAAGCCATTAGACTTCTGTGCAAATTTTAACTTGGTTTCTAACAAAATTACATTGTAACAAAGGGTTTGTAATCGTCCTTTTTAAAAAGATTTGTCTTTTTTCGGGACCCAAAATCTTTTTAATTTTTTGTAGTTTTTACTTAAAATTTTATTTTTTAATTTTTTAATAGCAATAAGCACTGGATGAAATGACCCATTTTCTTCAAAAATGGTCAAAATCTCTTTTTTTTTACCCAAATGTCCTTTTTCGAAATTTTTCATTAGGAACCCTGGTGCAACTAGAAATTCCCCCATTTTGAAATGGCCATAATTTTTTTCCTAGGTCGTTTTTCAAAATTCTGTTTTTACAGATCTATTTTTCATGCCGAAAATATTTGTGAAATGTAAAGTGTCAAAACATGACTTTTGATTGGTCTTCTATATGGTTTGGGTTTTGATATAATGGTGGCCCTTGGATGGCCAAAATCTAAACCACAGAGAGGATCAGGCGAAAATCGTGTTTTTGACATTTTACATTTTACAAATATTGTTAGCGAGAAAAATCGATCTGTAAAAACAGAATTTCGAAAGACGACTTCGAAAAAAAATTTTTGGTATTTCAAAATGGAGGAATTTCTCGTTACATCCGGTATATCTAAAATTAAAGTGTAATTCTTTGTTTTTGTTAGAAACCCAATCAAAAACTTTGTACAGAAATCAAATGATTAGCAAAAAATTTTGAATTGGCGGGCACTTATTTCGAAAGCGTGGCCATGCCCTTTCAGGAAAATGGAAGAAACACTTTCATACTCTTTTTAAATTTAGACTACCGTGTGTGACGAAAATGCGAGCACTGTTTTAAACAACCAAATAATTCAAAACTGGGTTAAAATGAAAAAGCGTCTCGAGAAACTGTCCTTGAGTGGTGCCATCCCCAAATTGTCGATCCCCACATTTGGATGGTCTCAAAATTTTGGTTGGTGTAAGCTGTTTCACCTACCATGTCATTGACCATGAGTGTCTGGTTTTGATGGCCATACTGAATAACTGGCGGAGGATAAGACGGATTAGCTGAAATAATAACAAATTAATAATTGCAAAAATATAGGTTGCAAATTTCAAAATTAGTTTTAGTTGATTTTACTTGTAGCTGTATTGTTAGGGCACTGATCTGGATGGTAATAACAGGATAGTGACAGGGTGGTGGTCAAACTTAGCACCGTTCCAAACACCATTTATAGTGTGGAGAGGGGAAATAAGAGTGTGGCTTCAAGTCAAGACATTGGTGAGTTTTCTACGAATTAACCTTGAATTACATCATTTAACACGAAGCAAAATATGAAAATATTCAGCAGAGAGATCTAAAATATTGAGACTAACAGCAAAAACGCGGCCATTACGGGAAAGTTGTAAGACTTTCGCTCAAAACTCTAGCACACCTTGCAAGTTTACGGTATTTTTGTAGGTATGTAGCTTAAGAGAAAACTTGATGGGTTGTTGAATAAATTGATGACCAATTGAACTTATTCTAACTTTCGGATCACAAATTAAACCCCTCTCCTCTTTTGAGATTTCCGTTCTATAAAAGATGGCCGCTCTATTAGAATAAATATGGTATGTTATTCCGTGTGGATTATGTTGCTTCTTCAGATTTACTCGACATGAAGCTAGAGTTATTACCCTATTTTCTCTAATAAACGCCCTTCCCAAAAGTCGGAAAATGTACCCAAACTTCTTTTTGCCGATTTCACATATTTTTCTCTTATTTTTTTGAACTACACCGTCAAATGCAGTATCTTCGCATATTTCAGATTCAGGACTTTTCTTTGTGAGGTCGTGTAACATAGAAAAATCTTAGTAAATTTGAATGCTCGAATGAAGGGTACTAGGTATATTTTCCGATTTTCGGGGAAGGTGCTAATTAGAGACAATACGGTATGTGTGACCATTGCCAACTCGAACTCTATTCTTGACTCACTGGGGGTTTCTCATCTTGGTTTCAATGCTTTTTTTGGCACTTTTTCGAGCTTTTAAAATTAGACAAGCGTTGGCCAGCATTTGTGAGGACAGGTTTACACGTATCTTAGATTCCTATTTAAGTTCTTTCTAACAAATCATAGGCATAATTCTAAAAAATCTCAATAAAAAAACAACATTGGGAACCCGAGCAAAATTTTTCATTTTTGAAACAAGCCAACTTTTACTTATTGGACTCAGAGGCTTAACTTAGAGTTTACTTAACTTGAGGCTTAACTTGATTAACTCACTCGAGATTTGAAAAAAAATCAGTCCTCCACATCCACACAAATATTTTTAGTCAATAAAAATGAGAGGAAGAGCTAAAAAAACTGAAAAGAGCATCTCCGCTCACTCGAAAAAGATGCACACAGATAGCCAGCACCTCTTTTGTATCGACCCAACCAAATGTCAAAAAATCAAGCGTAAGGCTGCACTAAAATGCAAATATGTGTGTAAGTGGAAGAAAGGGGATTTCCCTTGCATTCATCGGCAACAACACAAGTCACCTTTGAGAGGGTAAAAGGGAAATAGCTTCTGGCTGGCTGTGATTGATGGGGGAGGGGATGGAGAGAACAGTTGGCCTGCTGCATGAGCTGCACAATTAAATTCAAAGAAGTGTTCATGAAACCCATGAATATTTGGGTACGTATTCTCTATGTGCAACCCAACAATTATTAGGCTACTTAAGATATATGAAAATTTAACAAGCGTATGGCTGCGAGTAGATTGCAAGAATGTCACTCTGGCTGTCACCCGGGTAATTCCCGATAAATTTTTCTTTGCTCGTATCCTCGTACAGTGTGCCTGAGTCCTTTGTCAAAGGATTTGCCAAAACGAGATCTTTGGCAGAACGATATTAATCAAACCGATATTTTTCGCTCAACAAAATATCTAAGCAGATTCTGAGCATGGTTTTGCAGCGAAAACTTTGTAAAAAAATGCTTCCGGGCATTTTTGATACTGGAAATGTACTACTCATGGCCTTAACAGATCAATTACCATATTTTCTGTATTAAGTTTTTCCTCTGTAATAACTCCTCTCTATATGGACCCATATCTAAGGCAAGAAAAAAATTTTGCAAATCCGTTTTTTGCGTTTTATCTCAATTATCATTAGTTTTCACAATACCACTTTTCTAAGTAATTCTAAATTTCTAAGCAGATTCTGAGCATGGTTTAGTAGCCAAAACGTTGTAAAAAATGCTTCTGGGCATTTTTTATTTTGGAAATATAATACTCATGGCCTCAACAGATCAATTACCTTATTTTCTGTAATAAGTTCTTCTTCTGTAATAACTCCTCTCTACATGCATCTCATATCTCAGGCACGGGAAAATATTTCGCAAATCCGTGTTTTTGCGTTTTATCTCAATTATCATGAGTTTTCCCGGTACCACTTTTCAGATTTTGGTTAAGCACCCAAAAATTTCGTAATCGACCTCAAAATTTTCTTATTTTTTCAGGGTGGAACAATAACTCCCCGAGGGGACTTAAAACAGAAATTAAGGTAAGCTTGCCAAATATCGTTTTGCCAACACATTCGTTTGCCAAATCTCGAACTTGCAAAATCTCTCCAAGCCGAATTACATGGCTAGCCATAGCAATGCGACTCACCATTTATCACTGAGGCATATTTGGAACGGCACAGGTTACTTATCGGATCGTAGAAAATTACTTGATCCAAGTGAAAAAAATTAATACATTCGAACCTTGATGAACCTGAAGCGAGTAAACTTTTTAAAATATTCTCTAAAACTTAGCAAACATGAATAACCGAAACTTGAACCGGAACCCAAATCTTGTGTATATGTCATAAGAAACGTATGGAGAGCATTGTTTCTGCAATTATATACGGGAAGAAAGCCGTGGATGTGGGGAGTCATCCCTTGTGCCTACTTCCTACTAGTTTCTAAAATTTAATTTATGGCTAGATATTTTGGAAGAGCAACACAGACTAATATGATGAGCGCTTTTACTTAATTTGGTGGAATGGTTAAAAGAAGAAAAATCGATGAGACAAAGGATAATGTTGAGCGTTTATGAGGCACACAGATTATTTTGCAGGGCACGCAAGGCAAGATAGTTTACTTGGTTGTGTTTGCATAAGTATTTTGGAAGAAGATACTAGAGAGAAAGCTCGGACTTTTTACAGATCGCTAAAAAAGTAGCCGAAAAACTGAAGGCGATTATACCAGCTACCGGCAAATAAAACTTATGAATAGTGAAAAATGAATTTTTCACTAATTTTTAAAAACATAAACAGCTTAAAATGATAGGTTTCCAAATTATATGTAAAAATTAAAATGACATTAAAATCGTAACAACCCATTTTTCATCTTTAACTTCTTGATACAAAAGTTAAGTGAAAACTTGAAAAAAGTATTTAAGAAATAGTCTAAAATTTTTCTAGTCACAAAGATATCTGCTGAAACTCAAACACTTTCTTTTCCTAAACATATCTTCTAAGCTAACTCTACTACTAAAATATTTTTTTAAATATAAAATATTTGGAGTTGTACTTACTTTTGTGGACTATGGCAGGCTCGAAAAATTTCAGAATCACAGGACCACGAAAAAGGTATATATGACAAAAACAGAAAAAGGTTGGCAAATATTTCTACGATGAAAACAGACTCGAACGACAGTTTACTCATCTATTAGCTTAATTAGACAAATAATAAGTAAGTTTTAAAAATCATATCAGAGATGGGTTCCAATAGATCATCCAAAAAATATTTTTCAAGATCACAGCAACAAAAATGATGACTGCTAAGACCATGCTGCCGAATACCTTACTGTTATGAATTTAGCTGCTGCTGTTGCTATCTCAAGCCCTATGTTATCTGCCACATTGTTCTTTTACGGGAGCAATCCCGGATGGAAGATTAAATGTAAAACAAAAGATTGAAACAGATTGGAGATTGTAGTCAAAGGAAACTGGGCTCATTATAAGCTCAGATTACACACTTTGGAACACATAGTCCACTGCTTTTGCTCTCATAATTAATGACCTTTAGTTGACCGCCGAAGACAATTGACCAAAGGACACCAATTAACAACCGAGCAGCATAAAAAGATTGCAAAAAATTCGAAATTTTAAGAGGACTCAATTCTGTCATATAAGTCTCAAAATCTTACACTCTTCATCCCGCTCAAACATCTTGATCACATTTTTAGTTCATGGTGTAGTTTATAGTTTTCAGTAATGACCAAATGCAGTATTTTACAAGCTTAAGTCATTCTAAAACGTGGCGGAAAAAAAGTCGAAAACATAGAAATTGAATGAGTTTATTATGTATTCGCCATGTGTTATAAGAAGTTTGTCAATATAATATTTTTTTGGGCTTTTGTTCGGTTTCATTTCATCAAAAAGTTTATATCACTGTTAGAGACCAGAATGATCGACTCACATGATGAGAAAAAATACAGCAAGCTCATAATTAAAACTTTTTTGGGGGGTAAGAGGGACAAGATTTAAAGGGGAAAGATTACGCAAGTCAGTCTTATTTCAAATTCTGGTTTCTTACCAGTTTTTCGTTTGGAGACAAAATAAATTTAAATTTTGACAATAAAATCCGCCAAAAAATAATCGCAATTATTGTTTAAATACAAATTGGTTTTGGTTTCTATAAGAAAAATTGGTTCCCGTGAAATTCAAACATTCGAAATTAGACTTATTAGAGTTGCCATCCCTTTCAAAGTAAGATCAGTCAGAAAAAGAGGAAAAAATACATATATTCTCTACTGTTTTCATTCAGCGTAACAAAAGTTTTTGAAAAAAATAAAAACCTTGTGGCTGAGATATTCAAAAAAAAACATCTGCAAAAATTTAACAAAATTATTAGCAAAACAAAATCCTATCTATCCCAGTTTTCCATTAAATCTTTATACATTCAATCCACACACATTCATCCAGTGGCAACATTGATTTGCCCCTTGTCCTGTTTACACAGTCCAGACATACCAACACTTCACCCTACACAACAACTGCCTGTGACTAATCCAGCTGCTGTCAAGTCTATTTGAGTATTTAATGGCCTTGTTTGAAGAGTATATTTTCTGCAACCCAGCATATAGTCAAAATAGACGAATGACTTTTCTGAAACCCATTGTCTTCCCTCTGCATAGTCAATACTAATTCATTCGGATACAGGCAAAATTCTTCGTGCCGTGGGCAGAGACAAAAATATTTCAACCTAACAAATAAAGATGAGGGAGTGCCAATAAGTAGCAATATATTGGCCAGTATGCATGACTAGGTTTGCATTGGAATTCTTGGGCAATTTGTTTTGTTTGAAGAAGAAAGAGATCAATAGAGTGGAGTTGGAGAGTTAATCTCCATGGCAGGAGTAGCAGTAGTGGTCGGTATTGATCAAAGAGTAGGTTATGGAGAGATAAAAGGAGGGGATTAATGCCTTCACACGGATTTGTGTTTGTGGGTGGGTTGGTAAATGCGGATTTATAGATACTCAACAAGTAAGTTTTGTTTCACTGCCGTTCCTTTTTTCTCAGTCAGTAAAGTTGGTGCAGGGGATCTATGACTAGATATTTTTTGGACAACCATTTTGCTGCATGTTAAAACGAAACACAGAACGGATACAAAAAAATTTTTAAAAGATTTTTTTGATACAACAGATTTCAGGACACCGCAGGACACAGAAGGGCTAAGTCAGTGATAAATTTTTTAAACTAACAGTTTGTATATGAGTTTTACAAGTGATATGACTAAGACTGAATACAGCCACATTTTTTATAGGGCTGTAGAATGTTTTTGGATAATTCTGATTGTCGAAAACTCAATCTCCGCCAGTTGGGCGCCAGACAAGCTTTTTTCTAGAATTGTCAGCTCGTTTTTTTGAAAGTATCAGTCTTCCATTCTCGTTTCCCACCCGACTTCAACTACTAGATCGAATCGTCCTTTCAATTTTAGTCCCAAATCCGACACCGAATGTGTACTTACTGGGGTAGATAAAGAAGACGTTCTTTGGAGACGTTCAGGAAGACTTTTTGGAGACGTTCAGGAACCCATTTACAGTTAACCAAAAAAAGTAGCCCCCAAAGGCACAAGTACCCAAATTATTTGTGTAAATTAGCACTTTTGGTTTACCAATAGATCTTTTGTCAAAAAAAATTTACCTACCACTATTGATCACAGTCAAAGAAGCTTTGGCGAGAGTTGATCCAGCTGCATTCACAGCTGCACACACATAGTTGCCTTGGTCAATTGCTCGTACATCATCTATCAACAGCCTGCCTTCTTTGGTCACTTGAATACGTCCGTCTGAAGATATGAGTCCAGAAAAGAAGGTGAAGTGCTGAATTATTTTGGTTATTTCAAAAAATATTTTTAGAGTAAAACCAACCTGATCGCCCTCCTTGCTCCAAAATATTCCGGGTTGAGGCTGGCCAGCAGCTTCACAATCAAACACAGCTGTACGACCCGCATTCAGACGAACATTTTCTGGTGATTTGGTGAAACTGGGGGTGAGTTGACCCGTAGTTTGGCTGTGGATTCGATGTTGCCAACAGGGTTTTTAGCATAGCAGACGTATTCGCCAGCGTCATCTGCTTGAACTCTGTAATTTGAAGTTTGGAAAATTTCTAGAGTACAATAAGATAACATAAGTAAGTGCATAACAAAATATATTTTAGTTGGAGCTTTGAACTAGGAAAAAACGAAATTTCACAAATATTTCAGTGAACACAAAGTTCGCTATATATTTTTTCTAATAGGTGCATGTATTGCATGCTATTAGAAGCAATTTTTTTTGAACAGTCAAAAACCTCTGGTTTTATTAACTTTATGATTTTGAGGAAATACGGCATCTATTTTATCGCAAGAAGAAAATTTTGTGAAATCTCAATGTTTGACGTCTCTGCTAGATGAAACAAAATCTGACACCGAATTCGTGTTCACTGTTGTTGGTTCGAATGCCAAAGTTTTTTTTAAATTTGATATTCATTGTAAAATTTTCATTGTCTGAAAAGGAATTTGAAACTTGCACGAGGTTTCATTTTGAAAGGGACAATGCTTTTTTCCGACTAAAACACCCTTTTTTCGACTAATTTTAATACCGTATTTCCTCTAATAGGAGCACCCGCTCTAATAAGCGCACCCCTCAACTTTGAGGGTCTGGATCTCGGGCAGAGTCAATATGTTGCAAAGCTGTTTACGCGTTTTCTTAACTCTCACGAGCTCTACCGATTTAATTTTCATCCAAAAATATCGAGATCGACCTCAAATTTTCCCGATTGTCGGGAGGTTGGAAAATAAGCGCACCGGTGCTCCTATTAGAGGAAATACGGCAATTGCATTTTTAAACAAGTTTTCATCTCAATTTTTCTAAGGTGTTAGCATTATCGCGTGGACCAGGATCGATAATAATGAGCTATCAAACTAAAGCAAAAGGTTTCATTTGAGCGTTTGAAAAAGACTGCTGTTACTGTTATTCCACTCCTAAATCTCTATTTTCAAAACAATTGTCTATATTATTCAGTGAAGTTTGATGGCTCGTTGGAGCTGAGATTTTGAGCTATACGAGTTGAGCAGATAGCTTAACAATCTATCAGCTGATTAAGTTCTGAGCAAAATAATCAGCTGTACCTATCGATCCTGAGCCCTCTGCTGTCCTTGGTCACATAGGCTCTTCCGATGGGCATTTGTTCGTTGCGTTTCTTCCAGGATATGCTCGGCATTGGCTAAATAAACAAACCATAATCGTTTTAACAAATAAATTTTTCTAAAACACATACCTCGCCAGCCACCCTGCAGTCAAAAAGCACAGAAGAATTTAGGTCGGCGATGGTGTCTTTTGGTTCAGCCTTAATAAATTAGTTTCTGTTTGACTATTACTGACTATTCCCATTAGTCAGCCAACAGAAAAAGTTTACCAAGAATCGAGGCTTTTCGTAGACTGAAAGCCGTGCTGGCTTGGATATTCTGTCACCCACCATATTTCTGGCAATACCTGAAACCGCAAAATTCTTTTTGTTGATATTTTTTGCAAAATGTGAAGCTATACATTGATAGAAGCCACCATCTGAGCGTTGCACCTGAAACAATACTTTCGGTGAAAATGACGACAAGAATCAAAAAATTCTAAAATTTGATTAGAGTTTCCGGGTTTCGGAGTGCCAGTATGCAGTAAATAAGACGGTAAATTTTTTTATGGTGCAGTTCCCGAAACCCGGGTATAGTCGCCATTTCGACCGCTTACAAAGTGTATTACCCAGTGATGGCACTCTAATCGTATCCGCATACGTACTTTCAACTAAGGATGGACCCTAGACAACAGTCACCCATATTTTTATTCGCTGATTTTTCAACTTTTATGCATCAAAGTTATGTTGATGAAACCCACAAAAAATATATTCGACTTGTTTTTAAAAAATGTTCACTTGTGCGTTTGGAAATTCGTCGTTGAGGTCACTCTCCTTGGTCTTGGTCGATGTCCAAGTCGATGTACATCGACCAAGCTACAGCGTTCGTATTAACACGCACTTTGGTCATACAAATCAACACATTGCACGCTAGAACTAACATAATTCAGTGGACCGCCAAAAATTACATTTTAGCGATATTGCGTTATATGGGATTCAAGTTACAGAGAACCTCGAATAACTGAAGCACACTTCAAACGGGTGGGGGGACACTTGGGGGGGGGGGGGGGTTGAGAAATGGGTTTGTCAGCCTTAGGAAAAACTTATTGACGGGTTGCAAAAATTTTAAATATAAAATTTTCTATATGATTTTATGATGGGCATCATAAAATGGGCATCATAAAAACCCATCATAAAATCACATAAATAATTTTATATTTAAAATCTTTTTGCAACCCATTTATGGGTGTTTCATCAGGTTTACAAAGCCATTTCTCAACCCCCCAAGTGTCCCCCCCCCTTTGAAGAAGGGGTGAAAGCTGTGAAGGAGATAGTCTGCACAGGAAATGATGAATTCAGGTTTTTGTTTTTTAAATGTAGTTTTGAGCCATGTTTTGTCGACTACTCGGTGTTACGATCTCAGACAAGCTTGTGTAAAATGAAAAGTTGGTTTGGCATTAGAGTTGGGAAAATAGCCGGTTATTTTCTTTCTGGCTATTTAGCCGACTATTTTCTTTCTTTCCGGCTAATTTCTCAAAAAAGTTTGTTTTGACCATTAGTTAAATAAGCATGTTTTACACTTAATAGCATAGCTTGTGTACAACTTCCAAGCGATTTAATGCGCTGATTTGATATTTTTTGTTTAGATGTCGAACCTAACAAAGCCGCTAACAGGTGCTGAAATTACTTCAATCGCAAAGAAGAGCAGGATGCTAATGAAAGATTATCTTTGTTGGGTATTGCGTGGCTTGCAATGAACGCTGAATAAAAAACCATCAAAAAAAGTCAGAAAAGGTATGCATGCACGCAGTGGTATTCGAACTATTCGGATTATACAGTGTATCCCCCTTTAAAGTGTACTCCGGCCAGTTCCTTTGATATTAAAACATGTGATGAAACAAGAAAAAATCGGCTAGACTTTACTTTCTGTTGACTGGGGCTACCGCATAAAGAAACTCTGGTATGCATGCTTTTTCATGCATCCAGAGTCACTTTCGAGTGATTTGTGTCTAAGGTATGTGGGTGTGCGCATCTCAACTCCAAGCCCCCAAGCCCCTGCGCCCCCGAAGGGGCGCAGCGGCTTGGTTGGTTAGAGATGCGCGCACTTACTTACCTCAGACATGATTCCGAGAAGTACAAATGATTACTTCCCATTTGTGTTAAAATGTGAATTCAGTTGGTACTAGGTTGTTCAAAAATTTCAGTTCTGATTTTCGGTTCTGATTTTCCTTCCTGATTAGTCTGATCTTTTATCGAAAATAAACCTAATCTTAACTAAACCTGTTTCCTGGCTAGTCATTTTTACGTGAGAAGTAATTGTTTTCAAATAATTTGTCAGAAATTGTTCGGATTCGGTTAACGGGCGGTGTAATGCTCTAGGATTCAGGCATTAATTTAAGAAAATTATTTGGCTTTCTTTTTTAATTATTATCGTAGATCATCTAGAAAAGTTGAGGCTATTGAAATTGATTAAGAACAATCGGCATGGATACTGAAGTCGTCTGGTAACGACCGATTCAGTTTGTGTCCTAGGTGTTTGTAAATGTCGTTGTTTTTTTTAAAAGGATAAACTACAAATTTCGCAAACTCAAAGACAAACGTACATTTTCAATAATTAGATTGCCACTAGGGTGCAGTTTAATCCTGCTATCTTCCATCAAATTTAGTTCTTTATCATCTTTCTTCCAGCTGATCGAAGGCTCTGGAAATCCTTTAGGGGCTGAGCACTCAAGAACTGCATTCTGGTTGAGCAACACTTGCACAGCATGCGGATTCACTCGAAAGTCTTCTCGCAGCTAAAATAGGGCTGGATTTAGACATTTATCAAATATCAGTCAGCAATCCAACCATTGCGATTTTAACATTGCCTCCTGCGACTGCACTTGACCATGCTCGTTCCTGGCCACACAGTAGTAGGTACCTGAAAGTTTAAATATTGAAGGGAAATTAAATGATAATGATGAGTGTCTTCACCTGCATCTGAGTCAGTTCCACCTGAAATATTTCCATAAAATTATGTATCGAATTACACAAGAGAAATTTTTTTTATGTTTTAAATTTTTTTATTTTACAAATCTGCGTAACACTTTTTGCGCCTGATTTTATTTTATTGTATTTTCCATTTCCACGCAAAAAATAAAGTGTTAATTCTCAATTTTTTTAATTAGAGATATTTTTTCAACCCATCGAATCTATTTTATAAGAGAAGGATGAAGCGTGATACAATCTTGTCGTGAAAGAAGCTATTTGTTATTATCATGATTCCGGAAAAGTCCTACAATCTTTTTTTTCTGGGGTAAATATACTGTTTTTTAGGCAAACCCTTTTTTTAGCAAATTTACTTTTTCCTTTTTTTTGGGGTAAATATAGTTTTTTTGGGGCAAATATACTTCTTTTTGAGCCAGATATACTTTTCTCGGAAAATTTACTTTTTTTGGGCAAATACATTTTTGAAGCAAATTTATTTTTCATGAGGCAAATTTATTTTTTATGGGCAAATTCACCTTTTTCTAAAATAGAGTTCCTAAAAAAGATAAAAATTTGCCCCATAAAAAAAATTTTGCCCTATAAAAAATAAATGTGCTCCAAAAATATATTTGCCCCAGAAAAAAGGATTATCCGGAAAAATCCTGCGTTGGAGCGGAAGTGACAACGCCGTTCTGATGGATTGCAAAATATTTTTGTTAGATTATGTGTATCAATACCTATCACTGAATTAGAGGCTTGGGTCAACACATCATATGTCGTATTCGAAACCCAACAAAAAGTTTATTGTACGTTGTTTAAAATAGCCAAAGCTCTCTTGACCAATTTCCTTATTTTTAAAACTTTACGATCGAAGCCATGCAATTATCAGAAATACAAAAAGTAGCTTTCTGTTAAAATATAAAGCTCTGTAGCATAGTGTGTTGGCTAATAAAACAATAGTGGCTACTAAAACCAACATTTTCTATGACCGCAAACTCAATATACACCCATTTTTTTCACTCATGCTCCTTACCACTATTGACTTTTAGCAGAAATAGTGATCCATTGGGCAAGAGCAGACGATGTCCGTTGCCAACTTGACCAGTTCTCCATCTTTATACCTTGAAAATAACTAAATCATTTTCTTGAAAAATGTAAAAAACCTACCAACTAATTTCCACATTGTCTCCAGTAGACGCACACCTGAGAGTGGCCGGATCACCCTTGGCCACCAGAATGTCGAGTGGGTGTTCTGATATTCTTGGACTTAGATCTTAAAACAGTAGAATTAGTTGATTAATCTAATAAGGTTTTCAATGTGAATATTTTGATTAGATTCTTGCAAAATTTTGCTGAAATTTAAATTTCTTGTAAGAATCAAAGGGTATACTTTTTCTGGAGGCCTTTTTTGTTGATAAATGTAATATTTATAGATTTAAAGAGAAAGAGCTTTAACAAAATTATTTTTTTTAACAAAATGAGAATAAGGTGAAATACGAGAATGTTGTATGAAAAAATTCGTAAAAGCCCAAGTGCCCGCCACCTCCAAACAGTACTGTTCTCTAAGCCCACCTTTCTCGGTTCTTTGGATTTTTTTCACCCTAGTCCATTGCAATGTGGATTGTGCTGGTCTTTCGACGCAAAGCGGACGAATAACCTTAGTATTGACGGTGCAAAAGGTGTGAAATAGGTGAAAAATGTAAAAAATGGCCTAGAGAAAAATACTCTTTGGGTGGGGCTGTCACTTAGTCTGCTGTCGTCAAAATTTTATAAGTCAAAACGGGAGGTTAAGACTTCACTATTTATCAAATTGACGATACGTGAAAATGCCACGTTCTGGAGAAAAAATGCCATGATGATTTTGCAAACGCTTTCTCTGCGACTTATCTATTACTAAAGGACCATAGCCGTCACCGAAAATAAGAACTTAACATGTTTAAATCATGGAGCGGCAAATCGACAAATTTATCGATTTCGACAAAATTATTTTTTGGCTGTTTGATCGAAAAGATCTGCAAAATGTTCGCAGATTTTGGTAAATTTTTGTGAAGTCGCGTGGGAGAATTGTTCCTTTACAAGAATTTACGAAAATTTACCAAAATCTGCAAAAATTTTGCATATTTATTTTTAACAAATAGCAGAAAATAAATTACCATTTTTTTCTGAGTACTCGAAATACCATTTTTTCTGAGTACTCGAAATCGAGTGATTTTGAGTATTATTAGAAATTTTTTGAGTTTCGAGTACCGAGTCGAGTACTCGAAAATTTCGAGTTTCGAATACCGAGTCGAGTACTGGACTCGAAAATTTCAGTTTTAATAAGATTACGAGTCAAGCACTCAAAAATTTCGAGTACTCGATAAGTGTAACCTTTTTTAACCACATTAACCACACTTCACAAGTTGTCATTTGCATTAATTTTTAATAAAATTTGTGGTTACAATATTGAATACTAAACAATATAAATGCAACATTAAAAATTTATGGTTGATTAAGGCAACTTGCTTCACATGTCATGTCTTCTGGTGTGAATTAGTATTTTACACCAAGAATTTACAGCGAGGATCAAGAAATTCGCCTTATCGTATTTCCTTCACTAGCTCCGCAGGCTATAATAATTATCCACCCTCTACTTTGAGGACCACTATATCAGCCTAAAACAGATATTTTAAAAAGCTGTTCATTGCATTTTTTAAACTTCCACGAACTCTACCGATTCTGCTAGTTAGATTTTTTGAGCACACGAAAGTCTCTCGATCAAATTCAAAATTTTCTGATTTTTAAAAATTGAAAAATAACTTACCCATGGCAAGGTATAAGAAAAAATACGGTATTTTTTAAGCAGGCCTAAATTTTTGACTGCAAAAAGTGTAGAAGTATCTGGAAAATATAAAAAGCATAACAAATAACGGGCCTTTTAGGGCTGTTATATGTAAAATATCGATTGGTGACCCTACATGAATTTGTTATTGAAATTTTTAGCACAAATCGTCAATTTTCAAGGCGAAAGTTTCTTAAAAGTCTTCTTTAAACACCAAAATCTTGTCTTAAATCCGAATCCGTTGAGATCAGATCAAAGTAATGTTTCTGAGCTGAGATAGAGCTATTTTGAGTGGATAAGCCGGAAATTTCTCACCACTTATCTAAATTTATGAATGTCTCATTTTAAAAAAATATTATTTCGATCTGATCTCAACGAATTCGGATTCAGGACAAAATTTTGGCACTGAGAAAGACTTTTCAAAACTTTTGCTTCGAAAATTGACGATTTTTGATAAAAATTTTTAAAAAAAATCATTTAAGACTGCTAATCGATATCCGTCACTGTACCAGCTCTAGGAAAAGCGAATATAATGCTTACAGGCATCCCTGATTTTGAGAAGAACAGTTAAAAAACTAGCGGAGACCATAATTTTGTTGGGTTGCAATAACTAAACTAGCGACAAAATTGCACTTTTCTTGCAGTTATTTTAATCGCTCGATGTATTTAATTTGTGTTTGATGCTTGCAGATGCATTAATTTATCCTCGATAATTATAAATGTTGTTTTGTATGTCACTGTTCTTGTATAGCGTTAAAAGAGAGTGGCAGCACAAATTAATATATGCATGCATGTTTAAGCCAGATTTTGGTTCCTTTTAACTCAACCCACCTCTCAAACAATAGCATTCTCAAAGAGCAGGTGTTCGTGACACAGCAATTATCGACACACTTAGAAACTGTCACAAAAGCATAATTTTTTAAGATTTAAGTATGGCTAAGAAAAAAATTGCGAAATTTTTTTGAAATCACAAAATTTTGCAGCACTACTTTTGATTGCATTATTTTTTAGATCTGTTTTTAACAAAAAATGGTCTGCTGGTGTATGCATCAATGAAAATTCACTCCAAGGATATACCGCGTCCAATCCAAAAACCATAGTGCCATCAAAAACCTAAATTCTGCAGTGACGGTAAAATACCATGAAAAATGTCCACTAAAAAGAACAAAAAATAAATAACCAAGGTTTAGCAAACAAAATTGGCAAAACATTCACAATATAAGATTCTTCACTTTGTTCCTCCAATGCATAAAATACATCTATTGCTCGTTTACCTTCTTCAAGTTAGAGTTAGAGTTTTTAGCTAGATGAATACTTCTGATCCGAACTCAAACCGAACTCAGCTTGAGCTTTAATTCGAAGGTCTCATGTACCTCGAGCTCAAGTTCGGGGTCGAATTTCAAGGTGTTCATGAATATAACTTGGATCCCCTTGTGGTAAATCCCCCAAAACTAACTTTTAGTGGCTCTCGACTGCTCTGAGGTGAGAACTTGAGCCATCTGAGTTATTTAGATGAGTATTTTAAGCTCGAGCTAGAATTCGAAGTACGTGAACACCTTCAAGTTAGAGTTTGAGTTCGGATTTTCGAGTACATGAACACTCCTAACTCTCACTCGAACAAAATTTTCCAAGAACACCTAAACCCAAACTTCTTTTTGAAAAATTCTGAAATTAGTACGGGTTGTGACTGAGCCTAAGGCCTAATGCCCAAAGCTTAAGCCTAAGGGCTAAGCTGATTTCCAAGCCTAAAAATTATTGGAAGGGGAGGGTGCTTTAAACCGAGTAGCGCCATAAAAAATTATGATCGGTTTATTTCCAATTTTTTCTTTGTAACTTTAGAAATTATACAAAATTTCTAATTTTTGTTTTTATCTGAATCCGCAAACCATCACAGAGTATCAGTCACTCAAAACTTGCGGAAGGAGTTTCCCACCTCACGGTACCCGCCACAGTGCGGCAATAACCTTTTACGTGTTAAGTACAGAGGGTGCCTCAAAATTACGTTAACTTTTTCAAACTTAATATTTTTGTTCAAATTTCAGGTTTTCTTTTTCGTTTATTTGTTTGATATGCTTGTTTTCCGCTGGTTTTAGCACTTGCGTCCCATTTGCTTATTGGTCTTAGAGTTTATACGTTGAATTAATTTCTGGCGCTCTCTTCTTAATATTTTACGTTCACGCTCGAGGTCTGTTCATCAAATTAGTTTCCGTCAATTTGCAGATATTGCTGCAGACAAAGAAAGGGAGCTATGTGCCGGTTTCGTCCTTCTTCGTCATCGAAGTCCTGGCTTCGTGCGAATCGGGAGCTATTCGGGGTTGCAAGGCAAGCGGTCGGCAATGTGGTTCGTCAATTCAAAGCAACTGGCGCTAACAAGAATCCATCATAGTTATCTTTTTCTGTCGTCATGTTTGCTGTTATTATTTTCGGTTGCGTCTGAGAGATGTGCTTAGTAGTTAATGAAGATTGCTGTCCCGTCTTATAATGGCTTTTTATGGACGTTTCCGGGGTTTGCCACCCAAAAATTTGGAAACGGTCCGCTACAGTGTTATCATGCCAATTTTTCCTTAAATGCTAACGTAATTTTTGACACACCCTGTAGCCAATTAAATTCTTTTCCGTAGTATTCAGAAAAGATTGTGCTGTCTTTCAAAGTTTATCTTTGACAACAAGGTGGCCCAATACCAGTTTATAAATCATTTTTGGTACAAAAATATCGAAAAAAAATATGAAAAGGGATTACATTGAGGAATACATCATCGACAACATTAGATTTTCCGCAACGGTATAAGACAGTAGCTCCGTTTTTGTTTATTTTGTTGAGTCAATTTTTTAGCATTTAATCACCTAGCAAATGTTGTTGTTGACACATGCACAAAATAGATTTGCCGTTTGAAGTCAGTCTTAGCTTGCTTGTGGAGATGCCCTTTTAGGACTAATTTCCTTTCTTTTCTTCGTCTTTCTCTTTTGTCCCTTTATGGATTATTTGTGGACATTGCAAAGAAGAGAGACGAAAATAAGACAAACAGGCTGGCCAAGACAACACTGAGAGGCGGCTCACTCAGGACACACACCATGCACACCCTATCCACCAAAAGCAATTAGCAGTAATTTTGTTAGGAGAGCAAGGGGATTAATTCTGCTACTACCGCAGTAGGGCTTGACCCTATCTCTAAATTGGGGTTTACAAAAGATTGAACAGCAGAAAGGATAAGCATAGGCTAATGGCTGATGGATGCCTGTGTCTATTCAGTGCTGAAGCTTGCCAGTAACTGGAAAATAGAGCTTGAAGTGACGTCTTCACGAGAGCCGTTAAAATCCGGTCTCAAGTAAAAAAAGGATAAATCTTTTTTCTGCCCGCTTCTGGCTTTTTTCTGCCCGTTTTTTAGCTTTTTTCTGCCCGTTTTTTGAGTTTAAATTAGAAGAGATTTTTTTTGCCCGTTTTTGGCTTTTTTCTGCCCGCTTTTGCTCGAAAGTGCCCGTTTTTGCTCGAATGTGCCCGCTTTTGGCTTTTTTCTGCCCGCTTTTTATCGAAAGTGCCCGCTTTTGTTTAAATATGCCCGCTTTTTTATTTTTTCTGCCCGCTTTCATTTGAAAGTGCCCTTTTTGCTACAAAGTGCCCGCTTTTGGATTTTTTCTGCCCGCTTTTGTTAAAAAGTGCCAGCTTTCGCTAAGAAGTGACCGTTTTTGTTTAAATGTGAATGTTTCTCAGTTTTCAAACAGGGAAAACTTATTATTGTTGCCGAAAGACTGATTATTGTAACCGAAAAACTTATTTTTGTCGTCGAAAAAAGTTGTTGCCGAAAGACTGATTTTTGTTGCCAAAAAACTGATTCTTGTTGCCGAAAGTTGTTCTCGACACGAAATTAGCAATTTTTGAATTTTTTGGTCATTTTCGTGTGAAATTCAGAGATGGGGAGAGACCAGATGGCTTGGTACCCATTCCGGAACGGCCAAAAGGCTAAAATTATTGGTTTTTTGGGGGGTTTACTAAAGGGGGAGTAAACTTTTTGAGAAAAATCGATTGAGCGGATCAGATTTCGGGTCCGATTGGCTAAATCGCTCACAAATCGGTACTTCTTTAGTTCCCCCCCATACTCGGATTTTTGAAAAGCACCTTCGGGGGCGCAGGGGCTTGGTTGGTTAGAGATGCGCGCACTCACTCACCTTAGACATAATTAAGAGCAAGACTCTTGATAAAAATGCATTTAGAGAGTATTTTTGCCCAGCTCGAGCAAGAAAAATGTGATGAATCACCCAAAAATGACCCTAGAATACCCGAAAAAGACCATCTACCCCCGAGGGTGGGTGACAATTTTTTTTTAAAATAAAATTCAGTCTTTCGGCAACAACTTTTTTCGACGACAAAAATAAGTTTTTCGGTTACAATAATCAGTCTTTCGGCAACAATAATAAGTTTCCCTGTTTGAAAACTGAGAAACATTCACATTTAAACAAAAACGGTCACTTCTTAGCGAAAGCTGGCACTTTTTAACAAAAGCGGGCAGAAAAAATCCAAAAACGGGCACTTTGTAGCAAAAAGGGGCACTTTCAAATGAAAGCGGGCAGAAAAATAAAAAAGCGGGCATATTCAAACAAAAGCGGGCACTTTCGATAAAAGCGGGCAGAAAAAAGCCAAAAGCGGGCACATTCGAGCAAAAACGGGCACTTTCGAGCAAAAGCGGGCAGAAAAAAGCCAAAAACGGGCAAAAAAAATCTTTTCTAATTTAAACTCAAAAAACGGGCAGAAAAAAGCTAAAAAACGGGCAGAAAAAAGCCAGAAGCGGGCAGAAAAAAGTCTCGTCCTAAAAAAAACCTCTCTACAAAAATTTTAACGGCGGCATAAATTCCTATTTTCTGAATGAATGGATAGGACAACCGACATTACTTAGGACTGGAATGCTGTGCCATTATTAGTAGCAAAACAAAAAATATATACTGGGTCCCAAAAGTTGAAAAACAGTTCTGCCTTTTTTCAGTTTGGATATAGTATCTGGTTTGCTGGCCTATTTTCGATACCATGTTGTTAGAAAATAACAACGCATGGCAGAGAAATCTCACAGTTTTAAAATGACAAAGACTCTTTCAAAGGTCCATGGTTTTTGCGCGCAGCGATCCAAATTTTTTTACTAATTATTGAACTTCTGTATGGATTTTCAACTTTGTTTCTAACATAACAAGGTCGAGAATTTTATTTTAGGTATAGCTTTGTTAGAAACCAAGTTGAAAAATCAATACTGCGTGCAAAAATCATGTTCCTTTAAAAAGTGTTTTTCGAAATTTTTTTTCTAACAGATTTTTCTCGTCGACAATATTTCAAGTGTATAACGTCAAAAAAACGATTTTTGCTTGGTCCTACTGAAGTTCGGGCCTTGCCAATCAAGAGGCCATCTACAGACAAGAACCGAAACTACAGGGGTTACTAAGCGAAATCGTGTTTTTGACATTATAAACTAAAAAATATTGTCGGCTGCAAAATTTGATTAGCTCTTAAAAAAGTTACGCTCATTTTGAAACCCTGAGATTGTATATCACACGCCTATTCAATATTCAAATTTTGGAATAAGACACCCCACAGTATAGAATACCGCAACCGCCCCACCCCAAACCTGACCTTATAAAAATCGCTTTAACTAATCTTTCAACGAACAAGTTTAGCCTTAGCTTTACATTTGATATACACCTCAAGATATACACCTTTATTTTGGATCGCATTATACACTCTGGTATACTGCGATTAGATATGAAATTTAGTTTGCCATGCTTGATAGAATTTTTTGCAAATAATTATTCCCATGTATGATTTTCACACGCTCTTTGCTGCATAAAACTAACAAAAGTCATGAGAATCTAATGATAAGCAATTTGATTTATTTACTTCTCCATTGCCCACTAACTAAGAAATAAAAATCTTTCAGATAACAACCACTTTAAAATCTGAAACACTCACGTTTCTAAATTCGTTTGAAAAATTTGCGTTCTCATTCACCCAAAATTTTTATTGAGTAATTAAAAGTGCTAATAAAGTTGTTATCTCATCCTTTTTCGATCACTGAAACCTAACAGAACAATATGGCAACCCTCACAACATTTCAAAAGTGTGGGCGTATGCAATAAAAGAGCAAGAGATTGTCTTGTCAGATAAGCAATATTTGAAGCGGATGTGACAAAACTATTCACTTTACACTAACTGCTTTTCTCTTAGTCGTCATAAATGCCGTCAAAAGGGAACACTTTGAAAGAGACAGTGCTAATATTCCAAAAATTATCGCAGCCCACTCAATACAGAAATTGTTACATATTAAAATTCATTAAAAACGAAAAAAAGCATTGCAACCCATCAGCAAGTGCTAGTCACTTCGAACTTTGAGCATGACTTTTCCGACAGCTGGGAAATTGCTAATCCGTGCCAGGATAAACATCTCACTTATGAACAATGGTTGAACGATTGTCACCACACTTTTCATGTGTATGTCAAAAAAATATCTTCATCGGAATGCGAGCAAATTATATCAATATAATTATGCCGTCTTTTTGTTGAAGACAGTTAACATTAAAACAGGTGCTTGTGACGGCAAAAATTTACCGTTATTTTTGCCAATTTAAATTGTTCTACCATAAGAGAGGTTCAATTCTATGTTATGGGTATTGAAAAACTGACTTCAAACTTGGTTACACCGCTGATAGCTCTTTCACAAACGTTGGAGTTAGCGTTGGAGTTGGCGTTGGAATTGGAGTTGGAGTAATTTTTTTATGAACACCTTTTTACTCCAACTCCAACGCCAACTCCGACCCTTTCACAAAAAACTCCAAAAAACTCCTTGGCGTTGGAGTCGGACTTGTAGTTGGAGTAAAAACGCGTTCATAAAAAAAATACTCCAACTCCAACGCCAACTCCAGCGTTTGTGAAAGAGCTATGACAGCTTCGATAATACATTGTAAGCATAGCGACCGCGCCGTCCTTTGCCCTCCTAATTTTTTTTTCACTGCCGTCCTGCACTTTAACCATATTTTCATTATGAGTCGCTTTTTTCGTTTCACATCATACAATCAGTTTTAATTTTTATACATTATTTTCAGGCGACCGCCGGTGTTTCCTTTAATTTTCATTTCAAAAAATAGGGCCGTCCTAATTTTTCACATAAATTTCGAAAAAGTCGGTCAAATTAGAAAAATTAAGGTAAACGGACTTTCGCCTAAAAATAGAGTATTAAAATGAAAACTGATTATATGATGTGAAATGAAAAGCAACCCATAATGATGCGCATTATTTTCAAAGTGGAGGCGCGAGTTTCGTAATTCTTAGAATTGCGGAACCGGCACCAGCTCACTACATCGATCCTAAAAATTTCAGCACCGGCACCGGCTCACGGCACCGATTTCTAAATATTCCGTCATCGGCACCAGCTCACGGCACCCCTGCTGCGCCTTGAGCTGACACTCAAAACAGTGTAAGCAGCTCTCAAGGTGGTTATTTTTAACAACGAAAATTTAAGGCTTCTGCGGCATAAAAAAATTTCGTTGTAAAAAAGGCAGCATAAGAGGACGTTTTTCGCCTCTATTTTCTAATCCAATTTTCAAACTTTATATGTGTTCTGTCAAGACGAATTTACGATTGATTTTATTTGGATTTTTTCGGTCATTCACAACCCGAAATAACTCAATCTGTTTTTTACAGGAATTAATTTTTTTTGGAAAGATGATAACCTACCGGGTGATGCTACACATTGAGCAAATATTAGAAATAGGAATGTAAAATGGCACAGCCATCTTCTAGCAAAATTTTTAGCAGGTTCGTCCATGTTCAACTAAGGCTCAGGCTTGTGGAAGTATGGTAGAAGCATTGCAAGGCATTTTTTTGACAGACAGATAGAGAAAAAAGCCTGAAAAACAAGCCAAAAAGTTTTTTATCATTGAATAAATGTAATTGAGTGTCATTGGCCAGCCATAACAAGATTCGAAATAAAAATTAAGATTTGAAACCTTGGACTTAGGAGGACCAAAAAGTTACAATGAAAATATTGGGTTGTCCGAAAAATATTTGACTGAGACGGTTAATTCTTTCATGTTTTAATTTGTGAAACGTATGTAAAAATCTTTTAGCGTGAAGTTAAGTAATATCAAAAGACAATCGTTGCTAGATGAATATACATTGCCAAAAATAATAAAAAAATATTTGCATGGATTTGCACCCTAATACTCGGCCTTTCAAAACAGTAAAAATGGGCAGTAGGTGCCTTTTATTTGTACTTCATGGCGCAGTAGGTGAAGCGTTTTATTTCGTTGTGCCAACACTAGAAACAAGGCTATTTCTCTTGAGAGAAATATTTCTCTTGAGGTCAAGACTTCGACCCCACCTCTGGTTACCTTCGATTTTTCAAATTTTGACAATTTTTAATTTACCTGGTTACCTTCGATTTTTCAAATTTTGACAATTTTTTAATTTTAGCCTAATCGTCGTAAAATCGAAAAGTAGAAACATGCCGAAATATCAGATTTTCAACTTTTCGTTTAAAAATTAGAGTACATGTCAATCAAAAGTCCTGACTTTAGGTCAAATACAAGAGAAAAAGTAGTGAAATCACTTTCTCGCATAAAAATTGCGAAAAGTCGTATTTATGAGTCGTTTTGTGTAGCAAACAAAAGCAGAGAATCTCCACTTTCATAAAAATTATGTGGACTTTCTAAAAGTAGAATTTGGTAAACTAGACCATTAGTAACGTATTTTTCTAGTGGCATTTGAAGAATTTTTTATTTCCCACAAAAACTTTTCAAAAGTCACCTACTGCCCATTTTTGACTACTTTGAAAGGCCGTGTAACCGGCATAGCGTCATCGCTTTTTTATAGCCTCTCCACGCCCCCCCCCCCCCCTCAAGCTTTTTTCAGCCTTATTCAGCTTTTTGCCATTTTAAGCACCCCACCACCGTCAGGATCTTAGCCTATTTAGCCACCACTCCTCTGTCAGAAAATTTTGGGTGCGCCGGTGGTCGTCAGGTCAGTACCCAGTCCTCCCATTTCGCCGTAGCCCTATGTATAACTCTCTTAACATGAGATTCACGGGCACGCTGCGCAGAGCTAGCTCACTGCTAGGGGTATCGTTGAAGCTGTCTTGGTCTTGGTCTTCAAGCGTTCATCCTTTTTACCCCAAATTAGATCGACAATGAGAAAGAAATAAGTAAAAAATGCGGAAAAATAAGATGCCAAATAAATGCTTTTTTAAAAGCAAATATTATTCAAAAGTCTTCTGGGACGCCCTGTACGAATGTTGTTGTTATCAGCAGGCCGAACTGTTAGAAAAAAACTATTGGCATAATAGCAACAAAAAATCGATAAAGAAACCACTGCATGAAAAAGGAAAATATGAAATGAAAAACATTACATTAATTAATAAAACATCATCTTTATCTAAATCTGCTTAACTTATTTCCAAAACAAAACCATGGTTTAGAAAAGCAAAAAGCACACGCAACATGAAATTCTAAAAAACTTGGCCAAAAAAGTCAAAAAAACAGCATTAGGATGACACTAGCTTTACTCTCTTTGTCATACTCTCTTTGTCGTTTTCCTACTCCACCCTATTATTTATTGGCTTGGCTGAAATTACATGAAAAATTGGCTAGTTACTCAGGCTGTGCCCATGGGATATAGGGGTGCAAAGCTGTCGACGACTATTGGAAACCTAACAGGAACGGCTAAAACCTAGCACTAAAATGGATGAATCAAAAAGGCTGGCGAGTTTCCATTAGTGGCCGGGCAGCATGCAGCTGGACTCTCCCCGGACCCAACGTGTCCACTCTTCTTCTTCCCAACTAACTGCTCTCCACTCCCGTTTGCAGATGAAGAGAAGCAGAGACACAGCCCAGCAATCCATTAGTGAATTGGCAGAGATGCAGGGTAAGCCAATAGATGGGAGAGAGGAAGACAGATTGCTGCTTATGTATTCTTTTCCTGCGCTCTCTGTCCAGTTGAAGAGGCCAATGGAAGAGGCTTTTGTTGTTGTTGTCTCTTTTCATTACTCTCAAAAACACTTTACTTCTGTCTTTTTTGTCAAGGCTTTTGAATCGGAGGCAAGGACAAGGGCAAGGAGTCAAGGCAGAGAAAATTATTGAAAAAATAGTGTAACCCATAATTGAATAAGCAATAGGTTGAATATAAACAGCTAGTGAGTGCGAAGTCGTTTCAGACCCTAGAGGTGCCACCTCCTATTTGATAGAAAAAAAATGTGGTGGTCTAGAAAGTCTAAGTCACAGCTCAATGCGCCAGTTAAACCTCGAAACTATTGCTTTTGTGAAAAAAAATCGTGATTCCTTGTATGGTTAATGCTGAGAGCTAAACGAGGAAAATCGCCGATAACTCGGTTTTTTCTTTTTCAGGTTTGACCTTTTATCGTTTTCAATTAGCTCACAACTTTTTTGTTCGTGCGAAAATTGTCCTAACACTCTTGTTTGCTTTTCCATTCCTCAACACCAGTAATCATACCCATTTTGCAAAAGAGACAAAAAAAATGATGAATGAATATTCTCAGAATAAACAGACAAAAGTAGAGTTAGCGCAACCCATCCACGAAAAGGCTCAGAAAACACACCCACAAAAACGTCGACATTGGCCAGGAAAAAATGGGTAGGAAGGTAGAGAAGATGAGGAATAATTTCCTTTTTCTCCTGCACACTATTTATTGCTGTGCTAAGGCAGCAGGAGTAAGAAGAGAGGCTGTTGGTCATCGCGCAATAAGATTTAGGCAGCAGGAGGGTACTGCCGCCTCTTTTATTCCATTGAAAAGAGAGGAGAGCAAAAAAATATATTCAAATCGATAGCAAGATATTATATGGGTTGCAGGAGTACAGCATTAGTAACACTCCTACCGCTGATGCAGAATGTGTCATACAAGGGAGCAATGGACAAAAAAGGTTGAGGAGTGGCCCGTCAACCAAACACAGAAGTAGGATTAGTTGTTGTCACAGCAATAGGCTTTGTTAGGAAGGGAGCAGCAATTAATTTATGGCAAGAGTGACCGGGTCTTTCTAAAAAAATTGTGTGCGTAGGGGAAATTAGTAGGCTATTCATATAAAGAAGGTTGATAAGTTGTGTTGTTGTAAAGCAGCATGTGGCAGTGCTTTGGTGTGAAAATAAGTTATATAGCTGGAAGGCTACTGCCGCTACATGTGGAAAATGGCGATATGGCTGATGAAAACACTTATTTTGCTATAAAAAGTTTTTATGCTTGGAAATAAGTGGAGTAGTGGCTAAATCAGAAGTGATATTTTTAATTTAAAAATTTGGTCATTGGTTATTCTTTTGACTAAATTTCACTCTGCCCCATCCAGTAAGCTGTGCGAGGCAAAAATTTGTTAACACATCTCCCGATCAAGTGTATGGACAAAAACTAAACAGAAAATCTTCAGAGAGGCGTACGCGCTTACAAATAACCCAGTTAAATATTTGCCGATAAAAATTCTTATATAAAAATGATGGGTCTCATTATTTTTTCATTGACAAAAATTTTTGAGAGCAGAAGAACTGTTTTTGTGTCTGACTTCTGGTGTTTTGATTACAATAAAAGGCTGAAAATCATGCTAAAAATTTGAAATTTTTTCAAATAAAAGTAGCACTATAAACTATTGTCGAAATCTCATTCCATAGTAAAAAGCAAAATTGTGCAGGAAATCAAGCTTTACAAGTTGGCTTTTATCGTAGAATGAGCTTTAGACAAATGTGAATATAAAAGTTAAAAGAAAATTAGAAATTTTATAGTGGTTTATAATGTGTTGGAAATTCGCACCCCCTGGCGAATCACGTTCAGCAAATAGCTCTGAAATTTCGCGTAAAAAAATGTGGCACTCTAGACGGGAACGAACTTTTTGGGCGTGCGTTATTGAAAGAGTCGACTGTAATCACTCAAAAACTGTTTCTGCGTCTACAGTGCTTGATATTTGAGTTCAACCATGAATTTCGCCTCCAAAAAATCTTCAGAGTGCCGTACGCACTGACAAACAACCTGGTCAAATATTTGCCGATAAAAAATTGTTATATAAAGATGATGGGTTTTATCATTTTTTGTTCGACAAAAATTTTTAAGAGTAGAAGAACTGTTTTTGTGTCTGACTTCTGGACTGGTAATCAATTTGGGGGTACGGGGTAATACCTCTACCCTTTACCCCCTCATTATTGATAACCGTCAAATTGGTTACGGGTTAAAGGGTAGAAGGTAGAGAATAAGGGGTGATTCTACCCTCACTCCTAACCCATAATAAATACCGTATGAGGTAAGGGTTGAGTGTAATCTACACACTATTGATTACCGATTACCTATTTCCTACTAGGGTTGTACAAAGGGAATATTCCCGGGAATATTTCCGGGAATATTCCGGAACATTGGTAATATTCCCGGGTTTCCCGGTATTTTCCCCTATATTGGGAATTTCCGGGAATATTCCCAATGTTCCCGGAATATTCCCGGGTTTTCTATATTTCCGGGAATTTCTACAACTCTATTTCCTACCGAAAAGATAAAGCAGGGTCAAAGGGCGGAGGCGAACTGATTCGACCAAACCATCATCATGTCTACATTTATTCAACAAAGCCTCCTTTATTAAACAAAGCCAACAAAACAAAATTTACGAGCACCCATACATATTCAATCCAACTAAATCATCGTCATCATCTGAGAATTCTTCCGGCTCCTTCTTGAGCGAACAATGAAATGAAAATAAAAACGTGAAAACCTTTACATACAGTCCACTCTCTACATGACATAACTCAAGAGACCGACGAAAATTTTATGTTATATAGAGGTTATATTATATAGAGTCTTATGTTAAGTAGAGTTTTTTATTCTAAAACACTTCCAAAATTATGTTATATAGAGTTTCTAGCGGCAACCGGACAAGAAAGATTTGTAAAAGTATTTGTTGCGCGACGAAACATTTTTTAACATGTTTTGTCGCGCGACAAAAAAGACTTTTTTATTCGGTAGATTCGGGCGAAACAGCCGAATTCACCGAAAAAAAAAGTTTTTTTTTGTCGCACGACAAAATATATAAAAATCTTTTTGTTGCGCGACAAGACATAAACGACAAAAAAGGGAAAAGTCCTTTTTGTCGCGCGACAAATATTTTTAAAAACCTTTTTTGTCCGATTGCCGTTTCTAACAAAATAAATTGATTGTACCACAATAACATTCGATATTAAAACGAACAATTAGTGGTTGACAGTAAGATAATCGGCTCTACCCCATTTGCGCCGAAATTGTTTGCGCCAAAAATCGTCATAGCCAAAACCGTTACATCTTTAATTAATTAGCTTGCTACATATGGTTTTTCTAAGTGATTTGATGAATATTCTTATTAACAAGTTAATACTCAAATTGATGCCAGAGAAAAGGGCTACATTTTGAGCATAAGGTTGTCAGTGACCATATTTGCAAAATTCACTAAAAACCTTAAAAGTTCTCAAAAAAGTCCAGGATCCCGGAAACTTAGGGATTTTAGTAAATTTCACAAATATGGTTATTTACAACCTTATGCCAGAATGTAGCCCTTCTCTCTGGCATCAATTTAAGTGTCAACTTGTAAATGAGAATCTCCATGAAATTACTTAGAAAAAACAAATATAGCCAACTAATTAATAAAAAAATGTAACGGTTTTGGCTATAACGAGTTTTCGCGCAAATAATTTGTTCGCAAACGGGGTAGAGCCAAATATAACAAAAGACCAGGGGTAGGGGTAGGGGTAGGGGGTAGGGGGTAGGGGGTAGGGGGTAGGGGGTAGGGGTAGGGGTAGGGGTAGGGGGTAGGGGTAGGGGGTAGGGGGTAGGGGGTAGGGGCAGGGGTAGGGGGTAGGAGGTAGGGGTATTACCCCCGTACCCCCAAATCGATCACCAGTCCTGGAGTTTTGATTACAATTAAAGGCTGAAAGATCCTGTTAAAAATTTAAATTTTTTTTTTTAAATAAAAGTAGCTCCAAAAAATTTTCTCGAAATCTCATTCCATAGTAAAAAGCATACTTGTGCAGGAAATCAAGCTTTACAAGTTTGCTTTTATCGTACAATGAGTTTTAGACAAATGTGAATATAAAAAATTAAAAGAAAACTAGAAAATTTTATAGTGGTTTTTAATGTGTTGGAAATTCGGACCCTCTGGCAAATCACGTTCAGCAAATAGCTTTGAAATTTCGCGTAAAAAAATGTCGTGGGGGAGAGGCAAGTAAAGTGTTACCTTATGAACATGAATTTTTTTTTTCAGATGGAAAGAGAAAATTTGAAATTAACATAGTAAAAAAAGGTCTGATACTTCGAAATGAAAAAGTAATTTTCAATTTTTATAAATAGATAAGAGCTTCAAACATAAAAACTTTCATATCAACACAAGACAATTCAAATTCCAAACAACTCAAACGGACAATTTTGGACGCTACTGTCATATACCCCCCCCCCCAAAACCGACTTTTTTGGGAGTGTCTAGAAACCATTTTTATGCAATAATTTTGCCATAGAGGGACCAGAAAAGCAGTTTAAAAGGGATTATGGGCTGTATTGGGAGGGGAAGGGAATAATACAGGGGCCACTTTTTTTTAGCTGCTTTACCATGTTTTTCAACTCGGGCCGTGGCAAAAATAGACTCTATATGCATTTTATGATCAAGTGTACTTTTCGGAATCATGTCTAAGGTAAGTGCGTGCGCGCATCTCTAACTCTCAAGCCCCCTGCGCCCCCGAGGGTTGGTATATTACAGTAGCGCCCAATTTTGTATGTTTTGAAAAGTTGCGCATATTATATAAATAAGGAGCCTTTTTAGAATGATTCTATTGCAACATTTTATTCGAATCATCAGCCTGCTACAGAATGCGAAAAACTTTTCGCATCAAATTTGCACATGTAAAAGTATTGCACACAAATCAGCAATAACCGCATTTTTCGATGAGTCCTTCCCGCAGCTTAGAAGACAACAACAAATATGGGCATTCACTGCGGGAAGCTGCTGCTGCCCATCAACCACAGATTGGATTACTCCACCAACCTGATTGCAGCATTCCCATCCAGGAAAAAGAAAAAGAAAAAAGCAAAAGTTAAGGGGAAATGCGAAACTTGAGTCCACTTTATGCAACCCATCTGTGTATGCTAGCTAAAAGCAAAACAAAGAATTTGGAAAAGTTAATTGGCTCTTTGCTGGTTTTATGAACCTATTTTGATTGCTGAGATAGCGTCAATTAATTGCCGGCCAAATGATTGCACAATAATAAAAAGCTGGTGGGTGTGCTGATGGAACGTTCACATTTTATTGCTGCTTTTTAAAGCCTTTTTTTAGATTAAGCCTAAAATCAGTCAGACAACTTTAAAACTTGATGAAAAGTTTGGAACGTTTTATACAAGATGTATTTTTAAAACGTTCGAAGGAACAATTTTTCTACTACCCGAGTGACTGTGTATACGTTTGTCAGTACTATACTACAAAAGGCAAAGACACATGTCGGCATTTTCATATAGTTTTTAACTATTAATAATTGCAATAAGTCACAAAACTAAAATTTGAGAGCGATCAGAATCGAACTGCTTTAATAAATACTTGCTCACTTTTTCGCGAAACTTGAAATTTTAAAAGTAAAAATGGCCCTCATAAAAGTAGGTGTATGCCCCTCTCAGAACGCATATTTTTCGACGATTTGTCTTCATCTTGATCTTTTTTTCAAAAGAAAGCTGTTATAGTGTGAAACACCATAGCAACCACAAAAATTATTTTCCTATCTATGATCCATTTGGCCTCTATTTGGCCTTCCAACTCGAAACGGAGACGGATCCCCCGACCTAAACAACATATTAAGAGACAGGTCCCTCCTCCTTCAGTAAAACATTCAACTTACAAGTTTTAATTTCGCGACACCCTGTATGTATCGAATCAATGGGTTCTTTTAAGAGTTATACGGTGTTAACGTTCTATCGTGAACCCATTTGTTAGAACTTTTCCTTGCTTTTCTTAAATATATTGTATGTTTTATGACAAGATGTACATGCCACAATAGTCAGCAAAAAAGATCCATTCAAGATCCTGAAGCGAGTGCACATCAATCAGCTGAAGAAATTATTCTACCGTTGGTCGTGAAAGCGACCAAACCCAAGCTAAAATTATGTCTCAGAAGGCGTTTCATGCGGAGCAGAACATACAGTCGACGCTCTTACTTAGGACATCCCCCATTGAGGGCAGAATTTCGTTCCCACCTCGAGTCCAATAGCTTTTTTTGGCCCTATTTTTTTAAACTTTTTCTAGTTCTGTTTTGAAAGTCCGGTCCCAAATATCGCAAGGATTCCTATTTTCCCGATCGTTTTCCAAAACCCTATTTTTTTTGATCTGTAAAAGCAAAAGCTCTTAGTTAGGGCAGGCTCCATCGAAAATACCTGTTTTTTGAATAGAGTTTCGGCTTTTTCAGAGCAAAAACATTGGGATTTTAGAGAACGATCCGCAAAATCAGAATCCTTGCAAAATTTGGGATCAGACTGTCAAAACAGAACTAGCAAAGGTATTAAAAACTTAAGGTTAAAAAGTGGCCCTTGGGTGTCCTAAGTGAAAGCGTCGACTGTACTACGACAAGAAAAAACACCTATCGGCGCCTTCACATGGCTTTCAACTATTAATAACGAGGGTCGGCAGGCGCTCATCGTCGCCTATACAGGCATTTGGCTCTATTTATGTTGTGGTTGCCCACTAAAAAACTGTCTTGGTCTCCCCTGTTGATTTTTTTCGAAATTTTTTCAGGTTCAACTGCTCAGGTTCAACCGCTCCACTTTTTTGTTGAAAACGATGGTAACCAATTATTGATGGTAACCACCACGTCGTTATCATCATGTGTCTCTTGTACTATTGGTGGGAAGTTTAGGCATGCGACTATCTCGCGCCCTACCCTTCCTACTTTTTTATTTTTTTTCAAACCTTCGAATATTATTTCGACAGACCTCCAAGTGCACTTCCATCGACACGTTAACGTAAAAATCAAGAAAAAACTTCTTATTTTTGATAAGGGGTTATTTTTCAGCGAATTAAGAGACAAAATTAAATACTACCCAAAAAAATTAATTAGCTACAAAAAAATTTGCCGCAAATTGGCCAACTGTACCATGAAAAACCGAATTGCTACAAAAAAAATTCAAGAAAAACTGACTGCATTATCGTGTTTAGCTGGAAATGCTGCACTAGAAGCGACAAAAATCACCATCCGCCTTTTTCGTGTTGATAGAAATAAAAAATAGTAAAAAAAAACAAATAAATTTGCTGAAAAAAGTGGCGGTCTCCTGGCAGGGATTGATCCTGCGGCATGCGACTTACGGCCAGAGCACGTTATCCACTGCACTATACACCACCCACATGCGATTTGTTTATTAGTGCTTACAACTGCTCAAAAAGGCATTATATATTTTCGACAATTACATATTTAACAAAACGCCTGTTTGAATAATGATGACTGTAACATGACATCAGTGATCAGAAAGTGATAAGCTGACATCTTAACGAAAACTGCCTTCTTCTTCTTTTCGATAAAAAAGATCCGCCTAATGTGTTCAAAAAAGTTCAAAAATACAGCCATTTGAAAATTCTGCGCTACCGGAGTATAACCCTCCCCCCCCCCCCACCCAAATGAAATTTTTTTTAAGTGTTTCCAAACACCCTATATCGACTCAAAATCGCCTCAGAAGCTCGAAAAAGGCATTATTTTTGTGTCCTAGTCAATAAAAAATTGAGTTTTGGACCACCCAAATATACCTATTTAGACCATTTTTGAATGGATTTAGGGCCATATTAGGGTGGGAAAGGACCGAAAAAGGCCAATTTAGTGTGAAAAGGAAGATGTTGAACATGGTTTTGTTGACTGGGCCTACCGCATAAATAAACTCTGGTATGTATACATTTTTATGCATCCAGAGTCACTTTCGAGTGATTTGCGTCTAAGGTATGTGGGTGTGCGCATCTCAACCCCAAGCAACCAAGCCCCCTGCGCCCCGAAGGGGCGCAGGGGGCTTGGTTGGTTAGAGATGCGCGCACTCACTTACCTTAGACATAATTCCGAGCAAGACTCTTGAACAAAAATGCATTTAGAGACTATTTTTGCCCAGCTCCAGTGACCAAAACATGATAAAACAGGTAAAAAGTCAAAATTTAAAAGTGCCCAAAACTCGATTTTTTAGTGACCAGAAGTTAAAAATAATGTCTTTTTTGAACTCCTGAGGCAATTTTGGGTCGATATAGGGTGTTTAAAACACTTTAAAAAAAATTTCATTTGGGGGGGGGGGTATACTCCGGTAGGGTCGAAAATTCCAAAATTACTTGCTACACCCTGTATAATTTCGTAGAAAAAAAAATTCCAGAAGTTTCAAATAGTGTATTGAATTTTATCTCTTTATCTAAATTGTTGTGAGAAAAGCTCTCATTTATCTGGCCGAGCAACCATTTTTTTAGATTCACTTTGATTTTGACTGGAAATCGATTCTTTCATATTGATGATCATAAGTTACATCAGAATGATCGAAACCAAAAGCTTGATCCACCAAATAGTAGTTAAGGTTTAGAGGCTTTGGATAGTAAACATTTTATCTATAAAAAAAGCCAATTAGAAAATAATGAGAGAATATTGTTTGTCCTCAAACTTTTTGCGGCTCAAAAACCAACCCATTTTGAAGAAGCATAGTTTTTTTTACAAAATTCATTTTGAAAACAAGAAGTTTTGTACTCAAAATGTAGTTGAGAGAATAAGAAACATTTTTTGTTTTACTATTTATGTAAAATATTTTTTCTATAAAAATATTAAGCCAAATACCAAAAATTTGAGCTTGTCCCCAAATTTTATTCCGCTACTGTAGGTCTTCAAAGTAAAAGGTGGTGGATTATTGGAGCATGTGATCTTATTAGAGGAAATACGGTATGCTCACTGGAAAAAAATTTGCTGGCGGAAAAAGAACAAACCTGTTTTTGTTGGCATTTGAACTTTTGATCATCGTGAAACTTTTATTATTTATTGATATTCTGCTAGTATTAAGTTCTTTTATAATAGTCGAACAAAACGGAAAAAAAAAGTTACAACATAAAGAAAAGCTTATAATTTTCTGCATTCTGAAATTTGATGGGATTGCCTGACATGTAGTAGTTCACTTCGGCGTAGGGATCCTGGCCCTCAACATCCACAGTTTCAAGACTGTGGTAAATTTCAGCGTTTTTAGCCCAAAAGTACTCAAGTGAATGAAGAGGATATTGCGGTACAAAGTCATGTCGAAAATGCCTTTGCACTTGTCATCCATTTTTTTAAAATATTGAAGAGGTCATCGTTTTTAGAGTTTTGCCTAAAAGTACACTAATTATTTTATTCACCAAGAACAAAGCGTAAACATATTGTGAACTTAATTCATTGAACTACCAGTAGACTTCAGTTTACAAAGACTTTAGATTTTTACTTAAAACTCTTGAGATTGACCTCAAATATTTCAAATTCGGAAGCGGGGGGGGGGTTGGTTGACGGGTGGCTTTTATGGTTAAAAATAATTCTCGCGGTGATACGGTAGAATGGTTTTTTTAACAGATTATGCCTTCATACAGGTATGTTTACATAATAAAAAAAGTCCCGCACCCACGCCAACTCGCACACCCACACCCAGACCCACACTCGTGTTCACCACACTCGTGTTCACAATAAAATTTGAACTAGTCAGAAGTGAAGAGTGTGCGGGTGGGGTTTCAGTGCTCACATGAAGAGTGTGGGAGCGGGTCTCAGCGCTACTGTGAACGTATTTTAAAGGGAGAGGGAGAAGGTGAAAGCTGTTAAGATGACTGTTAAGATGGATTAAGATGACTGTTAAGAAGATGACGTTTTTTTTGAAAGGATTTATAGATTCTTATATTTATGATGCTAATCTAACTTTTAATTTTGCAAAAGTTTGTTCGAGATGGCGACACCGGGTTGTCAACAAAAGTTGGCTCTGAAAGCACATTTAAAAAACAACGAACGTATATTCATAACTTTTTAAATTATAGAAGTAGGCTTCTTAAACTTTGTTTTGTACTGATTTTCTTGGCCTTTTCAGCTTTTATGACACATACAGCTTTAGTTCTCTCGAAAAATTTCAGATTTCGCAGAGTTGAATTTGAATAAAAAATTAATCGAAATTGGAGTCTATTTAGCATTTTGAGATATAATAGCGAATTGTTTGACATGTGAAATATTTAGAATAAAAAATTTGCATAGCTATTTTTCCTGTGTTTTTACTTGGTGCGCGGCGCCAATTTTTCACATTTTTTGCGCCGGCTCCAAGTTTTTGTCAATGGCGCCCGGCGCCGATTTTCTTGGTTGACAAGGCGACCGGCGCCGATTTTCAACAAAGAGGGCGCAGGCGCCAAGGGCGCCGGCGCCGATTTCCAGCGCCCGGCGCCGTTTTTTCAAAGACCGGCGCCCTGGTCGGCGCCTGGCGCCGATTTTTCGGCCGTGCAAGTATGCTTACAAGTATGTTTACATAAAAAAGTCTCGCACCCACACCAACTCTCACACTCACATCCAGACGCACACTCATGTTCACAATATAAATTTGAACTAGTCAGAAGTAAAGAGTGTGAGTGTGGGGTTTCAGTGCTCACACAAAGAGTGTGGGAGCGGGTCTCAGCGCTAATGTGAACGTATTTTAAAGGGAGAGGAGAGGATGAAGATGATAGTCTCTTTAATCATACGGATTAATCCTACGTTCGTTGTTTTTCAAATGTGCTTTTAGAGCCAACTTTTGTTGACAACCCGGTGTCGCCATCTCGAACAAACTTGTGCAAAATTTAAAGTTAGATTAGCATCAGAAATATATCAGAAATATAAATTCTTTCGAAATATGCTTAAAAATTAAAAAGTAATCACCTATAAAAACCTTTTCAGAATTTGCGAACCCAAAAAACTTAGTGTTATCAGAATTCCACATAATGCTGTCAAACTCTGAAAGCATTTATACTGAGAATCCAATTTTAAAAATGCACATAATAGCTGTCAAAACCGAGCAACATCTATAACTGCAGGTGAACTAACTTGTTACTCAAACGCAAGCACCAAAAGCCTCAATCCGAGCACTCATCAATTGTGAAAAACAGCGTTTTAATTAATGTTATCAGTTTGAAACCAGTCGTCATTTAGATTTTTTCTTGTTACTATTCTAAAAATAATGTTGAGCAAATTCAACTCGCAGACAATAAACGTTTAACTTATCTTCTATATTTCGAATTCATTCATATTTTTTCAAAAATAAAAGTTTGAAATTGTAATATCAGAAAAAATTGAACTGTGAAAAGCCAATGCAAAGACTTTTTCATCTACTTAAATGCAAAATTTACGTATTTTGCAAAAGATTAAATATTGTGAGTAATCCTCTTCATGCGAATTTACTCCTTTGCATGAGATTAATGCCTTTACTGCACAGGATAACTCACTAAGTGTGTCTTATTGTTTGCCTTAGCTACCTCATGACCTAAGACCCAACCTCCATCCGTGTTACACTAAATTAAAATAAGAGACCTGAAAAAAAAACAAAAAAAATGCCACACGCAATTTTGATAGTGTACTTATAATATCTAAGTCTAATTCGAACAACAAATTCTAATAATAATTGAATTTTTTGTTTAATTTTAAAAGTTTTTGATAACTAGCTTTTTGACGGAACAAGCTATCAAACACTGCTACATAATCTTAGACGAACAGTGTCACATGACAGTGACAAAACGAATAACAAACTCGCGGGATCCTTTAGAAGGCTTGAAATAAATAAGCACAGGAACCTAACTGACTTTTTAAACAGATTTTGACGTTCAACATACTACTGTGTAAAAAATCGTGGAATTTTGAAAAAGGTATCAAATATTTCATGATATTTTTGTAGTTTTTGAAACCAAGTGCTGTGATCCTGTCCTTAAATCGACAGTCTCTCCTTAAAATACCAACTTCCACCATCTTCACAAATTGATGCTTTTTTCTAACATTCCATACATTTAAGCCAACAAAAACTAACTTCAAGAAAAATAAAATCAAAGCTTAGGACTGAAATAATCTAAAATTATTTCAGTGTTTCAATTTCTGCACGCCTTCTTTGGCCAGGAAGTCGTGACTGAAGCCTCGATTTCCTTTTCTAATCCAGAGAGATAACACGGCGCTTTCTAATTAGAGAAAACATTTCGACGCTAAAAGGGTAGGGTCATATTTCATATAGCGACCTTTCATTTTGCTATATTTTTATTTTATTTTATCTTTTCTTACTTTATTTGAACTTTTCAAAAAAAAATTTTCATCTGATAGCTAAGATTCCAGGCTACAAAATTATATTTTTCGAGCCAAAATTCGATGAAGAGTGAGCTAAGCTGGCTTTATGGTCAAAAAAAAATTTTAAAAAAACACCAACACTAAACCATGCTTTTCACCAAAAAGCCAGCTCGTGGGCCAACTTTTTTTCAAAACTCGGCTCGAAAAATACTATTTTGTAGCATGAAATTCGAGCTATCAGATAGTGGAATTTTTTTTCGTAATACCCAAAAAAAATCAGAGGAAATGAATGAAATATCGCAATATGAAATGTCGCGGTATGAAATGTGACCCTACTGGTGAAAATAGAGACAAACATTGAACAGTCGGCAATAAACTTTACAAATTCGGTGAAAAAACAAAGCAACGCAAACTCTGAAAAACAAATGTTTTTATCCTTGGAAAATGGTGAAATTTTCTTGTAGAGACAACGAATATTTGAAATTTTGCGAAAAATTTTCTTGAGCATCTTGAGTAATGAACTTGTTTCACCTGCAGTTATAGATGCTTGCTCAGGTTTGACAGCTTATTACATCTTAAGTAACAAACTTGCTTTCACCTGCAGTTATAGATGCTTGCTCAGGTTTGACAGCTTATTGAGTGCATCACATCTTTAGTTACAAACTTTCTTTCACCTGCAGTTATAGATGTTTGCTTGGGTTTGACAGCTTATGAGTGCATTACATCTTAGTAAGAAACTTGCTTTCACCTGCAGTGATAATGCTTGCTTAGGTTTGACAGCTTATTAAGTAAATTACATCTTGAGTAATGAACTTGGTTTCCCCTGCAGTTATAGATGCTTGCTCAGGTTTGACAGCTTATTACATCTTAAGTAACAAACTTGCTTTCACCTGCAGTTATAGATGCTTGCTCAGGTTTGACAGCTTATTGAGTGCATAACATCTAAGTAACAAACTTGCTTTCACCTGCAGTTATAGATGCTTGCTTAGGTTTGACTGCTTAGTACATCTTGAGTAACAAACTTTCTTTCACCTGCAGTTATAGATGCTTGCTCAGGTTTGACAGCTTATTACATCTTAAGTAACAAACTTGCTTTCACCTGCAGTTATAGATGCTTGCTCAGGTTTGACAGCTTATTGAGTGCATTACATCTTTAGTTACAAACTTTCTTTCACCTGCAGTGATAGATGCTTGCTTAGGTTTGACAGCTTATTAAGTAAATTACATCTTGAGTAATGAACTTGGTTTCCCCTGCAGTTATAGATGCTTGCTCAGGTTTGACAGCTTATTACATCTTAAGTAACAAACTTGCTTTCACCTGCAGTTATAGATGCTTGCTCAGGTTTGACAGCTTATTGAGTGCATTACATCTTAAGTAACAAACTTGCTTTCACCTGCAGTTATAGATGCTTGCTTAGGTTTGACTGCTTAGTACATCTTGATAACAAACTTTCTTTCACCTGCAGTTATAGATGCTTGCTCAGGTTTGACAGCTTATTGAGTAAATTTCATCTAAAGTGACAAACTTGCTTTCACCTGCAGTTATAGATGCTGCTCAGGTTTGAGATCTTATTGAGTGCATTACATCTTAAGTAAGAAACTTGCTTTCACCTGCAGTTATAGATGCTTGCTCAGTTTGACAGCTCATTGAGTAAATTTCATCTAAAGTGACAAGGGCTGGCTTTTCGGTCAAAAAACATTTAAAAAAAACGCCAACACTAAACCATGCTTTTCACTAAAAAGCCAGCTCGTGGGCCAACTTTTTTTCAAAGCTCGGCTCGAAAAATACTATTTTGTAGCCTGAAATTCGAGCTATCAGATAGTGAAATTTTTTTTCGTAATATCCGAAAAAAATCAAAGGAAATAAATGAAATATCGCAATATGAAATGTCGCGGTACGAAATGTGACCCTACTGGTGAAAATAGAGACAAACATTGAACAGTCGGCAATAAAAATTTACAAAATTCGGTGAAAAAACAAAGCAACGCAAACTCTGAAAAACCAATGTTTTTATCCTTGGAAAATGGTGAAATTTTCTTGTAGAGACAACGAATATTTGAAATTTTGCGAAAAATTTTCTTGAGCATCTTGAGTAATGAACTTGGTTTCACCTGCAGTTATAGATGCTTGCTCAGGTTTGACAGCTTATTACATCTTAAGTAACAAACTTGCTTTCACCTGCAGTTATAGATGCTTGCTCAGGTTTGACAGCTTATTGAGTGCATCACATCTTTAGTTACAAACTTTCTTTCACCTGCAGTTATAGATGTTTGCTTGGGTTTGACAGCTTATTGAGTGCATTACATCTTAAGTAAGAAACTTGCTTTCACCTGCAGTGATAGATGCTTGCTTAGGTTTGACAGCTTATTAAGTAAATTACATCTTGAGTAATGAACTTGGTTTCCCCTGCAGTTATAGATGCTTGCTCAGGTTTGACAGCTTATTACATCTTAAGTAACAAACTTGCTTTCACCTGCAGTTATAGATGCTTGCTCAGGTTTGACAGCTTATTGAGTGCATTACATCTTAAGTAACAAACTTCCTTTCACCTGCAGTTATAGATGCTTGCTTAGGTTTGACTGCTTAGTACATCTTGAGTAACAACTTTCTTTCACCTGCAGTTATAGATGCTTGCTCAGGTTTGAGATCTTATTGAGTGCATTACATCTTAAGTAAGAAACTTGCTTTCACCTGCAGTTATAGATGCTTGCTCAGGTTTGACAGCTTATTGAGTAAATTTCATCTAAAGTGACAAACTTGCTTTCACCTGCAGTTATAGATGCTTGCTCAGGTTTGAGATCTTATTGAGTGCATTACATCTTAAGTAAGAAACTTGCTTTCACCTGCAGTTATAGATGCTTGCTCAGGTTTGACAGCTTATTGAGTAAATTTCATCTAAAGTGACAAGGCTGGCTTTTCGGTCAAAAAACATTTAAAAAAACGCCAACACTAAACCATGCTTTTCACTAAAAAGCCAGCTCGTGGGCCAACTTTTTTTCAAAACTCGGCTCGAAAAATACTTTTTGTAGCCTGAAATTCGAGCTATCAGATAGTGAAATTTTTTTTCGTAATATCCGAAAAAAATCAAAGGAAATAAATGAAATATCGCAATATGAAATGTCGCGGTACGAAATGTGACCCTACTGGTGAAAATAGAGACAAACATTGAACAGTCGGCAATAAAAATTTACAAAATTCGGTGAAAAAATAAAGCAACGCAAACTCTGAAAAACCAAATGTCCTTGGAAAATCGTGAAATTTCTTGTAGAGACAACGAATATTTGAAATTTTGCGAAAAATTTTCTTGGGGGGGGGGGGGTCCTGTAGTCGTGCGAAGAAATGCTTTTGTATATTTTGGTATCCTTCGGCTTTTTTTTCTTTCTTGGTCCAGTATATTGTAATAGAGAGTATTCCCTACCAAGTGTCAACCAGTTATCCCTAAACAATAAAAATTTATGAATTTTCACTAACACTGACTCACTTAGTGGAAGTATTGCAAGGTTTGGCGAAAATTTTTTTATCAGCACCATTCGGGCCTTCGTTTTTGTCCATGCTCATTAGACAGATTCGATGCATATATCGAGAAGTGTGATGGAGAGAACACCATTCCACCGATCAGACGTGCGGCGATATGATTCTTAAAAATGATTAGACAGAACAAAAACCTGAAGTCTTGACGATAAATGCCTATGAGATGACCGAACAGCGATAAAATATGTTGCAGAGATTCGAGGCTTTCATCGTGATTAAAATCGTTACAAACGTCATTTATTAAAAGTATCAAGGCATACTGAAATTTAATAATCAATACAAGGAATGTTAAGAAAAAAAATCTCAAACAAATTTGCTCTGTAATTTCTTCGCATTCTTCACATTCAGCAGAACACATGAATTCTTCTACGCTTTTTTAACGCATACTAGTACTAGAATAACAAGGTCATTGACGTAACAATGAATGAAAGTCGAAATAGATAGCTTTATCCAACACACAAAAGATATTCGGTTTCAAGACAAAAAATAAAATAATAAAAAATGTGCAACGAGTTAGCATCTTATTAGCAAGTTGGTAACACCCTGTAAAGAGTTGGTACTGTAACGAGTTGAAGTAAAAAGTTAGTCTTTTAACGAGTTGGTAATTTACCAGGCGGTTTTCGTCAAAAAGGGGCATTTTTGAGTGCTTATTGATTTTTCGATTACTTAAATAAAGATTTTGACGTAAAATCATGAAAATTTCAAAGATTCAGGTCGTCAAATAAAGAACAAATTGTTAAGTAAAGTATATTGACGTGCCCTGAGCTAAATGGACAGTTGACTGTATAATGTAATGCTGAAAGTTCTTATCTGTACTTTAGTTGAAGTATTGTACTTCACTTGGCACCCCAAATTTTTGTCATTTTTGAGATTTCAAATTGAAATTTAGCCCTATTCCTATAGCCTGAAATTAAAAAAAATGATAAAATGTCCCTTTTCGAAGAAAAACGACCAAAGTGTACTTTATTTGGCGAAATATAGTTTATTTTTAAACAAGAGCTTTTTTATTGCACAAACTGGGTAACTGCGGACTCGGATCCCGACAACTGAGAACACGGACAACTCAGCTTTTGAACAACTGATCTCAAAAGAACTCATATATAGGACAACTCATCACAATTATACTGATCTTTCAAATACCCGCCCAATGTGCAATTCATTTTTAGGACAACTCATCACAACTAAACTCATCTTTCGGATAATTGGTCGCGAAAATTTCGATTTATGGGACAATTGACTTCAAATAACGTTCGATTTTCTGGCAATTCGATTCTTTTGTGTTTCAATGTAGGCATATTAGGCTATTTGTGTTTTCGTGTCATTTATGTTCATTCCTTAGTCTTTTGAAAAGACTCTTTTCAACCTGCACATGCCCCATTCGTGTCTTCTGACTGTTCACTTTCACACAGAATTCAAAATTTATGCCTATTTCAAACGTGATATCCACTATTCTATGTGAATATTCACCTAGATGACCCGGTAAATTGAAACTTAACCAGAGTATAAAAAAGCTATTTTTCCTACACCAAAAATCTGTGAAAGACTGAGTTTTAAAAGCCTAAAATTGTGCTTCAATTACACTAGCCCTAAAATCTGGGATAGGTTCCACTCAGGTAGACACTTACCTGGATAGTCGAAAAATAAATTTAGTTTCAATCGGGAGCAAACTACTTTTTTTGACTCAAAATCTTGCGGGGAATCGGTTTGTTAAGACCAAAATTGCTATTTCACAAAACGAAAAAATTTGAAATCCCGAATACAAAGCCCTCCTCATTTGACTTCCGACCGCAATAAGCCACAAGAAGTCTAGCCCATATATTACGCTAAAAAGATTGGAAAAACTAGATGTCATCATCTACATTCTTATGTTGTGTCAAAGCATCTCAAACCACTCTAAACTACTTCAAAGCACCTCAAACGTTATAACACCTAAAATCACCCCGAAATCATTTTAACCACTTCATATGAACTAATTGTGATTCTAAGGCATGTAGGCGTTTTGCAAATATATCAGTCCTGATATCAGTCCTGACGTTTCAAACGCTAGTTTGAGATGCTTCTGACACAACATAAAAATTTTCAAAAAAGTGTAAAAAATTCGCCTTGGTCCCCCCTGTTGTTTAATTGAGTGCTGGGGGTATACCAGTTTTGAGTGCTGGGATATACCAGTTTTGTACCAAATAGAATGACTTGTAATGACATAGTAAATTTGCTTAAAAGTTTACGTCCGAAGTATCGTCTGACAGCACTTCTGATAGCGACCTCGAAGTCAGTCATCACATCAAGAACTCTCCACTGACAATTGATCAATTATTACTCTTACCGCTAACTGAACAGGATCTCCATCGTAGTTATGACTGACAATAGTTTCCCTGCTGTAGAATTGCTGTTGGCTTTCTGGAGCGACCCTAGTCCATACACGCTTGGCATATCCATCTTTGTGCACCTGTACGTAACGTCTGTGTAGAGAATTTGGTCGAGATCGTTGAAAGAATCAAGAAGCCCACATTGGTAGAGTTTGTAACCTAAAATTTTATCAGAATGCAAGAAAAATTACAAAATATGTACCATCATAAACCAAGACAGCTTGCTTACTTTCACTTGAGATAAACTACAACTCCGCATGCTGATTGACCTTCGTAAGAAGGCTTTCATTGCCATTGCCTTGTCTTTGATCAGCTAAGCTTTCATCTTCTTCGTCGCTTGAGACTCCGAAAACATCGACTTCTCTTTCTTCGTAAAGCTCCATAAGTAAATATCTGAAAAAAAAACATTTCAGATATTATTAACATAGCCCCTATCACCAACACAGACAGACTAATATTCATCAAATAGACAAAGAATTGACTATAAAACAGGTTAGCCCGACCGAAACAGAGATAAATTTAGCTCGAAAGTATAGAAGACCAATTTCAAACAGTCAAATTATTTCGCGCCTAATCGTCCGAAAGATGAGTTTCACTTGAGATGAGTTGTCCTAAAAACGAATCGTGTTAAGACCAGTTTTTTGTGATTTGAATCGCTTTTGGGTCAGTTTTGTGTCATCTCAGTTGTACATGTGTCAGTTGTCCGAATCTGAGTAGTCCTATATATGAGTTTCTTTTGAGATCAGTTGTTCAAAAGCTGAATTGTCCATGTTCTCAGTTCCCAGGATCCGAGTCCGCAGCCACCCGCACAAACTAATCTTGCTGATTTTTTGCTGTATTTTTATTGTAAAATGGAAGATAACGCTAGCTAGTGAAAGCATTAATTCAGTGAAGAAATGAATTAATAATGCGTTTTTTTTGACAGTAAAAAAGTGTTTAAGAAAGTGCTTCCTCTAACAGTTTCTAACGACTTTTTATTCACCCTAGACGTCCATTTTCAAATTTTTTTTTAAAAAAGTTTTCATAACCGAACAATTTGACTGTTTCGTGAAAAATCACTTCTAAAAACTACAAAACCCACTTGGATTCCAAGTTCTATTTAGGAATTTTCAGTCAAAAAAATTTTTTCAGCGGTGCAAGTAAGCACTGGATAAAATATCGAATTTCGGAAAAATACCTTGAAATGTCCTTATTTTAAATGTCTTCAAAAATCTTGGAAATAACGACGTTTTTATATACTTTTTGAAAAAGGTGAACAAAGCTACAAAACCCACACTTTCAATTTTTTCGATGGCAATCTATTACTTGTTAAAAATAAGCTCGAAAGTCCTCCCCTGGACTTTTAGTACATCAGTTAAAGTTGCAGCTAACTTTTGGTTAAGTGGAACGCAGTATCATTATGAATGTTGTATACTATTAAACCTTATCAAAAGATTGAGGGTATATAACCATGCCCTCATACTTTACCCGTACCTATACCCAGTGCTGCAACTTCAAATTAACGACTTATTTGAATTGATTTTATCTACACTTAAATCAATTTTTTCACTAAAGTCAAAGAAGCAAATTCGTAGAGGACGTTTCGGCGCATCTTACGGTAAAAATTTTCTTTTAATTTTGAAAGCCCATTTTTGATTTTTTGAAGCAATATCGGTTTCAGCAATTTTGTGAAAAATATCGGCCCTGAAATTATGCTCATTCAATTTTCACGATATTTTAAGACGGAAAAGAGGTAATCAGGAATGAACTCGATAGAAAATTGGTTTCGCGAGCACAAGAGCCTCCGAAGTTGAAATTCCTCCGAGGCCAAATTTTCGAAAAAAATGGGAAAATGAGCTTTTAGGAAAAAATGCGAGAATATAGAATAAAATTTTTTTACTGCAAGATGCGCCGAAACATCCTCTATAAGTTTGCTTACATAGCCTTAGCGAAAAAATAGCTTTAAATGAAGAAAAAAATTAATATATCAAAATATACTCATCCCCGGTATGTAGATACAGTCAAACCTCGATACAAGGAACCCCTAGGAACCGGCTATAATGTTCGTTAAATCGAGGGTTTCGTTGTATCGAGAGTACAGTATCAGTCAATTAAGGTAAACACTGCCAAATAGGCGTGAAAAAATGTTCGTTATATCAGAAGTTTCGTTATATCGAGGTTTTACTGTAAAAAAATATAGCGCTGGATCTCAGCTCTCTAACGAGCTATCAGCTGACTCACTAAGATTTTGGCTTGTGTGCAACAAGTTGTTTAAAAAGTTGCTACTTTTTAGACGCCAGCTACATTTTGGAGCCTCGACTTTTCCAAAATTGCGTCAAATTGATTCTCGTTTGAATTTCGAAAGTATCCGCTTTTCAAAATATTCCTATCGGCGGCGAACATGCCCCTCTAACAGTGTCTGAAATTATTTCAAACCCATATGTGAAAAAATTTCAGACTCAGTTAGGAATCGAATATTTTAGAGTGTCATTGCATGGAGGATTGACTGTAGAAAATGTCTTTTCGAAACTCCACGGGGGATCAAGACATTTTGTGGCTCAATGTTTCTTGGGTATCTAGATTTGATTTTTTCTGTCTGTGAGGGAAAGATATTGAAATTCAATTCGGCCTCCTCATAATTTTCCAATAAATAGTACAGCTAAATGGTTCCCATGTCAGTCAAAAGACGTCGTTATATCCAGGCTAATCGTATATAAAAGTGAAAATAAACTAGATATTGAGTTACCGTATATTCTTTATTAGAAGGCCTATCTCTAATAGAAGGCTCCCCTTAAGGACCTATATATCAGGCTAGAAAAAGAAATTCGCAAATCTGTTTTTCTCCTTTTCTTAGTTAACACGAGCTTATCTAATTCCACTTTCAGAATTTTGGTTGAGCACGCAAAAATCTCAAAATCGACCCAGATTTTTTCCGACTTTTTTAGGGTTGAAAAATAGAAGGCCCGGCATTCTGATAGAGAATACACGGTAGTCCATAAGTTAGCTCGGGTATTGATACACAACTCACAATGCTTGTGCGTGGGTTTCATAATTTTTGATTGAAAAAGCCATTAAAAATTAGCAGATGAGTTCCACAATCGTGGTGCGCAGAACAGATAAATTTATCTGAACCGATAAATTTATCTACCTGAACCGATAAATTTTATCTGCCAGATAAAATTTTATAGGTCAGATAAAATTCGATTTTTAAATAGTAATCAATATAAAATTAAAAAATGGGTTCCACGCATGCAAATCTGTAGAAGTTTTCAATAATAATAGTGAATAAAGTAGTTAATGGGTTTCCTAATTTTTCAGTCAGGATTTTTGGCGAAAGCCATCAAATTTTTTAGGCATTATTTTTCTTGGTAATTTCGGCTGTACGAGCTCGTAAAAAGACAATTTCGTAAGAGCGAATTTTCGTAAGAGCGAATTTTCGTAAGAAACCTTTTCGTAACAGCGAATTTTCGTAACAAGCTTTTTCGTAACGCGATTTTCAGTAACATTAGTGATATGTTAAGTTGTTTTTTTTTTTGCTTTTTGATCCTCCTTTGATGTTTCTTGTAGCTTCTGTGATGTTTTGACCAAAAATAGTCAAGAAAAAAATGAAACAGTCAGAGGGTGGAATCGAACCACTGGTGAAAAAAATTCATCCCATCAACTTACCTACTGCACCATACATGCCACTAATGGGAAATTAGCTATGTGTAGTATATAACATATGAATTCTAGCTCGGAGTTTTTCACCATGCTTTTGGATATTTCTGCTGGTCTCCTAATGGATGAAAAATCCGGGGTCAGCTAATTATTGAAATTTTCAGTCATATGACCTATGATTACCGACTTTTGTGCTCATACAGTTAATAGTCATATAATTAACTGTTCGAAGTGTCAAACAGTGACAGAAAGGCCAAAACAAATGAATCAAATGAAATCCTGAATTAGAAAAATTGAATAAGAGTGAAAAAAATTTCGATTATTTCCTCTTACGAAAAAGTTTCTTACGAAAATTCGCTCTTACGAAAAAGTTTCTTACGAAAAAGTTTCTTACGAAAATTCGCTCTTACGAAAAATTTTCTTACGAATTTTCGCTGTTACGAAAATGTTTCTTACGAAAATGTTTCTTACGAAATTTCGCTCTTACGAAAATTCGCTCTTACGAAATTGTCTTCTTACGAAAGCTCGTACAGCCGTAATTTCTAGGGTTGTGAAATTGTCCGGAGAGAAAAAATCGGAAAGTTTTCCGGACAGAAATGGACAGATTTTGACAAAAATGGACAAAAATGCGCAATCTATCAAGTATCTTTATTTAAGCAAAAAAGATAACAATTCAAGTAAAATCAGGAATACCGTAAATCCTCTAATAAAGCCCCCGGGAGCTTTATTTTTCAATCCTGAAAAATCTTGAAATTGTCAATCAAAAATGGTGCTAACTCTGAAACTCTAGTCAAAAATCGAGGGGGGGGGGGCTCTATTAGAGAGGGGGCTCTATTAGAGGATTTACGGTAAATACATCAAACCGAACTCATCATTATTTTAAATCGGTTCGTCAATTTATGTTTCGGTTTCTTTGATCTGCTGTTCTAAGCGCGCTTTCTTGGGAACTTGTTTACTTCGGGGTGTTCTGCTTCAAAACACGTTTTTAATAAAGTGACTGACTACTTACAAGGGAACATATGGTAGTGTACATGCGATATGGAGAAACCCTATATACTATTCGATAGAGAATCAAAAATCCTTATTTGACATAAAGATTCTTTTCTGCCCCTATGTCGATTTTGGGGGTGAAAAATGCGTAAAAATTAAAGTGCAATCCACCCCCATCCAAAGAGCATTTTTCTCTAAGCGTCCTATTTTGGGTTCCCTTGATTTTTTAAAGTTTTTTTTGCGATGCGTAGCGCACTAACTCAGGCTTAGGTTTAGGCTTAGGCATTAGGCTTAGATGAAAAAAGTCTGCTTAGAGAAAAATACTCTTTGCAGGGGGGTTTGTACTTCATATGCTGTCGTCGACAAAGCCCTCGAGTTTGAACCCGCATGGACGCTTTTTTATTTATTTTTGTTTTATTTAATTTTTGTTGTGTTTTTATGCTTGTAATGATTGCATAATTTTTATATCTACTTAAACGATATGATGATAATGATTGTCAATGAAAAAATGAGAAAAGCACAAGGACAGCTCACAATGCACCCTTTAGCTGGTCATTGGTATAGTATAGCACTGTTTTTGAACTTTTGTCTTTTTTTTCATTGAAAATCACTTTCGTTACCTCTTTTTAGTGCAAATAAAAAAAACTGTGACTAAAGCAGACCTGTGCACGGCCCGGCCCGAAGCCATTTTTTAAATACATAAGTCGACCCGAAAAATTTATTATTGTAGCTGAGATTCCAGGCTACAAAATGGATTTTACCATTTATCAAAATTGACAAAAAAATTTGACTAATTTCTAAAAAGCATCTTAATTTTTGAGACGTCCGGGCCGCCCGGCCCGGAAGCCAAAAAATTTGAGCTGTTTTTGTAAAATTAGCAGAAATTTTTATTCAATTTTTATAAATGGTAATATCCATTTTGTAGCCTGGAATCTTAGCTACAATAATAAATTTTTCGGCCGACTTATGTATTTGAAAAATGGCTTCGGGCCGGCCCGGGCCGGTGGGCCCGGACGGCCCGCGGGCCGGCCCGTGCACAGGCCTGGACTAAAGCACATTTAAATGCAAAAAAAATTAATCGGAGGGAAAATTGAAAAACAACCTCGATGAATGTCACTTGCGAAGCCGTGTCCACCTTCATCATGAAGGTAACCATAAGGACCTGTCAACAAAACAGCCGTAAATTAGAGAAAATGCCAAAGCAACAGAAATTTTCTTTCTCACAACACACGGTATTTTGAATTAATTTCTTTCCATTTTTTGGAAAACTTTCCGCGTTTTTTTTGTTCGGAAAGCTTTCCGGAAAACTTTCCATTTCACAACCCTAGTACTTTCTATAGATTTGCATTCGTGGAACCCATTTTTTATTTTTATATTGATTATTATTTATAAATCGAATTTTATCTGACCGATAAAACTCTATCTGTCCGATAAAATATTGTCTGGCGGATAAATTTTATCTGTCAGATAAAAATAATTTGAGTTTTTATCTGTTAGATAAATTTATCGGTTCAGATAAATTCATCTGTTCTGCGCACCACGTCTACAATCAAAAATTTATCTATGAAAACTGAGGAAAATTTTTGATGAAATACAAAATTAAAATTTCGTGTTTTGAATTTCAATTTTGAAACCCGTAAAAAAAATTTTCAGCTTTTACGAACTTTCATAGATAAATTTTGATTACCGAACCCATTCACTGATGTTTAGTGGCTTTTATTAGTAAAACCTATGAAACCCATGCACAAACTTTGCGGGTTGTGTGTGAGGATCCGGGAACTTATGGACCAGCCAAGTAGAAAAGGTTGCGGCTTGGTGCGCAAAACAGATAAATTTATCTGAACCGATAAATTTATCTACCAGATAAAATTCGGGGCGTAATCGTTTTGTCAATGAAACTTTTGGCTCAAATTGAATTTCGCCCTCAAAAGTCTGAATTTCACCAGCAAATTATTTTTTTTCACCAGCAAATTCAAATTTATATCAAAATACTGAATTTCACCAGCAAATTTCTGAATTTCACCAGCAAATTTCTTAATTTCGCCAGCTAATCATTTGTTTGCTTATTCTTTGTGTATGGAGTTATGTTTTTCTTCTTCTATATACAATTTGAGGTCGACGAGGCATGAAAGCGACTACCGAATCAGCGGTTTCGACTGTTTTTGTAGACTTAGCCACCTTTTTATGGTGCTTAATTAACCTGAGTCTCTAGCTGATCTATCCACTTTCTAGGACTTTTTTTGTTGTTTTTCAGGTAATAATCCTGGACTCAAGTGAGAACATTGCAGGCGAACGTCAAAATCTTGGTCAAGGAGTACGAAAATTGCAGGGTATAATCCTTGGTTGGTTTAAGTTTAATTCACCTATCTTAACTTGGAAGTGTTACTTGAAGAGGCTTCTATTTCTGATTCTCAGGTTTGCTGGTCAGGTATGTTAAAGATTTTATCCATTTTGCGTCGCGAATGCACACAGCTTGACAAAGTTATTACACACATAGCGTCAGGTTACATTTTTTGTTGGTTTGGCTACTGTTGATCTTGTCGAGCTGTGTGTGATCGAGATGTTACTCTCTATGTGCCTTCGTGCCCCAACCCCAAGACAGTATGGCTAGGCCCTTGTAACATAACTGTCGGGGCACGTCAACTTCTATAAAAGAGGCTGCTTAGCAAGAGTCGTCTGTTCTTATATTCATTTTACTCATTTTCAGGTCTTGTCGAGAGTGAACCTTACCTTGAACTTGTCATTCTCGCGATTCATTTTTATCTTTCATGTGAGTACCTTGGCACAGAAGACCTGAAAATGAGTAAAGTGGATATAAGAACAGACAACTCTCGCTAGGCAGCCTTTTTTATAGATGTTGACGTGCCCCGACAGTTATGTTACACGGACCTAGCAATACTGTCTTGTGGTTGGGGCACGAAGGCCAACCAATGATTATACCTTGCTATTTTCGGACTCCTTGACCAAGATTTTGACGTTCGCCTGCAATGTTCTCACTTGAGTCCAGGATTATTACCTGAAAAACAACAAAAAAAGTCCTAGAAAGTGGACAGATCAGCTAGAGACTCAGGTTAATTAAGCACCATAAAAAGGTGGCTAAGTCTACAAAAACAGTCGAAACCGCTGATTCGGTAGTCGCTTTCATGCCTCGTCGACCTCAAATTGTATATAGAAGAAGAAAAACATAACTCCATACACAAAGAATAAGCAAACAAATGATTAGCTGGCGAAATTAAGAAATTTGCTGGTGAAATTCAGAAATTTGCTGGTGAAATTCAGTATTTTGATATAAATTTGAATTTGCTGGTGAAAAAAAATAATTTGCTGGTGAAATTCAGACTTTTGAGGGCGCATTTCAGTTACAGCCGAAACTTTTGCCAATGAGATCTTTTTGCCAATGGCATCTTTTTGCCAATGAAATTACTTGGCCAATGGTATGTTTTCGCTAATAGTTTCCTATCTCAAGTATTGTTATTTCTTTGTTAGGCAAATTAACACTCATTTAGTAGCCAGTGAGATGAGCTACAGAATGAGTGGTGATTTGTCGGACAAGGGAATAACAATACTTGAGAAAAGAAGCTATTGGGCAAAAACATACCATTGGCGACGTAATCTCATTGGCAAAAGATGCCATTTCCAAAAAGATCTAATTGGCAAAAGTTTCATTGGCAAAATGATTACGCCCCTAAAATTCAAATTATTTTTATCTGACAGATAATATTTATCTGCCAGACAATATTTTATCTGACAGATAGAGTTTTATAAATTTAGATAAATTTATCGGTTCAGATAAATTTATCTGTTCTGCGCACTACGGCGCCACCCTGTGTAATAGTAAATTAAGCAGAAAATAAGGTATGAGATATTTTCTAATCATTGTTATATTCGCTCTTATTTCTCTGCTATTTGTTATTGAAAATGTGTGTGAACCGCTAGTGAAGAAAAGATTCTTATTCAGTGAGAGTTTGTCTAACAACAAATTTCAAACAACTACTGTAAGTGTTTATATAGTTAAACTTTTAAATTGCAATATTTTCAGAGATTCACTCCACCAGATCCAGGCGTGGTTGTAGTTGGCCGATAATCCATACACAAAAGTTATACAGTACAATATAACTTTGGAAATGAATATTTATTCTTTTATAGCATTCATTCGATAAGTGTGCTTTGATCTTTTCACAATTTTAAATCCATCAACTACTGAAGAAAATCTGTTATAAATATTTAAAAAAACGTATAGCGAAAATTTTTTCGGTAAAACGCTTATTTTGTTTTGATCTTCATTGTTTTTTTCTCAAGCTATGGTAGGCCAACACCTGGTAACTTATTCCATTTGTACTCCCCTCCCCTGTAGGTCGAGTTTTTCATATTCTGCTTTAAACATTTCTCGAAATTGAAAGAGTTGTTTTTTCGGCCAGTGCTTTTTCATTAAGTAAACATAACCCCTTAAAGTATGGTCACATTTCATATCGCAACATTTCATTCATTTTCTCTTACTCTTTTCAGACATTTCAAAAAAATTTTTACTATCTGACAGCTAAGATTTCAAGCTTTTCACTAAAAAACCAGCCCGTAGGCCAACATTTTTTAAAACCCCGGCTCAAAAAATACCATTTTGTAGCCTGAAATCTCAGCTATCAGATGATGAAAATCTTTTTCAAAATGTCTGAAAAAAATCAGAGAAAATGAATGAATTATCGCGAAATAAATTTAGCTATATGAAATGTGACCCTACCCCTTAACGATGTTTCATCACAAAGCGAAAGCTTGACACTTTCTTACGAATCATGAAACTATGCACGTGTTATAAAAAGAGGGATAATGCATGTCGATTTCCAATACATGTAGGCAGATATGGGTTGAATTCGTTTTGTACTGAAAGTAATTGGCGGTTCAAAAAGCTGTTGTTAACCTATAAATGTCTTTAACCTGACTAAATCAGATGGCCACATAGCGTATTTTAGTTCTTTTAGGTTATCAGCAGGCATTTTATTTATACTTTATTTATGATGTCTAAATAAAAAATAAAAAATGAAATGCCTGCCGTTAACCGAAAAGAACTGTGTTTTCTCTAGTTATAGACCTCCTTAATTCAAAAAAATGATAGCGGGCGGGTTTAACGGGACGTGATTTTCGGCCAGAATACAAGAGGGAGCGGAAACGAGATTTTTCGTTTGAAAAAACTGGATCCCGGCGGGATCCTGCCTGAAAACGTAATTTTTATTCGATTTTTAGTTAAACAGTAAAAGTGGCTCCAGGGCTTCGAAAATATGTTTTTATTGATGTTTTCTCACATACATGAAGTCAACCTAATAAGGGACATAATTTCAATAATAATAATTCGACTGGGCAGCGGTTTGTTTGAAAATATCAATATTTCGGCCGTATCTAATCCCTTCTGTAATCATACACATCTCTGCAAACAGAGATGACTTGCTCACTCAGCTGACTTATAGCTGGAACAGAAAGGAATTACGAGCGAGCTCGTCCAATATTAATAAATGCTGCTTCGTTCACCTTCATTATTACCATAAACTTTGATTAAACCGGGATTTTTCGGTCACGAGCGGGCGGGATAAAGGGATGTGATTTTGGGCCGTAATCAGGACGGGGCAGAATCCCGTACGGGCGGAGCTGGACCGCGTTCTATTTTGTGGCATCGTGTTTCGGATAGCGAAACCCTCAATTTTTCACCAGATTTGTGTTAAGCGTGATCAATTTGCATTTAAAAGTTTCTTTGAAACTGGTTGAAATTGACAGGTACCATTGTGTTTAGCACACGATGAGCGCACCAGGGCTGTACCTGTTAACAACTCCCTGAGCAGAATTTGATTGGATTTGAATTTTAGGTTTAATTGTGATATTAACCCCCATTCAATTTATATAATACACTCAACAGGTCAATTTTGAAAGATGTACTTGCAAAGACAGTCAAAAATCTTGACCTCTATTGTTTGCTGAGCGCAGTTTTGTTTATCAAGGCAAATTAGCCTGTATACTAAGTCTTTGTTGAGTATTGACCTTTAATAGTAAAACCTTGATTTAAAAAAATCTCCTCGGACACTTTCAAGACAATAAACTCGATAAAAATGGCCCTTTAAGGCTGGTTTCCAGGGTGCCGTTAAATGGAGCTTTGACCGACAAAGTCTTGATTAATTTTTTGAAATACACAACTTTATTCCACAACACAACTAAACGCATTTTGCTCAAGTATTTAGGTCATTTCACTCTTCAAATGATGGCTCTGTTGGTTTTTTCCAACTTCAGTTCTTGAACTCTTAATTGTGTTGTCAATTTCTTTTGATGGCTGCCTGTATTCGAATGCTCTGCTTTGATAATATCTAAAAATCATATTTTTGTAGATTTGTCTAGCATAAAACTATATTTACCTGATCAGCAGGTTGCTCCATATAGCTGCCATGGTAAAACTGAATAGATAGTCACCTGGCATAAAGAACTGTATGGCAGAAGAGACAAGTAATATAACAGTGTCGTAATCATACTTTGCCTCGGCCATTACATTCTTCAGCATGCATGAGTGAAGGTAGGCTTAAAATTAGTTTTATTCTCCCCAGTCTAACGAAGAGCGGCCAAAGCTGTTTTTTTGATCTGTCAAGAGAGGGTAGAGGAACGACGTTCGATTTCCAAGATACTTTTTAGAGAAATTGATAATTTGTTATAGCCGACAGAATGTACCATGGTTTTTGAAGCAATTAAGGGAGTGCACATGAGCTTTCAAGTTACTTTTATTCCCACTGTTCCACCACCAAGCAACTGATTACAATTATTTTTATTACTTTATCTTGTTGAAGTCCTGTTTTTGAACTTTTCAGGTGCTGCTAAATTATAATGCATACCGACATCCTTGCGGCTAGCATAATAAAATTAGAGGTTTTTCCGCATGTTCTTTAGAAAAATATTTTAGAAATCACGTATTCATTTCCCTATCCTCCTTTGTGACATAAAAGCCTACAAAAAATGTTCGCCGTGGTTAATTTAGCTTGTAAGCAAAATAATTCAGCGAACATTTTGATTCTTCTTTATATCAGGTCTTACAAAAGCGTGGTTGTCTTTTTTCAGCTTTAATACCAATCCTGCTAGTCAAATCTAGGGCTGTGCACGGGAGTAGTACTTGCACCAAGTTTTGTATATCAAAGGATGCCGCCTTTGTGCCCCATACCTATTGGGCACTTTCAAAGAGAAGCCCATAGGTATAGGGGGTGTTTAGCTCCGCCTTTTGGCCATACCTATGGGCATCGAAATATAGGCTACCTATACAAAATAATCGAATTTGATCAGACCCATAATGCCTCACGTAATCCTATCTATCAACTTGACTTCAAACTCTCTAAGAGATACTTTTTTAGGTAGGAGTTTGTAACATCGTGACATCCAAACACTTTAAGTTTGTGTCTCGTTGTTTAAGATGCCGACCTCAATGGGTGCTTTTCCTATTTGCTCAAGAATTTTAAGAAAGAACTGCGTTCAGGGAACTAATGAGAATGTACAGCGATATAACTAGAAATTTTGCACTTACTGCGAGAATGCTTATGTCACTTGCTTCGTGCCTCGTCTCAATGTATACAAAGCTTACGAGATCTTGAAGCTTATTTGATGCGTGAGAGCCGCAATTGGAACCTGTGACTCGCTGGTTTCAAAAAACTATGTTGGTGTGTGCTTTGAAAACTTTTTTGCTCACTTACAGATGTATTCGTCCCTGTTTAGGCACAGTGATTCGTCCACCTCTATTCCCGGTCAATCTATGGTCATGCTACGGAAAACTCTTGCTAAGAAACAGAACGAATAATTTTGCTGAAGCAGCGCAGCGTCGGCTCTAAACAGTACTGGGATTGATCTGGAGTATTTGAGAGGTTTGGCCCACAATTTCATCATGGACCGTGGTGCGCAAAACAGATAATTTATCTGAACCGATAAATATCTGCCCGATACATTTTATCTGCCAGATAAAATTTTATCTGATAGATAAAATTTTATCGGTCAGATAAAATTCGAATTTTAAATAAAATCATTAGAAACCAAAAAATAGGTTTCACAGTTGCAAATATATAAAAATTTACAAGATAATAGTGACTAAATATTTGATAAGTTTCGCCAGAAACCCCTTGCTGAAAAATTTGGAAACCCATCAGCTATCACTATTGTTCTAAAAATTTCTATAGATTGCAAGTGCGCAATCCATTTTTTATTTTTTATGATTTTCATTTAAACATCGAATTTATCTGACCGATAAAATTTTATTTATCAGATAAAATTTTATCTGACAGATAATTTTCATCTGTCAGATGAAATTCTATCTGGCAGATAAATTTACTAGTGTTGGGGCGGGTCGGGTAACCCGCGGGTAAACCCGGAACCCGAACCCGGAAATTGTGGAAAACCCGAACCCGAAACCCGCTTATTCACATCTGAAAACCCGCGGGTTACCCGTTGTCGATTTCTTAAAAACCCGCGGGTAACCCGATCACAAATGGTTGAATTGTTTAAAAAATTAACACAATTAAAAAAATAGCACTCATTTTTGAAAAAAAAAATTTGCCTTTGAACTTTGTTTTCCTGTCGCTTGTGTTTGTTCTGCTTGTTCTGTCTCTGATCTATGTTTCATTTATCGTTTCACTTTTTAGATGCATATCATTTGGAGGATCAATCTTTACGAAAGGAAATCGACGGAACAGGGCAAGCAGTCTGATGTTGTCGTGTGCAAGGCCTGCCGAGAAAACAATCAGAAGAAGTGCGAGCTGAAGATTTCTGATGGAAGCGTCTCTACTATTATTCGGCATTTAAAGCAGCATGAGGAGTCCAAGCAGAAGTTCGACATGCTAGAGGACAAATCCGGAGAAGTGTTGGCAATGGAAAGATTCGTCGCTCGCCCATCAGGTTAGTAGTACTTACTTAGTACTTCTTTTGCGTCGATTGATCTTCATGTGTATTCGTTCAGGTGGATTGAGCTCTTTGGACAAGAGAGTGATAAACTACGTTGCTGAAAACCGCGTCTCCTTCAACTCAATCGAATCGCGCTCTTTCATCTCTCTGTTCAGCAGCACCAATTCAAGTGAGCAACTCAAAAAGCGACAGCATTATTCTGAGTACGTTCTTCCGCGAGCCTACGAAGCGAATATGGAGTTTGTAAGTAATTGAAATGTCTTTAGTCGTTCGCTTAATGATACATTTCCATTTAGGAAATCGTGGCCTATAACGCTGAGAAGCCTATCCCGTTGGAGTCGGATCCGCTCATCTACTGGCAGAAGAACGTGGTGCGCTTTCCAGTGTTGTCTAAGGCAGCTCTTCGTTACCTATCAGCTCCCTCTACGTCCCAGCCAAGTGAGCAACTTTTCAGTCACGCCAGAGATCTGTTCCACTACAAAGAAGCCAGCTGAATCCTTTCAACGCAGAGCAACTCATATTCTTGAACAGATCTCTTCATGATGTTAACTTTACTTATTGAAATGTTGTTAATTGTTTGATTTGTGCGATTTTTTCAATAAAATTGCTAAAATTTTGTTTTTGAGGAAAACCCGCAAACCCGCGCGTAACCCGGAAATATATTTGCGGGTTACCCGGAACCCGGGTTTGGCTAAAAACCCGAACCCGGAACCCGCGCGACCCCCATTCCCCAACACTAAAATTTATCGGTTCAGATAAATTTATCTGTTTTGCGCACCACGTCATGGACCAATAAGTTGTTGTCAAATGTTATTGTTTTCTCTTTTTGTCGATAAAATTTTGTCCTTAGTAAACTGTACTATTCAATAACCTAATTTTCATTTTATTGTTGTTTGGCTTTGCATTGATCCCACTATTACAGTCGCTAACCATTCCTCACTCCTATCATAAGAGCCCTATGCTACCTTTGCTTTATAACACCTCTTTCTCTTTTATTTAACTGCTTTCATCACTTTGCGTTATTATTATACAATTGCATGCTTTCTCCCTTAGTATTTAGTTTTTTTGCCCTCTCATCGCGAGGGGGGAAAATTATGTGAAAATTAACAAGTCCGGTGCGGCATCGAAACGGCGCGGCTTCAAAATGGGCGCTTCCGCCTAAAAGCTAAAAGACGTAAAAAACTCATACAGAACTCATAAGAAATTTCTAGTCAAACTTTGTATGTTTTTGCAATTTTTCCGCACAATGGTTTGCTGCCACTGAGTTTTGAGACTGTGGCTGAAATGAAATGCGCTTTTTCGAATTTGTATCTTCTTAGATTTGATCACCCCTTAGGCATGCCTTGCTCTTCTAACTTTTGTGGTAGAACTTAGAATCTTCAGCATGAAAGCAATGTATTGGGCCCCATATTGATGTATTGGTTGTTTGGGTAGTGCTCACGGGGTTTGAGCCGCAGCCTGGTGCATTGGGCCCGATATTGGTGATCAGGGTGTGCCCACGTGGTTCGGGCCCTACCTGGCCAATTACCTATACTACCGTATTCTCTCTAATAGGCCGACACCCTCTAATAAACCGACACCCCCTACTTTGAGGGACCGTATCTCAGTCCGAAGAAAAAAATTACATCGCTGTTTATTGCGTTTTCTTAGTTCCCACGAGCTCTATCGATTCCGCTTTTTCGATTTTGGATTTTCACCCGAAAATGTCGAGTTCGACCCAAATTTTCACGATTTTTGAAGGGTTGAAAAATAAACCGACATGTCGGCCTATTAGAGAGAATACGGTACCTACTTTACCTACCTACTCGCCACGGCTCGAGTTAAAAAACATGGTAAAGCAGCTGAATAAAGTGGCCCCTGTATTATTGCCTTCGGTAGGTGTGGTATTACCGAGTAGCGTCCATATTTTCATATTTGTGGAAAGAAACAGAATGAAATTTAAAAAAAAACAGAAAACAATATTCTTGGCGTTTTGTTGTTCTTGAACTGCACTAAGATTCAAATTTCAGCGTAGTGCCCTCATAACACCCTCGCTAGTGAACTCGCCGAATATTTTTAACATTCATGCGTTATCTTCGTATATTGATTTGACAATTTTTCCTTATAAGAATTTCTGATCCCAAAATGACTGCAGGAAAACGTTTTGTTTTTTAAAAAACCCGATCTGCAGTCAAAAACAACCTTTTTATGAAAAGCCATCAGCAAGAATAAGACACTGATTATACAAATGATTACAATTCTTAAAGGTGACAACACTGAATCCGCAGCATTAATTTTCACTGGGGTCTACAGCAGTGCTGTGATTTTGTAATTTCGGCACCGGCGGGAGCTGGTGCGGTCGGTGGCGGTGTCGCACCGGACATTTTTTATACATGTTAAAAAAATTATCAATTGAATTTTTAGCTAAATCACAAATATGAACAATGTTTTCGACATTGGCATGCTGTTTTGAGGAGAATTATACCTTAGTTAGCTGTTGCCGGCTATGATACATACCAGGGTTGCAGCTGACTGTAAAAAAAATCAGAACCAGATATCAGATGTCGAAAAAAATCAGATATCAGAAATCAGATATCAGAAATAGGCAACTTTTTTATTCAAAAATTTAACAACTATTAGAACACGGCAAGTGATTGGGAACAAAAAGCAGAATTCTCAGATTTCTTGGTGTTCAACGTTTTCGAAGATCCGTAACAATTTTTCCTGCCATTGAAAAAAGCCATTCGCTTTCAATAGATCCTCCAGGAGCAGAATGGAACTTCTTCGCCATCAGTTTCGAAATGGTTCATTTAGTTCCATGATGTCCCCAATAAGCAAAAAGACTTGACGCTAGTGAAACCATCTTCCAAATTAGACAAATTTTGCATTTAAAGTCAGAATTTTAAGGATTAAATATATTCTCCACACGTTTTTCCTCGAAATCTCGACTTAAAATGCGAAATTTGTCCAATTTCAAATGAAAAATTTCGTTGTCCTTGGCGTCGTCGTCGTCGTTGTCGTTGGCGTTGTCGTTGGATTTTTCATAAATAGGTCGTCGTTGTCGTCTTTGTTGGCGAAAAAAAGGTTTTATAAAAAAAATATTCCAACGACAACGACGATGACAACGACAACGTTTATAAATGAGCCATAAGGATATGTGGTCTCTTTGAAAAACTAATGTCTTACCACCATAGCCTTCTTGTGTAAATCTAGGGTTGTGATAGCTGGCGTAGTTACATATTCTTCCGACTCTTGTTCAGATTGCAAAAACTCCGACATCATTGAAGCATACTCACTTTCTTCAAGGCTGCTTTCATGCAAACCACATAAAGGAATGCTGATGTAACTAATGACAGACTATATAGTACGCTGTGGAATAAATACGTGGTGAAAGGGAAATTGTGGTGAAAGGGAAAAGATACTTTTTCAACAATATATATTTGTAAAATACCAGAAATAAAAGCAAATAATGTATCATGCAGCTGATTTAAAAAAATCAGAATCAGATATCAGATGTCGAAAAAAGTCAGGTAATCAGATATCAGATGTCAGCTGCAACCCTGATACATACCAATTGCTGGTGCGGCACTGGTTCGGCACCGACCTCTAAAATTTAGGCACCGGACACCGGCGGTGCCCGGTGCGGGCGGTGCCGAACCGGTGTCATTTACAGCACTGGTCTACAGGGACCTATCGGCGCCTCTATCGTATATTAAAATTTGAAGAATTATGTATCACTCAATCCATCACACATCCTTGATTGCCCTTTACTGGGCACCCTTCTTAGCTAACTTCTTCCGGGACATTTCTTTTTTGCTTAAAAATTTTCAGATAAAATTTTTTTTTGCAAAATTTTTTATATAATTGTAAGACAAAATGAACGAAAATGAATAAAAAAAGTTTTTTTTCCTAAAAAGCTTATATTTTGTAAATCTCGCACGAAGTCATGTTACAATCTAATATTAAAAATAATAAGCGGGATTCAAAATTTGAAATTTATTTGTCACAGTAAAATGTCAGCTAAAAAATAAATAAATTAGAATCTTCTAATAGCAATAAAAGAAATCAACCCCAAATGCAATCGTTAAATGACTGTTGTCAAAGAATAGACTAAATGTTATGGAGAATTTACAATTGCAAGTAAGTTGCAAGTCATATTTCAATAAGTTATGGCATCTACAACATTTTACATACAAAACTACAATCTGAACGAATTTGCTGGCTTTTAAAATATACATGCAAAGAAAAAAACGTGAAAAGGCTTACAAAAAACTTCAGCTTGTCATAAAACATACAATAAATTTGAGAAAGAAGAAGAAAAAAGCTCTTACAAAAGGGTTCACTATGAAAACTGAACGATGTGGAGCCTCACGACTCGGTGGGAGAGGGATTTTCATCCTTAGTTATACAGTCAACTTTCGTTATAAAAGAGTTAGAACAAGATTTTTAGAATAAAAGTTTTTTATCAGATTAGTTACACCGATAGTGGACTACACCATCATTCACAGCATCACTTTTATAATTTGAACAAAAAGAAAACCCTCGACAACCATTTAAAATTAGGAAAATACTTTTTTATTCCAAATATTTTTTTTCTGTCCAAAATTTTGCGCCAAAAAATTATATTCAAGCTAGCTGTGAGTAGGGTTGCCAAATGACGGTCATTTCTGAAATCGGTCATATGACCGGTCATATGACCGGTCATTTTCGGTCATATTTGGTCATTTCCCGAATTTCGCTTTATCATAAACTTTTATTCATATAACATAACATTTCCCTCGAATTCGTTCATAAACACATCAAAATCATCATTTTCTTCATTGCTTTCTACATTTTCTGGAGTTACAACTGGATTTTCATCTCTGACCGGCTTGTTTGACGTCACTTGGGAGGCTGTGTCGACCGTCATCCTGAAACAGACCATAAGATTTCGTGACTCAAACCATTCAAATCGTGCTTAAATTTGCTTGAGACGAGACATCCGCGATCGAAAACAACAAAAACACTAACAAAACACAGTCGAAAAAAACTGCAGAAGCAGAAAAATAAGAATGTTCTTTTCAGGAAAAATAGGAATAAATGACCAATTCTTCTATGAGCGGTCATTTTGTCGGTCATTTTCCGGTCATATGACGTCATATGACCGGTCATATGACCAGTCATATGACCGTTCCCCAACCCTAGCTGTGAGCATTGCACCTAAGATGATCCCGATTTTTAGTGAGTTAAAAACAACAGACGGGGGAGGGGTGGTTTTTATTAAACTTATATAGTGTATATTGATATCCTATATATATTTTGCTAATGGTATTGATTCTATTGGTATAGCTCCCAAAATTACTTGACGAAAATATAGAATATCGAAAGAATTTTTTCACAGATAAAACGACCCATTATCGAGGAAAATTTCTAAAGCGCAAAAAAACGGCAGCTTTGTCTGCGACACTCTGCAAATTGAAAAAGCGGTCAGGTTTGACTGTTGTAGACTGTTTTTAACTGTAGAAGAAAATATGATTCGACCCAATACATGGTGAAGAAAAATCACTGCACTCAATGCAATAAAATAATTTAATTAATCAAATGTTTCCCATTGCGTTCTCCTCGTGGAAGTGACTTGTTGACTAGAAGTAGGCAGATGACTATTCGAGATATTTAGCCCAAACAAATCATCAAGAGCTGGGCTAATTGTATTTGTGGTTGGGGCACCGGCGCCAGATGTGTTCAGAGAATTGACTGGAGTTGGCACTGAATTTTCGGTTAAGGGCATAATTTATGAAACAAAAAAAGCCATACCAGGAGATGGCACAAAGTCACTGGAGAAGTCAATTAAGTCACACTCCAGCACTGAATTTACACTTTCTGCATCAGACACAGACTGGGGAGTGTCTCCATTGGTTGCCGACAAAGAGTTTTTGTTGTTAGCTAAGGGGTTGTTGAAGTCATAGTGAGCAGCATCTACTGATAAAGGGTCAATCTTTTTCTTAGACTTGCCTGGATGAAGTTTTCGGCGCCGGACTTCAGTGGGGGTGAAACGTCCCAATTTATCTTTGATCTAAGAACAATGAAAAATTGTGTTTTGATAGCATTGGATAAGAAATCTAGGCAGAAATTAAAGGGGTAGTATTGACCTTTGACTAATGCAAATGATTTTGAAGGAATACTAGAGTTGTATAATGGACAATTGTCCGGACAATTGTCCGGACAAATAAGACAATTGTCCGCCTATTTGTCCGGCTTTATAGAAATCGGACAAATAGAAATAAAAAATTTCATTAAAAAAGTTGTTTTCTAAGGTGTTCTAAGGACAGATTATTGCAATTTGCAATAAATCGGTAAATGATCGATAAATCTTTTAATGATTAATCGTTTATTAAGACTCTTTATTTATAATTTCTTTATAAATTGCCGACCCTGAATTCATTACTGTTTATTACCGTACGGCCCTATCCTAGAAGAGGGGGCCAAATTTTGCCTTGGTCCCCCCTGTTGATTTCGATCAATTTTGCCTTGGTCTCCCCCCCCCCTTGTTTTCCCACCATTGTATTAGTCTTAAGTCATCGAGTTCTGTTAAAATCTTTCCCTACAAATCTTTCCCTATAGTTTTTCGTTCTTTTTATTTGTATTCTACATGTGGGCCAATGACTACTCCAACAAGGGGTCTAGTAAAGAATGCGTTTCAATTTATTGCCTTAGTCGCTCCTGTTGTTTTAAGGTGATCATGTTAACCATATTCACCCTGATCACCATAATCCCAATGTTACAATAACCATAATGAACAAGGGGGACCAAGCTGTTTTTCGCAAAAAAGCAACAGGTACACCAAGGCGAAAGATGGAAAAGTATTCTTCACTAGAGCAACTCCAACAAGCAAGTTATGAAAGAAGAGGGGGGAATAAGAATTGTGTATGCGATTGGTTAGCCATGACTCGTGAAGTTTGCCAAAAGTAAGTTTGTTTTACTTGTTATAATTATATAGATTTTGAGTGTTTATTAATGATATTGAATGATTTTTTTTGTTTGGCTTTGATCTTAATAAAGTTAGGTTGGAAATTTTCTATTTGTCCCTATTTGTCAGAATTTGTCCTATTTGTCCAGACAATTGTCCGGACAATTGTCCGGGTTTCTATTTGTCCGGACAATTGTACAACTCTAAGGAATACTATATGCCCTTGAAATTTAAGTAAGGATATGTGTTCCGGAGTTCAAATGGTTTCGTATAACTGTAAAAATTCATATGAGTTATCTAAAAGAGACGACTCTGAGAACGTTTGTGATTATTGATATTGTATCAGAAGTCGTACCCTTTCAACTACTGAAGAGAAATCTATTTAAAATTATTCTGAAAAAATCAGTGGGTTTCAAAAAATAAACTATAAGAATAAGAAACTTTTTTTTTGTTTCTGATGAGTTGCAAAACATTGAACATAAGTCTTAAATTTCTTGATCGTTTCTAGAATTTAGTCATCATTTCAAATTTAAATCATACGGAACAGTTTCGCTGTTTTTTCCACGAATTTATTTTCAGGAACTCACTTGTAATCTTAGTTAATTTATGTTAGTATAAGCTTTAAAAGTTATTAGAGGGCCAAGCAAAAAAGTGTTTCTAACATTAACAACCCATAAATTAAAGTTTGTGTCCATTTTTAAAGCTAATCGAAAGATCATTGATTACTTTGGTCATACCAGACTTTTGAGACGAACGCAAGCTAATTTGATCTCAATTTTTTTCAACTTTTGGCTATTCCGCTGTTCCCTATCGGTGTGAAAAATGAGCGAGGTAATCGCAACTCCAAAACATTAGCAGATTGCAAGACTGAGTATTTCCAAGCATGAATCAATTATTGGATCACTCACCGAAATAGCTTGAACTCTGTCTTTCAAAGCACCAATCACTTCAGTTGCGTTATCTTTTACCTAGGTAATATCAATGTAAATTTGTAATCTGACAACAAAATCTTAAAACATACATTGTTGACAGCTTGGTGAATGGCCTCTGGCTTACTCTGCAAAATAATAAAAAATTAAGGATGCTATATTTACTAAACACCGATACCGAATGTCCATTCCTATAGCCGTCGTAAATTTTCTTGCTGTTTATAGATGCAATCTCCCTGTCAAATTCATCGTCTACGGGAGCGCCATTGTTTAAAGCTTTAAGTCTGTCTTCGATGAACTAAACAAAAATAGGATAAGCAATAAGGTGAGTGACTGTTATTTTTATATAGAGAGTGGTGCGATAAATTCCAATGTTAAAAAATCGAATTTGCTGCTATATTCTACTTCCTTTACACAAGAACCATATGTACCTCTGGAAAGAAAAGGTTCGAAACAAAGACGAGACTAAAGGAAGACGGGTCTGATTTAGTGATTCAATTCACAGAAAAAATTGGAATTTCTAGTTCTCAACCGTCATTCTGCTTTTGGTGAAGGCTCCTGTTTGAGGTAAATAGGTGGATTGTTGGTGTTTTTTAATTTAAAGCTGTTTATGGTCATTTAGCTCGTTCAAAATATCAGGTTGGTGCATAATTATTTACACTTCAAAAAACGCGCCCTTTTTTCTTGTTTGATTCGAGTTGTGTTGACAATTTGCATACTATTTGAAATCTAGTTTCTTTTTCTTTGAAATGAGATATTACCGCATAACCTCTTCTAATCAATGGGTGATCAATTTTCAACCCTTGAAGTGGAAGTGAAGCTAATTAAATAAGAAAAAGTGGCTTCGGTGGCGCATTGCGTAAGCGCCCCCCCCCCCTCCAAAGACTACTTTTTTAAGCGTAGTATTTATGTTCCCTTGATTTTTTAAGTTTTTGTTTTTGAAATGTATAGCGCTCTGACTGAGGCTTAAGTTTAGGACCTAGGCTCAGACCTCAGCCTCGAATATTTTGTATCTGCAATAATGCAACCCATGGGGGCTTAGGCAAAAATGAAAAAACTTAGCTTAGATGAAAATTCTCTTTGCAGGAATGGGGCTGGGGTGCCCTTGGGCTGCTGTCCCAGGTATGATCGAACCTGCACACCGTTTTGCGTCAAAATACACAAAAACGATTGCCCACTGCACCACCAAGACCACTTTTTCAAATTGAAGTTGCTCACTTCCCTGCCCCTTCAACAAGACTAAACCACTATCTTGTGGCGCAGTTTTAAACCTGCAAAACTCAATTCACAAATTGATTTTATAAAATCTAAATATGGTGATAGTGCTTCTTTAAAAAAATCAATTCCATTGAAAAGTCCGAGTTTATCTCATTTTTCTCGAATTTCGGTCATTAAAAAAATGATTTTTCAAAAGCACTGCGTAGGGGTGCGTAGTTGTCAAGTCAAAGACTTTAGACGTCAGTTTTCAGTTACATACTGCGTTCAACGAGCTCACTGACTGTAAACAGCTTGAAATTATTTTTTACCAACAATCCAACCATCTTCGTAGATAAAATATTTTGTGTCTGCAATAATGAAACCCAACGACATCATTCCAGAATGATTTATTCAGTTTAAATTTCTTCCTGACAATGGTCTTAATGACGGAGAAACGCTTGATAACTATAATATATTTTTTAGGTATTCTGTGACGTAGGGTATTCCAGAAAGGGTATGAATTAAGAATCAAACATGTGAAACCAACCAAATCAACCCCTCCCTTGACTCAATAATTTTTTGGCTATAAAATTTCAAAAGCACGATTTTTGCTTGCTCCCGAGGTGTTTGTGTTGCTACAGCATTGTCTATCCAAACGTTATCCACAGAGCGCGACCATAAACACATAGGGAAATGTCTGGTACAAGACTAGCCTTAACTATTTCATCATAAAATTTACCCTCTCGAAATATTGCACTCCTTCTCGGCCAATCAGAGAGTTTAAAAAAGGTTGGAGAGAGGTTCTCTGGTTATCCACAAACACTTGCCTGTCCCACAGCAGATCACTATTTGAACCTGCAAAAAATTTTAGATTTTTTAAAAATGAGATCGCAAATTGCTTAAAAATTTACCATTTTTCACAAAACCTGTAACGAAAGTACAATTTCAGAGTTAGGTTCAGTGCAGGCTATGTCAAGAAATTTGATTCATTTTGAAATTATATAACGTTTTTTCTACAAGGAATTCCGAAAAACCTGTAGACGCCAGCCAACTTGTAAATATGTAATTTTTTTAGTACATTATCAGTGCTGTAAACCTTGACATTGGCTAAATTTCAGGCACGCGTTTTAAGAAGTTACCGTATTTACTCTAATAGTAGCCGCCCCTCTAATAGTGACCCCCCCCCTCAACTTTGAGGGTCTGTATTTCGAAGCAGAGTTAATATTTTGAAAAGCTGTTTATTGCATTTTCTTAACTACCACGAGCTCTACCGATTTCTTTTTTTCGATTTTGATTGGGCACACGAAAATCATGAGATCAACCTCGAATTTTTCCGATTTTCAATAGGTTGCAAATTAGTGACCCCGGGGCTACTATAAGAGTAAATGCGGCATTATTATTACCCGGCCAAGTGTCGCGGATTATAAGCTTTCTCAGGTATCGGCACGAGGCTAGGGATGAACAAGATAAATCATTTAAATTTTTTTATATAGTTGCACCGGCCCAGTTCCGAAGAAATTATGACTTAAAAATCCCTTCTAAGTAAAACGGCAGCATGTCGGTGCGATTATGTAGAAAAGTTAAAATGATTGATTTTTATTCCTAACCCGGTGATGATGTCCGTGACACCGAGCTGGGAAAATCATTTTCATTTTTGTATACCTATTGTATACCAATATTGATATTGTATACCAAAAGCTTGTATAATATTTCTGAGTCTAAATCATTTTTTCGGAATGAATCATTTTCTCAGTAATTTTTCGGAATTCGGCATAGCAAGAAAGTTATGGGCGTTAAAAGTGTACCAAATTTATAGACAAACGCTGTAAATAGACGATACCAAGAGTATATTTGCCGAAGATGAGCACGTTGGTTTGAAGGAAAGACCTGGCCAAACCGTCAGACAAAAACATTTCTGAGGATGATTTTAATTGACTGCGCAGAAAGTTCAAAGCATCAGGAGGCAGGGTCTGAAAGTACTTAGAGTATAGAAATTTATTTGTCTGTTCCGTGAAATTCCGATTTAAAAATGAGCATGAGAGCTTTCATTTATAGTGTGGTTAGAATAGGGCTAAGCAAAAGCTAGATTAGTCTGTCAGGTGTTCGGAAAGTTAGCGATGGTTTTTTTAAAAATGTTTGATATTTTTTGCCATAAAAGTACTCTTTTTGTAAAAAACAGTTTTTCCGTGGCCACCAAGTTGCTGAAATTTTCTCAGAAATCCGAATCAATAAACAGAATGTTGAAATAACGCGTGGTTGTTGAGATATGACCTAAAGTTGGATGGTCATCATTTAAAAATGACAAGCACCCAATTTTAGATCATATCTCAGCAACCACGCGTTATTTTAAAATTTTGTTTTTTGATTGGGATTTCTGAGAAAATTTCAGTCACTGGGTGGCCCCAGAAAAACTGTTTTCTACAAAAAGAGTACTTTTATGGCAAAAGATATCGAAAATTTTGAAAAAAACCATCGCTAACTGACCACTCCCCAGTCTGTCAGACTACGTTAAATCATGTAACACGCATCGAAAAACAGTTTTCTTTTAAATATCGAGAATGGGTATCCGAGAGAAAAAAAGCGAAACAGAGCAAAAGGGACTCAAAAAAAGAACATATTTCGCATTGCATTCAAAATATGTGGTGAACGTGGTCGCAAAACAGATAAAGATATCTGAACCGATAAATTTATCTGTTATGTAAAATTCAAATTATTTTTATCTTGGCCGGTAGTCTCCATCTTTTAACCCTTACTTTTTACCCCTACCTCTACCCTTACCTATACCCATAGTCACCATAATCATTCTACCCTTACCATTACCTCTACCTTTTACCCTTACCTCTACCCGTAGTTACCATGCTTGAAGGTAAAGGTAGGGGTAAAGCTAAGGGTAAAAAACAACAGGGGGGACCAAGGCATATTTTTACCATGGGTAGCAGGGTGAAAAATTTTAACCTCATCTCGATTTTTGAATTTTTGTCTCGCAATGCATTTCTAATGTAATTTTGGCTCGCTGAACATGAATTTGACGTCCATTTTTCATTGTTGTGTGCTTTTTGTTGAGATTTGCTCGCTTTGTTATTCCCGATACACTTTCACGTCTCTTACTTAGTTTTGTTTAGTTGCCGATATGTTCACGTCTGATCGAACTGGTCGCCGAGAATCAGGAAGATCTTTTCCCGAACAGCCGAAAGCGAGTGACAAAAGCTTTGGCAGACAGGTCTTCTCGTTTTATCGTTTTTCCGACTTGACAATTCCGATGGAATTGTCAATCGTTATTTCGTTTATTAATGTATGCTTTGTGTTGAAGTCAGTCGAAATAAATCGTTTGGTGTTGAAGCGTTTGTATAAGGTAGTAGGTACAGGCAGATTTAAAGGTAGAGCTAGGGGTAAAAGTTGAAGGTAGAGGTAAGGGTAGAGGTAATGGCAAAAGTTGATGGTAGGGGTAAGGGTAGAGGTAAGGGTAAAAGGTAGAGGTATGGGTAAAGATGGTGACTACTGGCCCTGATAGGTAAAATTTATCTGCCAGATAAAATTTTACCGGTCAGATAAAATTCGATTTTTACCACGGTGGTGAGAGAACTATCGACCTCAAAAGCCTACATCAACATCAGGACTCTCAAAGGTCTTCTCTTCCAGATCCACTACTACCACTGCACCTAATTCAGCTCTATTGAGATTGCGAAAAGTCTGCTTCGGCACTCCGATCATGTAACTGAACACACGAACAAAATTTACGTGTATTTTAATAAGAAAATCCAACAAGGAGTCAACTTACGGCATTGGAGCCCTAAAAGTGGAAAATTTCATTTTTTGATTACGATTATTTTATGCATCAAATTTACATGAGCATATCCACCAGATCTTTGGGCAGGATAGGGATGAACAAATTTTGCCTGAAAATTTTAGTGGTTACACATTTTCTAGGCATATGTAGTTTAAAAGGCAAATCAACAATATGATGAACCTCAATGTAACAAAATTCTCTCAAATTCAATTACTAGCTGGGTCTGACCCGGTTTTACCTCAATATTTCTAGCTATTTAAAAATTCTGATGTCGCTCTGCCTCGATATTCGCCAAAACGACATTCGCGCAATCGGTATTTCCAGCCTGCTACCTTTACTGTCGATTGACCCGTTCGAGCTGCCAATCTTGCTATACTGAGCAATTTAATTTGATCACATTTAGTTCGAAATGCATGTCATTTCGGCAATAAAAAAGACAACAAGAAACAGAAGACAAAATGAAAAAGCGAGATATAAAGAAAATCGATGGCGCAAATGTCGTTTTGGCAAAACGTACGTCTGGCAAATAACTTTTGGCGCAAACATCACGTAGCCGAAATTTCTGAGTACATTTTTAGAACCTATCAAAAAGTACTGATCACTTTTTTAGTGTACACTTTTGAATTGTTGTTGTATACGGCATGAGGAATGCAAACAAACCAATAGTGGTAATAAATTTGTTTTATTGCTTATTTTTCTAAGTTTTGGTCATTTGACTGTAAGCTAACTAGTCTCCGAAAAAAACTTTTAAAATACCATGGCGACAGCGGCATGTCCTGAATTTGAATTACTGGGGACAGTTCTCATTTGTCTCTAAACGCACTCTAATGAGTCATTTCGAATGACTCATTGGAGTAAAGTGAAAGACAAAAGAGAACTGTTGACCGCCAACTCAAATTCAGCACATGCAGCTGCGCGCAAAAACCATGGTCTTTTAAGTCTTCACCTGAGTTTTGGGAGCATGCTTTTTTCGACAAAATATGGCTGTTAAGATAAAAATCTTTTTTTTCAAAATATTACAGTGACAATGTCTTATTTTTAAAGGTTGAGTGGGCAGCCGTTCTTGGTAAATTCAATCAAAGAGTGTCTTCATACATTGAAATAAGCAATCTTTTACAATTTCAATTTATCGAAACTTAAATTACCAGTGGAAAGGGTAGAGCAGTCTAGCGGCAGCAAAAACACACGAACTTAGCTAAACATCAAAAATTTGATGAAGCACAATAAACAGAAACATTACCTGGCTTAATTTCCTGCTAGTGAAAATAATTCTCCTTTCTTTAAGCAAACTAAAATTCCCAAAATCTAGCTAAAATAGTTTTGCACACTAAGATCAACTGACGAGCAATAGAGGGATCATTTGTCGCTCATTGATAGCATTATAGAACTCAAGCATGAATTTGTCGTGCCTCAGAGTCGGCAATTTTTTATCGTCTGGCACCTCTTCAGAGAATTTCTGAAATCAAGATATTATTAGAAACCATAAAATAGTTTTCCACGGTTATTATTTACAAAGATATTTTTTTAATCTTAAAAATTTTTGAGGAAAGTTCAGGCTATCAGATAATTTCGCGCTCGAAACAGAAATTGCAGGAAGTCATTTAAAATCTCACAACCTCTTGATATTTCGAAAAAAAATCGAATTATAGTATTACAATAAATTTTTTTGAGGAGTCCCATATTTTTCAATTTGAAACGAAAGTGCAGGTGATTTCGTCATCTCTGCCCGAGTTATCCAACAACCTGATGGATTTTCCAGTTTTTTTGCTCTTTTTTAGTTTTTTAAATTGTCAAAAAAGCGTACCCCAATCGATGTGCATGCATTTAATGTGAGTTTAGCAGGAGAACCAGAAGAAGTGTTGGCAATGTACTGTTGGATGTCAATGTGATAGGCTAAATAGATTCGCTTTGTATGTAAAATTACGATGATGTTTACCATTAGTCAACAATGACTCCAAGTCTTCCTTCTGAAACACAATTCTGTAAGGCGCTATTCAGAAACAGGTGTGGTCGTTTTAAAAGCGATTTTTGTAATTTTGGACCAGGCATAAAAAAATTTTTGTTACATCGATTTTGGACCATAATATCTTGTAGAAAAGGTTGTTTTAGGTTGGGTTTCACGGATTAAGTGATGGAAAAAGTTCATTTGTCAAAGGTCACTGCCCAGTCGTAAGGACAAACTGGCAAAATCCACTGTCTTTTTGTTCTTGTTTGTTGTAAATAAATTTTTAATGGAATGTGTATCATGTGATAAGCCATTCGACAGAAGAAGAGAAGCACTATTATACTGCAGAAAAAGATTCTCTCAAATGGTAGTGAAAGTAGTGAAAAAGGCTTTTTTCGTAAAAAAGACATTTTTTGTAGTGAAAAATTTGGTGCGTTATCGTTTCAGCACTTTTTTCAAATGAAAAAAAGAACGAAACGTTTCGTCCTTTTTTTTCATTCTAAGACTGCCTTGGTCCCCCCTGTTGTTTTTTTCATTCAAGAATATTTTCATTTAATTATTGCCTTGGTCCCCCCTGTTGTTTTTTCGAAAATTTTTAGATTGTGCCCGTACCACCCCAAACCACTCAAAACCACCTCAAGCCACCCAAACATCCAAAAATGGCCAAAAGCAACCAACACACCCAAAACCAACCAAAACCAACCGAAATTACCCGAAACCATCCAAAACTACTCCAAATAAAAGTTTTGCGGGAATTGAAATTTTTCAGTCTGAATCAATGAAACCAAGGGGCGGCACCGAATTCATCCACACCGAATTAATCCACACACGAATTCATCCACAAAAATTTGTCTAGGTAGATGGTAGTTTCTAGGTAGTAGCACCTAAATGGTTGTACCCTGATGACAGTACCCAGGCTGTATATTAGACCGTTATTTTGTAGTGCATCTGACCGTGTTAGTGGCTGGATAATCTGGACGTCTCATGTACCAACCGAACCAAGTGGTCGTCCACTTGGTTCAAAAAAATTTTTACGTTGTTGGTTTCCAAAACTGGTTTTCTGCACTGATTCAAACATTCTAAAGATGTTTTGGCAGTAGCAAAACTACGTTTTGCACGATTTACGAAAAATGAAAAAGTACCACCAGAAGGTAATTTTACCACTGTCAAACCATCATTAGAGTGTTCGAATTAGTGCAGAAAACAGGTTTTGGGAACTAAACACGTAGAATAAATTTTTCGATTCAAGTGGACTCGGTTTTGTCGGTACATGTAAGATCCAGCACACCTGTGGTCGGTTCGTAGGAAAATGTTCTAATTGACAAGTAAACTTTTCAAGACAAAAGTATTAAAACATTTCTTGTTGGGACAAATTTTTGAGGATGAATTCGGTGTGGATGAATTCGCTTAATGCCAAACCAAGTGGTCGTCCACTTGGATCAAAAATTTTTTACGTTTTTCATGTTCCAAAACCTGTTCCCTGGACTATTTCGGGCATGCTGAAGAAGGTTTGATAGTAGTCAAATGCATTTTTCTCAGGTATTTTTGAGTATTAGGAAATAATTGATTTTACCAAAACTCGATTTTACCAAATCTCAAAAAATACCCCACAAGACGGCATTTTACCACTATCAAACCATCTTCAGCGTGCCCAAATTAGTTCAGAAAACAGGTTTTGGAACCCTAGACAGGAAAAAAATTTTGCTCCAAGTGGTCGACCACTTGGTTTGGTTGGTTGAGACTGAAAAATTAAGCCCCGCAAAATTTTTCAAAATGCACGAATTTGAAAAGTGTGGACCGATTCGTGTGTGAGCCGATTCGGTGTGGATTAATTCGATTAACGCCCCAGGATACCACTACATGAGTACCACCACCGAAGTAGCACCACCCAGGAAGAGCTGCCTTGAGCTGCCTGAGGACCATTACCTGAGTACCAACACCTGGGGTTTCCCATTGACATTAGTTAAGCTGCCCAGGAGCTCTGTACTTCTGCTGTTCATCACAGGCCGTCATTATTGTGGAAATTTCCGAAGGCTTGCCACCATAGTGGTTACGCCGTCCGTCACCATCCTAATTTTTCTCATCGCCGTCCTGCATTTTCATCAATTTTTTTTTAACGGAACGCCTTTTTTATTTCACATCATATAGTCAGTTTTTATTTTTCTAGCTTATTTTTTGGTGACCGTCCGGGTTTTTTTTTCACTTTTCGTTTAAAAAAATGAGCCCGTCCTGATTTGTCCGACTTTTTTTTTAAATTTTTATTTAAAAAGTTAGGGCGGCCTCTCTTTTTAGAACTTAAAGTGAAATAAAACCTGGACGGTCACCCAAAGATAAGGTAGAAAAATGAAAACTGACTACATGAAGTGAATTAAAAAAACGTTCCGCTATAAAAAAATTTGATTCAAATGCAGTAAGGCTATGAAAAGAAAATTAAGACGGTGACGAACGGCGTAACCACTACGCTTGCCACCCGAAAATTGGAATCCGACCAGGCAATAGGTTAAACACCAAATTTTTTGCGCCAACCTGGATAATATTGAATCGAAAATTTCTCAATGACTCAACTCGAAAAATTTGAGACCTGGAAAAACCTATTTTCAATGTAAAATCCGATTTCGGCCGGCGGAATGGACGATCATAGCGGTATACATAATATAACTTGAATCGATTCAAAACTTTTTACTGTGTTCCAATTTCACAAATTATCCACCTCCCCAGTGTTTGGACCTCGTACTTCGTACTTCGTACTCGTACTCGTACACGTACTCGTACTACGAGTACGAGTACGAAGTACGAGAAGAAATTTGAGAGGTACGAAGTACGAGTACGATGTACGAGCTTAAAATTTTGTGGTACGAGGTACGAGTACGAAGTACGAGAAGAAATTTTAGAGGTACGAGGTACGAGTACGAGGTACGAACTAAAATACAAATATTTATAAATCACAAAGCAAATACTGGCGCTTTACCACTAAAAAGCCGAATCTTAATGTCTCTTAATGAAAAAGACATTGCAAATTATTTTTTTTTCAAATTTTCCCTGAATATCTAATCCGTTTTTATACAAAGTATGAGTACGAAGTACGAGCAAAAAATTTTGTGGTACGAGGTACGAGTACGAAGTACGAAAAGAAATTTTAGAGGTACGAGGTACGAGTACGATGTACGAGCTTAAAATTTTCGTTGTACGATGTACGAGTATGAAGTACGACGGTTAAAATTTAGCGGTACGAAGTACGAGTACGAGTACGACCCTTTTCTGAAAGTCCAAACACTGCACCTCACTGCGTAAACAAGAACTGAACTGCCAAAAGAAATTGGTAGGTTGTACTTGTTGTGTTTATGGAAAGGAGAGCTTAGTAGCAAATATCAGCCTCCTCCTTTAATTTTTTTTAAAACTCACAAGGGAGGGACTCTGACTGTGACGTGGGGATTTTTCGGAGAATTTTATTATGCGCGTAATCTTGTAGAGCGAGCCCCAACCTCTGAAAGCCAACGTAAATTCTAGGAACGATTCATGGTATATGGGTAAGACTTTTAAGACCAACAAAAGTATGCCTATAATTTAATTTTAGGTATAGTTTTGTTGTTTGAAACCAAGCTGAACAATCTGCATAGAACTTCAATGATTAGGGAAAAATTTCAAATTCCCAGGCACCACCTTTTTCCTCATGCCGCTTCAAGTAAAGAGTACCCAAATATATGTCCCAGACCCTTGAAAAAGTGCGTAAAACATTTATCAGTCACAACTTTCGTACGCTGGCCTATCCGCAAGCATAAGGGCTAAGGCTGAACTTTTTGTTTCAAAGGGTGGTTATAGCGACTTTTTAAAAGGTCTGATCTATAAGGAAGGGGTTATTTTTTTTATTCGCTAGTAACGCTGAAAAGAGCAAATAAATTGTCGTGGTTACTACCTATTCTCTCTATTCTTCCCACAAGTTCCATAAACCCACACCCCAACTTTGAGGACCTTTTTTTCAGCTCAGAGAAAAAGTTTAACAGAGCTTTTTATTTTTATCAACACCTACGAGACCTACTGATTCTGTTTTTCGGATTTTGAATTTTTACCCAAAAATCTCGAGATCAACTACAAATTTTTCCGATTTTCGGACGATTGAAAAATAATCTTCTATGTGGAACTATCAGAGATAATGGTAACTGCTTTGAAATTTCTTTAAAATGGTCTGTAAGAAGTCAATTACCGTGCCATTGTTGAGTACATTTGAAAGGTGGTTTAAAAATTTGTAGAAATGGGTGGACCAAATGCCGCTCAAACCACTGAAATTTGCAAAACTGTTGCTAAGAATTGCAATACTTTTTAAATCAAAAACCTCAAAATGCATAGACACGTGTTGATTCCAGGAGTATATCTGCAGAAACCAAAGGTGTACTGGGATTGAGCATCGGTTAAAGCAAATGTAAACAGTTGGACTGCTTCTCCTTCTTCTCTGAATAATAAATGACAGCGTAAAATTTGTGTTTTTAAATTGTAGTCATAATTTAATCCAGTGACATCTAGATTCTGACAATTATCTGTTTCAATTTCCAAAGTATTCTGTTAGTTTTAGTTTAGTTTTTTATTGGTTGAAATTGGTTTGGTGAGCCCTATACAAGTTGATCTCAGCCTAGTTTCTGACACTTTTCTGTCTCAATTTCCAAAAGACTTTTGTCAGTTTTTTTTAGGAAATGTGCTATTGAAAAACCCAAGGATACCGATTTTCAATCTCGGTTTTCAAACCTTAGCATACATTAGCCATAGTTTTTTGAATTGGTCACAGCAGTAGATTTTTTTGAAAAGTTTTTGGAAAGTTTTTTTGTTTTCTTTTTTGTGCCGATACGAAGAATACTACTCAGAAGACACATGCTACAAAATCACGGGAACAAACAAAATAACGAACAAGATATTCGGTGAATTTTTGAAAGATTTTCTATAATGACGCCATGTCAAGCATTGCGAGCTACGTAAAACGTTCGAAAGTAATTCAAGTTAGAAAAAAAATTTTACCCGTCTCTGGTGCAGGGAAAACAGAATTGTTGTATGGAGCGTAGAAGTTGCGGATCGTTAAACTCGAGAGGATAGAGCACTTTAACATTAGCTCCGCGATCAGGAGAATCTGCTGTTGAGGGGTGCACTTCACAACAAACATCGAAATATGTGGCCACATTTTCTCTAAAAAAATTTCATGTCGCAAACTTGACTTGGAATGGTAATATGAAGCTTGAAATGCACTCGTTTCAACAATAAGTTATTTTAGAGTATGAGTATTTTTTCTTCAAAAAAAGTCCTTTTGCTCCAGAAAAAAGCTTTGTCCGACCTCAGGAGTGTTAAAACTTTGCAAGATTGCTTTAACTTTTTAAATTTTCTTATTTTTCAATCAAAATGTCCTTAGAAATGGTGTAGAACCATAATAACGGCTTCGAAAAATATCAGGAACTGCCCTATGACCCAGTGCGCAGCGGCCGGGGGCATGAGGTGGCGTCGGGGTGATACTCTGGAAACACTGGGGCGTGCGGCAGTGCCGGGGTGATAGTACTGAGAACCCTGGAGCGTGGACCGGTGCTGAGGCGAAAATTGCCTGCTTACCCATCACTGGTCGTGACAGGAATTTCCTACAACCTGGTATGTCCGTTTTTGATTGTACATCGTACTAGACCCACATGTCTAACAATTTTTCTTGGATGTGGGTGTGGATTCGTTATCGATGCGCTTAATCGCTACAATTTGATCGATTAAATTGTGATAATATTGTTTAATGGTTTTCAAAATAGGAAATTTGAGTAATGTTATGTAAGATGAACCCACCAAACTTTTCGAAATAAAATTTGAAAAATAAAATGCATTTGTTCAAGGGTTCTTAGCAGTGTTGGCGATTTGGATGACGAAAGATAGCATTTAAAAACATATATGCGAGCAAATCGCGAGCCAAATTAAAGTACGCGCGGGCCAAATAGGGCTAGACTTCACTTGCCCCCCCCCCCACGGCTGACCCACTTCCGAGGTGCATTTTCAAAAACCGATTGCATATTCGTGTTTCTCGACCCGGATTTGTACGGGAAACGATCATCAGATTCTGTGAAAGTGAAAAAAAATTTTGGAATTTGCCTTGGTCCCCCAAGGTAAAATTTTAGAAAAATTTGAAAAAAAAATTTTTTTAAATTGGCGCCTTTTGAATTTTAAAGGATTAAGGGCTGTATTGGGAGGGGAAGGGAATAAAAGGAGCCACTAATCACACAGGGCCCACTAACAAGAAGATGTTGAACATAGTTTTGAATACTGGAACACTCAACACTTTCACAGAATCTGATGATCATTTCCCGTAAAAAGTCCGGGTCGAGAAACACGAATATGCAATCGGTTTTTAAAAATTAACCTCGAAAGTGGGTCAGCCGTGGAGGGGCCAAGTAAAGTGTTACCCCAAATAGCTCGTGAGCAATATGGTTTGCGACCACCGAGAGCAAGGCTCACCTATAAGAACCTATAGGAAAGTTTTCTATACCTTGAATAAAGAAACAACATGCAGCAGATTTGCGAGCAAAAATGAAGGAGGACAACTAATAAAAATGTCCGAAATTGAGCTGCTGGAAACAGTTTTTGTCATTTTCTTTTCAAATCCGAAGTAAAATTAAAAGGCTTGCACATTACCACTGCGGAAGTTTATTTTGCGTTCATCTAAAAAAGTTGCCAAAAACGTGATGAAATGTGGTTTTTCAGTGAAGTATCGCTTGGTACGGTAACCGTGAATTTTCGAATATCTTCTAAAATATTCGAAAATGAATGCTCGCGAATAAATAAAAGTATAAGTCAAATCTGCAAATGCTACTTACTTAAATTAATAAAAATTAGACTACCTTAGACGGGAAGAAGTCATTTTCTGCTAGTAGCTGGATCTACATTAAAATAAGCTATTTTCTGGTCAATAGGAGGTCCATAAAACGCTCATTGTTGATAAAACAGAAAAAGCTGGCTTAAATTAGAGACTCTCATAAACAGAAAGCACAACGCCACACCACTAACATACACTTCGGTATGCAAGGCTGATTCAAAAAGCAATTATCTCATAGAAGTAGCACACACACAATCGAAGGCGTTGATGCTCAACAATGTTCAATAACCTTATTTTTGCTCTCGATATAATTGTGCGCGTTGTTGTGGTCAATCAAATTGTAATCTGAAACAGACTTCAGCGTTTAGCTCATTTCTTATTGAGTTGTAATTCCTTCAATTTGTGAAATGTGTAGATCTACAATTTTCGATGGTTTTCCTAGCAGCTAACTTTTTTGAAAAGTGGATTGCTTTAAGACATTCAAGCCTCTATAATTAGTCACTTTCGTAATGATTTACCCTAAAAAATATTAGGGCTAAGACAAACTATTTCACACGAATCAAAAAACGCGTTTTCACATTGGATAAGCACGTATCAGATGCTAAGAATAACAGCAAAGGCAAAAAGCGAGTGGGAAAGAACAAAAATTTTCAGAACAAATTTGATTCAAAGATTTGGGGTAGAATACTCTTCACATGTCAGTTTTTATCTTTTCAGGGTATCCAGGTACCCTGTTAAGTTGGTTTACAATGGAGGACCAAAGCAAAAATTCAAATTATGGTCGAAATCTTTTTTCTGAAAAGCGGTTTCCCACTCGTTTTTCTGCATGTTATATCGTTTTCAGCATCTAAAACGGACTTAGACACTGTTAAAACGCATTTTTTGCTTTTGTGAAATAGTTTACTCGTGCCAATATCACTTACGATCAATGGTCGGAATTTTTTAATCTTGTCATACTCGTACCTTCATTTTTTGCTCTCGTACTCATAGTCGCACCTCATACCTCTTATTTTTTGGTCTCATATTTCGTATTCGTACTAGTAGTACGAGATAAAAACGAGCCGTAGTCGCATTCATATCGTATTTTTGTCGTACCTGGCTTTTTTACTTGTACTTTTGTAGTATTCGTCGTCTTTACTAGTAAAATTGTATCAAAATGAGATCATCTATCAAAGCCAATCAATGCCAGGCCTCTGCGATTTATATAGTGCTAGTTAAATAAATTGCGTGGTGGGTTTCAGATGTTAAGCTTTTCCACACACTGACCAGGTGTTAGTGAAAGCTATATGGTGGGTGAAATTTCGTCCAATTTCTCTGTCGTTCAGCCAAATCGGACTGGAAAAAGGTGCCCCTTTAGGCCTCAAACACAATGAGGAGTCTGTTTGCGGATGCTAAATCAGATTTGTCGCACGGAAATGGCCATAACTTTTTTTTCAATTTTTTAAAAATTATTCTGTTATTACCATTTTGTAGCTAAGATTCAGGGCTACCAGATGAGCATTTCAAAAAATAGATGTCATTTGAAAAATTGAGATAAAAATGAAAGACTCCGCCCAAGACTCCTGACTCAAATTCTAGTCAGGAGTCTTGGGCGGAGTCTTTCTTTTTTATCTCAATTTTTCAAATGACATCTACTTTATAAAATGCTCATCTGGTAGCCCTGAATCTTAGCTACAAAATGGTAATAACAGAATATTTTTAAAAAATTGAAAAAAAAAGTTATGGCCATTTCCGTGCGACAAATCTGATTTAGCATCCGCAAACAGACTCCTCATTGTGTTTGAGGCCTTAAGCGAGCGAAATCTACTTTTCGCCTTTACGAGTGTTTTTTTTACGAATTTGTTTTGCGGTTTAAATAAGGCTGGGCACTTTCCAGACAATTGCAAACACGGACAATTGTCCGACAATTTTCATGGATGATTGTCATCGGTTAACCTTAAATTCAACTTCAAAACTTGTTTATACAGAAAAATCAGGGCGCGGCTAAATAGGCTGAAAATCCTGACAGGGGGAGGGGCTAAACTGGCCAAAGAATCAATATAAAGCTTAAAAAAGAAAAAAAGGCTAAAAATATCCTGACAGGGGAGGGGGCTATAGCCCTTCTAGCCACCCCCCCCCCTTTCTTTTTTCTCTACAACCTTTTTCTGTTTTTCTTTACAACTCTTTGTTTGTTTAATTTTAAAGCACTGCAAAACCATGATATTGTGCTACCATTAAAAAATCGACTTCGATTAAGAAGAAAATTAAAGTTCAATTACAGACCCAGCTTTCTGATGCGTAATTTTTTTTTACTACCAGCGAGATTGTTGCGAGATTAGGCAGTATTAACAGGAAAAAGGCGGACTGTATCTTTCGACTACCTGGGAGTTTTCAGACCTGCTAAGCACGAATATCGCAAAATTATATCCCCAAACTTGTGTGAAATGCCCCATTTTTCAAAACGACTCTTTGAAAAATGTATAGTTCTTTTCTCAAGGCTGTTTAGCAAAGAAGGAGTCTGGCCGAGTCTTTTCTTTTATGCTCATAAGAAAGCTTTTTGTCTTTTTTTTCTGATGGTATGTTGTTTGCCTACATATGAAACCACTCAAATACAACCACAAATCAGACCACATTAAACCAGAATTTTTCCAATGACAAAATTACACTCCAGCAGCTCAAGACAGGTCATATATCCATTTAACTCCATGATGCCTGGTCAATGATTGTAGAGAAATTCCAGAGCTTCAAGATAAAAGCAAAAATCAGCACAAAAATTGAACAAAAGTCACTCTGAAAATAATGGAGAAGAGGCGAAACCAGCTGTTTTCCTGGTATTGGAATTTTGAAGAAAAGTGAGAGTGCAATATATCGAAATTTAGATTCCTTTGGTTTCGTAATTTTCTCAGAATTTTTCAGGTCTTTTTCAAGAGAAAAAATTCAACGTGATAGAGCGCAAAAAACTGCTTTAGATGTCACAATCAGATCACAAATATCACTGTTCTCTTCTTTTTTTCAGAGGATTGAAGAAGTATGGACGGATGGACGATTCTGGTTTCTTTTCATAGTATTCATAATCGATATTATCGAACGCAAACGTGCAAACGTCGCATCGAAAGATATTCAAGATTTCAGCGAGATTATATTTTGCTAAAAGTATCTGAATTGAAAAAATGGTGTTAATTTCAAACCCAGTGAAATCAAACCAAAATCTTCTATCCATGAAAAGGATGCCAGCATACTTCTTCGATCCTCAATTCGATCAAAAGCACAGTGACACTTGTGATTTGATACTGATATCTGATGCATTTTTTTTGCGTTCTGTCACGTGATATTTTTTCTCCTGAAAAAGACCTATAAATTCTGAGAAAATTACGGAACTAAACCATAACCACCTGAATTTTCGATATATTGCACTCTCACTTTTCTTTAGAAAAATAACCAGGAATATGCCAAAACCTGAAACCCTTCAAAATTTTAATACCAGGAAAACAGCTGGTTTCGCCTCTTCTCCTGTATTTTCAGAGTGACTTTTGTTCAATTTTTGTGCTGATTTTTGCTTTCATCTTGTAGCTCTATCGACCAAGCATCATGGCTTTAAACGGAGATATGACATGTCTTGAGCAGCTGGAGTGTAATTTTGTCAGGTGAGAAAATTTTGGGTTTAACGTGTACTTATCTGTGGTTCTTTTTGAGTGGTTTCATATGTAGGCAAACGACATGCGATAAGAAAACTCAGACAAACAGCTTACTTATGAGCATAAAAGAAAAGACTTCGCCAGACAAGTTCTTTGCTTAACAGCCTTTAGAAAAATCTATACATTTTTCAAAGAGTCGTTCCGAAAAATCGGGGTTAAGGACATTGCACAGAAGTTTAGGGGTCTAATTTTGCGATATTCGTGCTTAGCAGGTCTGAAAACTCCCAGGTAGTCGAAAGATACAGTCCGCTTTCTTGTGTTAACCAAAGAACGTCTTTAGGTATCTTACAGTTGATATGGAGAAGCAAGAGTGGCGGAACAGATCCATCAGCGACAATGAAAATTCTTTCATGCAATTACGTGACGCTAAATTTAGTCGCTCAAATGCAGAAGCAACAAAACGAGGAATGGAGAAATTTGTTGCTGAGAAGGCTGCCAAAGCAACTATCCCCGCCGGTGCATCTCCTATGGACAATTGTCAGTAGCACATACTTTTAATACCTGGTTTATAAAAATGCAATGATTTTGGTTTACGCCAAATTTTAAAATAAGACTCGCTAACGCCATAACTCGCCAACGCTAAAAAAATTCGTCAACGTCGAATCTCGCCAACGGCAGAACTCGCCAAACAAAGACTCGCCGTTGGCGAGTTTTCCGTTGGCGAATTTTTCGCGTTGGCGACTTTTTCGTTAGCAAATTTTGCCATTGGCGAGTTTTGCCGTTGGCGAGATTTGACGTTGGCAAGATTCTACGTTGGTGAGTTTTTGCGCTGGGGAGTTTTCACGTTGGCGAGTCTTTTGCGTTGGCGATTCCTTGGCACTGGCGAGTATTTTGCTGACGGGTTGGTTGCGTCCGGAGCAGTGAAGTACTCAGTCGATCCATAAATTTGCGGTGTCTTATACGCAACTCGCAAAGTTTATGCGTAGGTTTCATAAACTTTGCTCAATAAGTACCACAAATAATTGACAGATGGTTTTCAGAATCGACACATATAGTGAAAACAGAATAAATTTCTTTGACAAGTTTCAAAATTGAAATTAAATGAAATTTGGAAACCAATTAAAAACTTTGTTCTGATTTTATGAAATTTATTTTAATTGAGTGGCGTGTATGAGAAAAAACTCATGAAACCCACGCTGAAACATTGCTAGTTGTGTATGAATGCGTGAGCTTATGTGTCAACCCAACATCAATGAGACAGGTTGAAATTGATATTTTCCGAGGTGGCTTTTCTCCTATTCGACAATATAAACTCAAGATAAATTTGAAAAATTACGCTTAATTTTATATGGCCCTGGCGCCAGAATTTTTTAAATTTATCTTGAGTTGAGATTTTCAACCAGTTGATTTGCAGTCCACCACTCAAAAATAATTATACCATGGCACTTTTCTAATAAATATATATTTTTAGAATTTTCATAAATAAGTTTCAGTTCGACAAGTTGAACACGCTGTGTTACTAATTTCTGTAAAATTCTATATTTATTGTATTTTTTACTTCAGCGTTAGTGATTTGAATGCCATATGTGACATTTTTTGAATAAAATGTTTTTTTCCGATTATTTTAGTTTCAAGATCATTTCATTTTCTTAACTAGAGCAAAACCAAAATAGCCAGTATTTGCTCATAGGTGTTTTCTAACTACAAAATGGCCTCAGCCATGAAAAACAATAGGGGCGCAAATTTACAATAAAAAATTCAATTCAATTTGAAATTTAATGTAAAAAATGTCACAAAAGCGGTTAAATGGTTACAAACCTGTATTTTACAGCAATGAGCCAATACACAAATGGTGGCGGGGATGCTGTCGACCAGATACTCTGTGATATGAGACAACATGTCTCTGGGTTGCAAGATAAGCTGACTGTTGCTGGAGCCGCTGTGGTAATTTCAAGCTATATTACCAAATTTTATTAGTGATCTTTTGAATTTTAGACTAAAAGTCAAACGGTCAATGAAAAGATTGCGATTATGAGCCAGGTCAGATTTTTCAACGTGCTCTAAACATTTTAATAAATTAGATTTCAGTACCAGGACAAAGTTTCTACTCTCAACTCTTGTTGGCGATCTAAAAATAGGGTGAGTTGGGTGACCCTGAATTCATCAACACCGAATTTATCAGCAACGAATTCATCAACACTAATTCATCAACACACGAATTCATCAACACTAATTCATCAACACACGAATTCATCAACAAAATTCAAGTTTATTTGTCTTGAGACGAAGCTCTTGACACGATGGCAAACATTGAACCACAGGGAGGACCAAGGCATATTTTAGTGTAACAGGTTCATACCTTGCTGGTAATGGTCAGTCATGAACTGGGCTAAATTTCTCGAGAAGGGCCGAAATAAACAAAATAAACCAAAATGCCAGTAAATGTTTCATAATGCTCGGAAAAAGGCAATGCCCGAAAACGGAAAAAGTGGCCAAACTGGGTCAAATTGCCCAAAAAGTGCCGAAATGTACGGAAAGGGACCACAACGCCTAAACTGGGTTTTTAAGTGTTTTAGAGCCATATTTTGTCGACAACTCGGTGTTGTGATCTCAGACAAATTTGTGCAAGATTGATTCTGAAATTTTGGGCATAATATGGGGGTCAGAGGCTGATAGGTCTCGCCTTTTTTTAAATAGATCAAAACTCGTCAGACTCTGACCCTAGCTGATTTTGTCTTGTTTTTTTAATTGGGGCGAAATATATTAGGATTCAGATTCAGAACAGTCCCAACATTAATTATGACCGTATTTCCTCTAATAGGAGAACATGCTCTATAAGCGGACACCCTCGATTTTGAGGACCTAATATCTCAGCCTGGAGTAAATATGCTGCAAATCTGTTTTTCAAGTTTTCTTGACTCTCACGAGCTCTACCAATTACGCTTTTTCGACTTTGGGTTTTCACACAAAAAATTCGAGATCGACCTCAAATTTTACCGATTTTCGAAGGGTCGAAAAATAACTGGACATGCCCCTAATAGGAGGAAATACGGTATTAGCTGAGTCGGGTGGTTTTCGTAGCAATTACAATAACGATTTAAACGTAAGAAGATGGCGGTCAAAAGAGGTTGCAATTTTCGACGCTTGACTAGCAAATCACATTTAAAAACCTGAGCTCGCTAATCTGAGAGAGTAAAAATGAGGTTCCCGAATTTTCTCGCTTTTGAAAATGAAACCCGACCAAAAATGTAAATGATGTTTATTTTGCAAAATACCACATAGTTTGCTTACATTACACGCTTACATTGAATCCAGAAATCATGTTTTAACAATATCGTCGAAAAAAGTCATGCTCTGGCGAATAGATATATGTTTTTAGCATTCTCCTCAGGCGCGCTCATGTAGTTCCATCGATTGGAGGAAGGAAACATCTAAAGTGTAATATTAGCATTTGTAGATAAGTTAAACGACTTTACTACAGTGTTTCGAAGCTTGGCATTCTCCAGATGATATTTGACCTTAGTGCCTAAATTATTAAATACTCATACTTCTAAAGCCTGATATAGCTATATTCGAAATTAACAACTTACTCAGCTCGCGCAATCAAAAATAAGAGTGCAGAAGAACCACAAAAGCAGGAATAATGAGCGAAAGAATCAGGCTGAGCACCGAAGTTAGCTGAGAGATCGCATAGTAGCCAGAGATGGCGATTGTAGCGAAGACCACGTAAGGGTGATTACCACAGAACTAGAAACAAGACGTCAAGACTATCACAAATATGCCGAAAATTACCCGCTTAATCTGGTCATGAGAAGTGAAAGTAAACAAAGCAACACCCGCCGAAATGCCAATAGCAGAAATTCCGAGCATCACCTCAGAAAACTGTAAAAAGCTAGCCAGGCTGAACAAAGCAAAGTAAAGCAGGAACAGAAAAACAACAACGTAAATTAAATTTTACCTTCGGGCAGAAATCAACCCATTTAGAAGGATTCTCTTCATAATATACTCTTTCTGTGGCAAATTTGTGAAATAACGACCTAAATATTTTTAAATTTTACCTATTCGCGTACGAAAAGTAGTTCACTTGAGCAAATTCAGATGGTTTCCAGCGTCCCCATGCAGTGAGTCATAGAAGTAGAGCTTCCTGGTCATGATATTGATTGCCTAAATACGAAGTTTTCTGTATAATAATCTATCTATAAAAGAATACCACGAAAGACAAGTGAGCTTTCGTGTGGATTGGTACCAGATGAAGTTCATGTTCGAAGAGATCCACGTTGATTGTCCAATGAAGCACATCTTTCGGTGGTGTAGCATAGGCCTGCTTTTTCGGAAGTGAGCAGCTCAAAGTTCATATTTGCCTAAACACTACGCATGTTCGACCACAAAATCAGATAGGTTAAAAACATTAACAAAAATTAGAAACATCAAAAAAGAATTTTTCAAGAACTAAGGGCCAAAAGAATAAAAGGTATTAAGACCGACCTGGAGTTAATCGGCATTTTTCCTACATGCTTAAAACCTATACATTTCTATATACTAGGCCGAGCTTCGTGTCAAAACAAATAAACTTGAATTTTGTTGATGAATTCGTTGTTGATGAATTCGGTGTTGATGAATTCACTTAACGCCGGGTGAGTTGCTTTATGCCTGCACAATTTATGCTACGAATAAATGATGAATATTTTTTGCATTACATTTTCGATGGGTCACATAATTTATGAACTGGGGAATGAGCTTGACAATTCTCTAATTAGACTTCCTTTTTATAATTTGACTATGCTTTAATTAGATTTTCACTTAATTAGATGTGTAGCACACGGCCCCTCAAAAACTGCACTTCAGTTTAATTAAAAATAAACAAAACGCTACAAATTTTGAAAAATTTTTCCGTGTGTTTTCAAACGTTTTCTGATTTTTTTTACTGTCACGCATTCGGCTTGGCTCGAAGTTCGAAAAAAATCGAACTTTCGAGCCGAATGTTCGATTTCCAGGCTTTGGCTCGACAACTCTAGTCACGAACGTAATTAGCTTTATTTGAAACTTCAATATCTCAAACATTACGAACCAAAGATTTCTGCCATTTCACAATTGGTAAAAAATTGCAAAAACACGAAAAATATAGGTCTTTTAACCGAAAAAAGAGAAAGGATATAAATCTCGTTCACTATGACATAATTCTGACAATCCACTTGACTACCTTACCTGACAATACAGAGAAAGTAAGAATAAGTATACAAAGACTACAGAATAAGTGCGTTTATTCAGAACAACTTATGAGAGAGACAAACACAAAGTGGTTCTTAGAAGAAACTTTGGACTAGTTGTAACGAGTATCACTGTCTAACGATTGTGTTGCAATTTCTTCCAAAGTCTCAAGGATGAAATTGACCACAAAGACGATGAGCCAGACGGTGACCCGGTTGGCATGGACGGCGCACAAATTGCTGTTTTCGAAGAAGCCTGTCAAATACATTTCCATGGCTTCCTGAAGAGCAACAACGGCAGACGCTCTAAAAACAAATAGTTTATTGGAGAACATATACGATAATCGGAAAAGGAACGCACCGATAGCGAAGAACTGTCCTGAACTCCTGCGCAATTTCACGGACAAAGCGCTGAAACGGAAGCTTACGGAGCAGCAAATCAGTCGACTACTGATGGCGGAGCATCTCACCAAAAGCAACAGTGCCAGGACGATAGCGACGCGCCTTCTTGATTCCACCATTAAGCTTTCTGAAAAAACAAAAATTGTTGGACAAGATAAACCGCAGAAAAAGATGCAAAACTACAGAATATTCAGTACATTTTATATACCAAAATGTAGCCTGTATATTCAGCTACCAGAAATGTCAAAACGATTTTAGTAAAGTCCGGATTTTCGAAACTAGAGACCGTTTGAAGCAAACAAGAGGCATTTTTCCGAATAAATCCGGACAAAAATCTCCTCTAATTTCGAGATTTTTTGGGCTTTTAGGCAAGTGGTAGCTTGTTCGAAAGCGCTGAATGTGCTGAATATTTCGGTAATAAGCTTGCGAAGAGGCGGAACAAAAATTTCGAAACCATGACCGATAGATAAAATAAACTTAAAAAAATAAACTTGAAAAAATTTTGGCTTTGGCGCCGAATTTAGCTAATATACCTAAGTGCAGTTTTTGAGGGGCCGTGAGCAGGCCAGCGTTATATACGAAAAAAGTAAGATAGGACATGCAGTATGTGACATTTTTATGCCGCCCATTTGATGCCGCATCAAATTGATGATATTCATAAGAATACGATTGTTTACTTCTGCACCGTGGTTTTGTGGTTTTGCATGTGCAAAATTTTAATTGGCGTTGGACCGTCCTCTCTGGTTTTAAATTTGTTTTCGGGTACGGAGTGAAATCAAGTGGGGGTGCGGAGTAGAATTTAGCTAAAGTTTCTTTGTGAACCCAGCTAGCTGAATTATGTAGATCCGGTTTGTCCCAAGATCTGATGATACCAAATTTAAAAACTTGCCCGAAAACCTAATAATTCAATTATTTTAGAACAATCTGGTAGCCAACTTGCAGCATGAAAACAGGCAGATGATTGTTGGTTTTTGTCTAAATACTTATGAATCTTGATAATATCACAGTGTATAACATTTTTTTCAGGCGCTCGAAGAAGAAAACCGCCAACTGAGATTCGCGCTCAAAGAGATGGTCTTATTTTAATTTTGCTTATCCCAGCTTAGTTCATATTATGTTTAGGAGGATGGCCTTCACTTAATCATGAATGACTACAGAAGAGTCTTCTCTGGGTTCATACGCTCAGACTTACTGTTCGACTTTGCCAAAATTAGGAATAAAGTGGTTGGATGATTTAATTTCCACTGATCATAAATTTAGTAAAAAGTTTTCTCTGCTTTTAGAACTTTAACAGTTGCATAGATTTCGAAACATTCTACGAGATAATCAGGAGAGCAGAAAAATCTGTTGTTACTGCAGATCAAAAAATTGCTGACCAAGAAGAGGTATAAAGTTTAACAGTTACTAATGTCAAAACTTCTGAAAAACGCGTGATCAAGTTTTAAGTCAGAACAATTAAGATGATGCCTTTTTGCCATATCTATAATTTTTTGAATTACAAACTATACAAAGTTCGTAAAAGTTTACGTGTGATGGATCACAAAACTTTTTTTAATGAGGTGCTCGATGTTTTAGCTTTTTAAAAATGTGTTTCTGGCATCAATTCTCAGTACTGATTTGACAAGAAAAAATGAAAACCATAAATTTTTATCTTTTTTCAGAAATATTAGTGGCTAAATTTCGGGACACCTGCCCCAGCTATTTTTCCAGCGACCTCCCCAACAATTCACCTTGGTCTCCAGACCTGTTTCTTTTTGCAAAAAAAATAATTTCATGCCATTTGGAACAAGGGAGTGTAAAACTTTTATTTACTTTTGGAAAATTTAACAAGCGGTCTCGATCATTAGCGAACATTTTAAGTCAATGTAGTAAAATATAATTTTGATGACGCTACGTATACAATGATCCAGTTTTTGTCCGTGTCCGTGTCCGTATCCGCACTTCAAAGCACAGTCAAGAAAGAGCGAAAAAATTCGTTTTGTATATGCATTTAAGGCTAAACTAGGCCTTTCACCCACCAGTCAACTCGGTTCTACCCCAACCAGTCGATTTAGCTTGGGGGACCAAGGCAATTTTTTTTAGGCTAAAATTGAAAACACCCCTCAAAATGTGTAAATCACCCCCCAAATTTATTTTTTGTCCCCCCAAATTTGAATTTCGCGTAAAATGTGTAAATCACCCCCAAAATGTGTAAATCAACCACCAAATTTAAATTTTCTTCCCTGAATTTCAAATTTTTTACCCCCTCGAGTCTATTTTCACCCCTTCAAGTGGATTTTTTGTGCATAATACATAGGTTCAAGTGGTGAACATGATTATTGCACTCGCTCGCACTGTTTTCGCAGTAATTTTGTGTGCTCTCGTAGGCGCAGATACTTGAATCTCTCGTCAAGGTATGTAAATCTCCCATCAAATTCAAATTTCGACAGTCATACATTTACTTTTACCTCGTCAAGTTGAAATTTTGTTGCAAGATACCTAATTTCCATATCCAATCTTGTCTTCACGATACTCAGTGCTGGGTTGTCGACTCGGATAGTCAAAATTAAAAAAAATTGCGTCGAGTCAAAGTGAAGGTCAATTTTTTCGAAACTTCTATTACTTTTTATACTTTTCAGCTGATCCCTCATCAAAAAATTTCACTTCTCTCTAACTAACCTTTAACCGGCCACCAAATTTGAAGAAAGAAATTCGACTATTGCAAAAAGAGATTTAACTGTAATTCTTGTGTAATAACTTTCAATCACTTTTAAGTTTTCATATGTTATCATGATAACGACACTATCAAAACCAAGATCATCTTTATTGGCCAAAACGAATAACAGTACTATAACAAATAACAGCGATGGATCATATTCAAATAAATTCTAACGCTCGCCCAACTTTTTTCTTCGACCTCTTTTCTTGCGTGGCTCAAGCGGCTGCGTCAACGTCTCAATCATCTGTTCAGACTCCATTAGCAGTAATGTGTGATTGCATAATTCATCTTTAATTCCAATTGGACAAGTGCAGCAAAGATAGCCAGGAAATACATCGGATTTCTTTAGAACACAAAAAGATTGTCGAAGAGTCTTGTATCTGAAGATGAAGTAAGTGAACACAGATGGCCAAAAACGAAAAATTCCTACCTCTGCCAACTGGTAAACGTCCATTGAGAATCTGAAGCAATTTGTGTGAGCTCATCCCACAGTGGCACTAAATTGACTTGGCTAGAGCAGGCACTTGAACGGATTAGCGAAACATGCTCTTCATTGTAATTGACATCGACAAATTGACGCCTTTCTTCTCTTAGCTTTTCCACTGCCTTTCGCAAGTTGCTATTCGGATTTCTAGGAATAGTCGGCGCATATACTGGCTCCTTATGTAAAACAAAATTAAGTTGAATTAGAGATGAACTTCTTACCTTTCGTTCTGGATCAATGCTCCACCCTTCGACTAGCTGCTCCACCACCAGAATAAATCGCGGTAGACCCAAAAGCTCCCTCTGAGTGTAATTGTCTTTAATCATTTCATTCGTACCCTCCAAGCCATTGTTAGTAGCAACTGAAAACATGGTAAACCTTGGAACGAAACGATAAAACCATCCTCGATATTCGTTTCTCAAAAGCCATGACTTGAAGAATTTATTGCAGGCCTGATGCAGTCTTGGAATTTGGCTCCATTCAGCGTTCCAATGATCCCAAAGTGTCCGAGAAGCTAGAAATTCATTATACATTCATAATGATTACATAAAAGACAAAACTGTCAATAATTCAACCTGCTGCCAATTCTACCAGTGAGGTTGCCATAACCAGATAAGAAACATCCTCTTTGATCTCATCGCAGGCAGCTTGGTAAATTCTTGATTTTGGAAGCTCTTTGTTAAAATCCATCGTTACATGGGCGTAGCACATTCCTCGCTTCGCGTCCGGGAACACTTCTCGACACGCTGTTAAAGAAACGTAGATTCAGTCGACATTTAATTTCATGTTTGCCTGCTGTAATTTGAGTCGCTCCATCAGCAATCAACAAACGCGGCTTATAAATCTGTTCTGGATTCCCCGAGAAATTGCTTCCAGAAATCCTTTGTAGCTCCAGGTGTCTTCGTGAGAAGATATTGCAACATAAGTTGGATAGAAAATTTTATCTGAGAACCCGGCGACCTGTAAAATTTTATTTTGCGCTATTCGAAAGATGGTACCGACAGTTGACTTCATACCAGTAACGGATAATTCAGTGTCATCAATTTGTAAGTGCCATCTAGCTGAAGGCTTGGCCATATTGATTGACGGTATTGTAGTTTTCTTGAAGTAATCACCAAAAGGAATTGCACCGACGGCCTCTGTACTCCATTATCGTCTGTCACAGTAATGTATCGATTAAAAAAGGCTGCAGCATATGGCTTGTTTTCCTCTACTAAACACAAATTGTTCTTGAATTTAAGAAAATATAGCAGAGTAACTACAGAGTTCGCATATACCTGGAATTCCTCGGTTCATACTGAAGTAAAGTTCCAAATCCTCAAGCGTCAACGTTTTTGTAAATCCTCGTTTTCGAGCCCATTGAGCTTTTTGACCCTGCACTTGTAGTAATGAAGGAATGGTCAATCCTTCCAGGTCTGGATCATTCTGAACAAGGTCTATCCTATCGTTCGAAATGAAACTCAAGACATTTTCTAACCTGCAGAGATCTTTGTATGTGCCTCGCAGTCCTGCCACAGTAAGCTTCGTCTAACGTTTGAATTTTTCTCTTGACCGGAGAGCTGAGTCCGAGATCCCTAAGACAAACACGATCATGAGTACCTGTCGTTTGGATATAGGCCTAAATAAGAATACATTTCAGTAAAACAATAAGTCCATTAAAATTAAACACACTTTTGATAGATCTTTCATGTATCGAATCCTCATCTTCGCCTCGCAATGAAATTTTCCACTGCGATTCTTGTGTGAATAATAGCAGACATATCTGTCAGTAGCTATTCGATCCCCAGGCTGACCAGTATCAAAGCGCCACTCAGTATTACTCTGAAGCCATGTATCGATTTCTTCTTTATTATAGCATAATACCACATTTGTCCAAATGAGAGCTGGTCCTCGAGGCAACTGAAAGAAAAGCTGGACATCGTGAAGACAAAACTGGATATGAAACTTAGGTATCTTGCAACAAAAGTTCAACTTGACGAGGTAAAAGTAAATGTATGACTGTCGAAATTTGAATTTGATGGGAGATTTACATACTTTGACGAGAGATTCAAGTATCTGCGCCTACGAGAGCACACAAAATTACTGCGAAAACAGTGCGAGCGAGTGCAATAATCATGTTCACCACTTGAACCTATGTATTATGCACAAAAAATCCACTTGAAGGGGTGAAAATAGACTCGAGGGGGTAAAAAATTTGAAATTCAGGGAAGAAAATTTAAATTTGGGGGTTGATTTACACATTTTGGGGGGTGATTTACACATTTCACGCGAAATTCAAATTTGGGGGGACAAAAAATAAATTTGGGGGGTGATTTACACATTTTGAGGGTGTTTTCACCTACAGCCATTTTTTTTACTGAAAAAGGTAAAAAACTTTGCCTTGGTCCCCCAAGCTAAATTTACTGGTGGGGGTAGGACCGACTTGACTGATGGGGAAAGGCCTAAGTGCTCCTCATTTAATGTAGTTCGCAATGCGGACCTGCTCCTGCCCGGGTCAGCTGCCCCTACAAACCAACCAAGTCAACATTTTCTGTATGCAACTTCAAGAGGGCAGATCTCGTCAATTTGCATTATTGTATTCAATAAATTATAACTTGAAAGAAATTGCAGATCATGGGCTTTCAAATAAGGTATCATCGAGGTATGTATGACAATTTTATGTAAAAGTTTTACTTCAAAGATTTTTCAAAAGCGTTGTTGATACTTAAATAAGCAATAAACAGTGTGATAAGGTCGTTTTTTCAGTTACCAATTGATACCATTCGAAAGAACAGGAAAAACTGCACCAGAAAGTGCTGCAAATCTATGACTTTGCTGGCAAATTTTGAATTCCGCACAAGACAACAATTATTTTAATCTTAAAAAATTCGAGATTTGAATAATTGTTGTCTCGAGCGGAATTCAAAATTTGCCAGCAAAGTCATAGATTTAAGGGCAGTTTTATAAGGAAATCGATCCCGCTGAACACGTATTTGATGTCAAAAATCCGGGTTTCATTAACGAAACTGAAATTTTACGTCGAAATCGTTTTTGAACTTTCTTTTGAGAGTCTTCCTAAACACTCTGGAGGCCCGTTTTTAATGCACTTTGCAGCACTTTCTGGTGCAGTTTTTCCTGTTCTTTCGAATGGTATCAATTGGTAACTGAAAAAGCGACCTTATCACACTGTTTAGTGCTTATTGAAGTATCAACAACGCTTTTGAAAAATGGCAGAAATATTTCTTTGAAGTAAAAGTTTTACATAAAATTGTCATACATACCTCGATGATACCTTTTTTAAAAACCACATGATCTGCGCTTTCTTTCAAGTTATAATTTATTGAATTCAATAATGCAAATTGACGAGATCTGCCCTCTTGAAGTTGCATTCACAAAATGTTGACTTGGTTGGTTTGTAGGGGCAGCTGACCCGCAAATACCAACTTTTTTTCAATTTTTTTTTCACCATCGTGCTCACCGAGAAATTCTTAGTCAAACGAATATAAATGGCTTCTCGACCGTCCTAGTGTTGAATGCAATTTATTATTAAGACGATTACTCAATTGAAATATGAGAATGATGGGTTGCGAGAACTACTGCACTGTAACCCCAACTTCAAAAAGCGAAACAGTGACAGTCACTGCTTTGCTTCTCAACGCAAGAACTCTGTGATCATGGTCAAAGGAGTATCCCTTCCTGCAGCTTTGGAGGACTCTAATCCAAGTGATAGAGGGAGTAAAGACCCGCTACAACCACCACCGTCCATTAACCATGAACAAAAGACTAACAAATATGTCAACTTCAATATGATACGTGAGTATTTGACAGTAGTATTACTTTTGAAAGTTGTTTATTCGAACTTGTAGGTGGTCAAAGCATGCCTGGATGCAGCAGCGACATTGCTGACAACACTAATGGCTCATCCCTATCCACAGGCATAAGATGGCCAGTGCATAACACAAGACCTAAACGAGCAGCAATCATCAAGAAGCTTGTCCAAGAAAAAGTGGAGGTTTCCGAGATGTTGTGGCGACTCAGCCTGTTGCTCCAGTCAAAACCCCTGTTCCAATTGAACGGCCATCTGTGCCTTCCAAAGACGAATCTGAAGAGGTCAATAAGGAAGTAGTGTCAGAGGCAGAACTAGACTCTTTCAACGCAACCACCGACTCGGTGGACATGAAAGAGGAGAAGGAGAAGACAAAGGGGCCAGACCTTGTGGACAGCATACCAGTCTCAGCGCCGAATGGAGTGATCAACTCAGCTCAAATATCAGTCCAGTCGGAGTAGTTTTGTGTATGTAAGTGGATTAAAACAAGTGTCTCAGCAGTTGAGATGTTTCAGTGTGTTGTTCACAAAAGTAGCTCAAATTGATGTGTTTTCTGTGAATTTGGCTATAATGCGTCTTAATGGACAAAGTTGTAAAAAAGGTGGATGAGGTTTTAGTAATTCGGTAAATAGTTAATTCACAGTCGGCACAGTCAAATCAGAAAAAGAGCGGACTCTTATAATGTTATAGCATAGTTGCGCTATAGCTAGTGTTAGCTGTAAAAAGTTACCCTTGTAGCGGGTTTTCCTGTAATTATTAAAGCCCTTATTTAATTGGAAAATTTCGAATTCGATATCGAGATTTAGTGTGCTCAACCAAAATCTAACAAAAAAAAGGTGATTCATAGAGAAAATACGGTAATAGGCTATGGCCAATAATGTTTCATCTTTAAAGTCACTTTGTATTAGTTTTTAAGAGGTGATTTTATCTTGAGAGCTGTGTGGCAAATCTGAGATTTTTCACACCGACACCCTCACCGCACCGATTCCTCACAATTTTGGCACCGGCACCCGCAGATGCGGTGCCAGTGAGGCACCTGGTTCGGTTGACAACACTGCTCGAGAGTCGACTGTAGAAGAAGTTAACTGTAGATTTAAATAGAGGGTAACTTCGCCTTTTTTGCTTTTTATGTGCATTGTAGCCGACTGTCAGTAATATTTTTTTTATAAAAAGGTGGCTAAATAGATGAGTTGAAAAAAAGTGTGTTTTGCTCCTGATCTTTTAGTTTCTTCATTCCTTTGTCTTGCATTAAACTTGTTAAACTAAAAGCTGCTTATGGTATATTGTTGTATTATTATTGCTCATATGTTTTAAGAGGCTCTTCTAGATTACTGTGTGTTCTCTACAGGAAAACTGACGAAATGAGTCATTTTGAAAGAAAAATAAAAAAGGCGACCGAAAAGTCAAAGATCAAAGACAGTATCAAAATAACTTTTTACAAACTTATTTTTTCGCTAATGAAGCTTCTGAACTTTATTTTTGAAACAAATAGAGTAAACCAACAAACTTTAAATATCAACCAATTTGAGATGGAATTCATTGCCAAAAGAAGCTGTATATAATTAAAGTTACAACTATTTCTACAAGTCCTACACGTGACACTGTGTGATCTAGAAGCGCGTTCATTAACTGTATTTGGAAAATTCAAATGTTGGAAAGCAAGTAAATGAATGACCTTATCTTTTTTGTAAAAAGAATAATTCATTTTGTTACCATCTTAAAAAATTGTTTGTATATCAGTATTTATCGTAAAACCATTCTTGTAGAATAATAAAAAAATAAAAAATAAAGTTTGCAAAAAGAATGTTTTAAGATGCATCGGAGAAGGGTGGGTACAAGAGACGTAAAGTCTATTTTGTACAATCGTGTCTTCACATAAAGACACTCTATATAAACACAGTCTCCATATAAGGCTATTCTGAAACACTTCATAGACCAAAAAACATGTTTGTTTTTAAAGCAGGCTATTATCAATGGAACTGACGCATAAAATACCGAAAAGCTACACAGTTCGTCACATACGAACTACATTGCTGAATCCGTATTCCGAGAAAATAGCCGTGCTAAAAGATAGAGCTATCTAGAAAAATTCCTGGAGCAGATCTCAAAAATTTATGATTGTTGAATGGTTTATTGAAAGATAAATGGTTTATTAAAAACAATTACGCCTTGCATGGATTGCATTTGAAAAAAACTATGGGGGGTACCAAGGCAAAAAAAATCCCGTATGTAAACTAGGGACAAAGTTTTCTCTGTTTTAAAATTTTAATAGTTGCATGGATTTTGAAACATTCTATGAGATGATCAGAAGGGTTGAAAAATGTGTTGTCGCTGCAGATGAAAAAATTGCTGACCAAGAAGAAGTATAAAGTTTAACAGTTAGTAATGTCAAAACTTCTGAAAAAGCGCAATCAAGTTTCGGAACAGAAAATCAAGATGATGCCTTTCTGCGAAGCTATAATTTTTTCGTGGTGTGCAGAACAGATAAAATTATCTGAACGGATGGTACTTTCTTCTCGACGCAAAAACCTCGAAAATCACCGCAAAATATTTTTTTCTCACCGCAATTTGATCTTCACTCAAAATACTTTTTCTGCCGCAAACCTAATTTTCTGTCCAAGGCCAACCATATTTTGCATAATTTTGCAAGAATTCAAATTTTTTAGCGTAAAAAAATACTTGGATTGCTCAGAATCCCACCCCAAGTGGCCAGAAGCCCCTGAAAGTTGGTTTTTTATAAGTTTACTTAAGGGGGTGAACTTTTTGTGAAAATTCATTGATAAACATTTTAAAAGACAATACTTTTTTTTTCGCGCAAATCCACATTATGTTGGCCCAAATTTTTGTTTTGCATAATTAGATTGAAAATACCGTATTCACTCTGATAGTAGCCCCGGGGTCACTAATTTTCAACCTACTGAAAATCAGAGAAATTCGACTCGATCTCGAGATTTTCGGGTGCCCAACCAAAATCAAAAAAGGGTGACACTTTACTTGAACCCCCCCCCCACGGCTGACCCACTTTTGATGACAATTTTGAAAAACCGATTGCATATTCGTGTTTCTCGACCCCGATTTAGGCGCGAATTTACCAATCGTTTCCGGTAAAGTGAAAAATAATTTTTTTCAAACCCCAGGGGGGTATCATGGATCTTAGTCAAAATTTGAAAAATTTGAATTCGCGCCTTTTGAATTTTGAAGGGATTAAGGGCTGTATAGGGAGGGGAAGGGAATAAACGGGGCTACTTTTATGGCAGAACGTTAGAAAAAACATATATTGGTATATTCCGGCTCTCTTACCATGTTTTTTAACTGAGCCGTGGCAAAAAGAGCCTCTATATGCATTTTATGGTCAAGAGTACTTCTCGGAATCATGTCTAAGGTAAGTGAGTGCGCGCATCTCTAACTCTCAAGCCCCCTGCGCCCCCTTCGGGGCGCAGGGGGCTTGGGGGCTTGGAGTTGAGATGCGCACACACACATACCTTAGACACAATCACTCGAAAAAGACTCTGGATGCATGAAAAAGCATGCATACCAGAGTTTATTTATGCGGTAGGCCCCAGTATTCAAAACTATGTTCATCATCTTCTGTTAGTGGCCCCTGTGTGATTAGTGGCCTCTTTTATTCCCTTCCCCTCCCTATACAGCCCTTAATCCCTTTTAAATTCAAAAGGCGCGAATTCAAAATTTTCAAATTTTGATTAAAATCCATGATACCCCCCTGTGGTTTGAAAAAAAAATTTTTTTCACTTTACCGGAAACGATTGGTAAATTCGCGCCTGAATCGGGTCGAGAAACACGAATATGCAATCGGTTTTTCAAAATTGTCATCAAAAGTGGGTCAGCCGTGGGGGGGGGGGGTCAAGTAAAGTCAAGCCCAAAAAAGAGAGATCGTGAGCTCGTGGGAATTAAGAAAATGCAATTAACAGCTTTTCAAAAAATTGGCTCTGCTTCGAAATACAGATTCTCAAAATTGAGGGGGAGGGGTCACTATTAGAGGGGGGATACTATTAGAGTAAATACGGTATTTAAATTTTTGAAAAATTTTAACATCATCATGTAGCTCCACTTTTCTAGTTTCTAATGAGGTATCATTTATTGCATCATTTTTCAAAAATATAACACAAAAAGGTGAAAGTATGAACAAAATCGTTGTTCTAATTCGGTTCTTACTTTTACTTTTTTTGTGTTATATTTTTCAAAGATGATGCAATGAATGATACCTCATCAGAAGTTTAATTTAAACATTTTTCAAATTTAAACATTTTAATGCAAATTTCAAATACCGTATAACCTCTATTAGACGGGCACCCTCTAATAGACGGGCAACCTCAAGGACCTATATCACAGCGCAAAAAAATTTTTTTGCAAATCTGTTTTTCGCGTTTCCTTGATCACCTCGATCTTAGTTGATTCCGCTTTTTAGGTTTTTTTGGGTACCCAAAAATCTCAAAATATTTTTTTTTCGATTTTTTAGGAATTGAAAATTAAACGGGCATGCCCGTTTAATAGAGGTTATACGGTAAACAGCAAATCCAGAAAAGTTATGTACTAAAGAAGTTTAAATATTGAAAAAAGTCACAAGCTGCAGGAGTGGTTCCTTTATGTGATATCCTACTTTTGGCTTTTGGCAACTTCCACAGCTGATAATCTTTGACCCACGCATTGTGGTTCTGCAGATGTAGCAATGCTCTTCGAGCTTGGCGGATGAGACCATTTTCGCATGAATGCTATAAGTATATGGCAAATATTCATATATTTTGTTCTAAATATAATATATTTTGTTCTAATATATTTTGTTCTAAATTTGTTCTAAATATTTCGTACAAATTTGATATTTCTCCGAATTCTTTTGTGCTCCAGTGACCTCTTTTCTTTTTGCTTCTTTCTTTTTTCAAACCATCCATTAGCTGATCGGCCAGATTGCAAGAAGTCACGTCTTGGTTGCTTCCTACCATCAATACAAAGGCGTTTTGCGCACCCCCATCCACAATCTTCTTCTTTTTCATATTAGCATTCAGAATTAGGGGCTTCCTCTTCTTCATAATCTTGATCGGACATGTCACTTTCAGAGAACTCATTTTCAATTTGATATGCGATTGATATACAATTGTTAGTGAATGATAAACTTTCAATACCTCGGCCCGTATTAATAAAGATTACCCTTACCTCTACCTTTTACCTTTACCTCTAACTTCACCCTTAACTCTAGCTTTTACCCCTACCTCTACCCTTACCTCTACCTTCCACTTTTACCCTCACCTCTACCTCTACCTTTCACCCTTACCTTCACTTTCACCTTTATTTTCACCTCTACCTTTTACTTTTACCATCAACTTTTACAAATACATGCAAATACAACTTCTTCGGCACCAAATGATTTATTCAAAAGCACAACAGTGCAAAGCACACCTCAACAGACCAAGTAACTATTTATGATAAAAATCCTCATATTTGATCACGTGTTCATTCTTTGCAATGCGCAGAGATTGCATGCACACACTCTCCTCGGTGGCTGATTATCATTCATCTCCTCGTCTTTTTCATCGGACACTCCTCGAAGGCGGCAAATGTTGTGTAGCACGGCAACGGCGACGATGAATTGAGACACCCGCTTCAAAGCAATCCAAAGCTCACCATGCAATGAATGAAACCGTCGCTGATCCTGATCCCATGAGACTGATCCTGGAGATCCTTCTTTGCCAACTTCTTCAAATAAGAGTGCTTCTGCTCGATCTGCTCCACAGTGTATGCCCCTTGACCCGGACATTTAGTATTGAGGGTATCGGCGACGAGCTTCCACGCATTGCCTTGACCAGCGGCTGATCGGGAAGAGATCTTCTTGATTTTCGGACACCAGCTTCACGAGACGTTTGCACATATCCGGTGTGAACATTGCGAAAACTAAACAAAAACAACGATAGTAAGAGAAAAAACACAGTCTTAAAAAAACAAGCAAAACTCAACAATCCGCACAACATTGAAACGCACAACAATGAGAAACTGACGTTAAGTTCGTGTTCAGCGAACTGAAATTGCTCTAGAAAGGCTTCACGGGACAATATCTTGCAAATCGAGATGAAGGTAAGAAATTTTACCCTGCTACTACCCATGGTGAAAATATGCATTGGTCTTCCCTGTTGTTTTTTACCCTAATCTCTACCTCTACCTTCCCCTCTAGCTTTTATTAATACGGGTAGAGGTAAGAGTAAAAAGTAAGGGTAAATCGATTATTAATACGGGCCCTGGTTTATGAAAATGCAAGGATTTGGTTTACGCCAAATTTTTTCGGAAATTCGTAAGCTCTTGGAATTGAAAAGCAAAATTTTGATCACTTTATGGAAATCTTGAACTTTTCTCATAGCATAAAATAAACAAGAGTGAACTGTCAATGAGACAGGTTGAAATTGATATGTTTCAAGGTGGTTTTTTCCATGGGCTGGGATAAATCTGGTTAAATATTCATTTCGACAATATCAACTCAAGATAAATTTGAAAAATTACGTTAAATTTTATATGGGCCTGACGCCAGAATTTTTTAAATTCATCTTGAGTTGAGATTTTCAACCAGATAAACCGCAGAGATAATAATCCATAATCAAAAATAATAATCCGTTTTTCAATTAATTTTCTAATAAATATATATTTTTAGAATTTTCATAAATAAGTTTCAGTTCGACAAGTTGAACACGCTGTGTTACTAATTTCTGTAAAATTCTATATTTATTGTATTTTTTACTTCAGCGTTAGTGATTTGGATGCCATATGTGACATTTTTTGAATAAAATGTTTTTTCCGATTATTTTAGTTTCAAGATCATTTCATTTTCTTAACTAGAGCAAAACCAAAATAGCCAGTATTTGCTCATAGGTGTTTTCTAACTACAAAATGGCCTCAGCCATAAAAAGCAATAGGGGCGCAAATTTACAATAAAAAATTCAATTCAATTTGAAATTTAATGTAAAAAATGTCACAAAAGCGGTTAAATGGTTACAAACTTGTTGTTTTACAGCAATGAGCCTATACACAAATGTTGGGGGGATGCTGTCGACCAGATACTCTGTGATATGAGACAACATGTCTCTGGGTTGCAAGATAAGCTGAATGTTGCGGGAACCGCTGTGGTAATTTCAAGCTATATTACCAAATTTATTGGTGAAGAAAATATTTTTTTTCATTTAATTTTTGATGGGCCACAAATTTTATAAACTGTAGAATGAGCTCATACGGTACATTTTCTCTAATCACGCGGTTTTATAAAAGGGAACTAGAAGCGCCGCAGCGGCTCTGCCGCTGTTCGTTGAGTGTTGATGGTGTTTCGGGAAGCACGCTGGTCGTACGGCACTCACGCTGGTGATTCACTTCCCACGCTGCTGGTTTCGGACCCACGCTAGTAGTTGAAGATCCACGCGTTTGATCACTGGCGCCGTTAACTGCCAGTTTCACTTGCACCGATACGATTTCGTCAAATCACCTGCCTGCGGGCGCTGATAGAATGCTTTCAACGTTCTCCCAGCTTCGCTGGCACCGAGCCACGCTGATGATAAAGACGTGAGCTGGTGGTGCAAAACCGGGTTAGGAACCCACGCTGGTGCTTCAAAAAGAACATTCTTGGGACATTCCAACAAAAGAACATTCCCACGAAATCTGTTTGAGAAAAAGACGTTCAAACTACGTCGTTTTAAAACAATGGAAATTCGCGCAAAATCCGTTCAAAGAAAAGACGTTCGAACAACGACATTTTCAAGCATACGCGTTCGAAAAGACCAGAAAAAGCAAGCTTCGAAAAGTTATTCAAGCGAAATCCGGCAACTGGACTGGACATTTTCAGGCCGACACCTACTGGTTTGCACTTACCTACCTCGCCACCTATCCACCCTACCGGCCAACTACTACCCTACTGGTCATCTACCTTCCCTATCAAGTCAATAACCTTCACCAAGTAATCCTTCGAGACCTAATAATAATGCATACTACCAACATGGTTTGAACCTTGGTCCTGCAAGGAAATCAATGCCACTTAAAATGCCTTTTTCCTTAGTCCTACCTGTGATTTTTGACCAAACTTTTAATTCTGATACTCCGTGCTAAAAGTAAGCCATCTTTTTTAGAATTTAGCTAAAGTCTCTCTGTAAACCCAGTTAGCTAAATCATGTGGATGCGGTTTGACCCAAGAGCAGAACTGATGATATTAAATGTATAAACTTGCCCGAAAACCTAATATTTCTATTATTTTAAAACAGTCTGGTAACCAACTTGCAGCATGAAAACAAGCAGATAAGTGTTAGTTTTTGTCTAAATACTTATAAATCCTGATAATCATACAGTGTATAACATTTATTTTCAGGCGCTTGAAAAAGAAAACCGCCAACTTAGATTTGAGCTCAAAGAGATGTAGTCTATTTCATTCGCTTATCTCAGCTTCTCCTGGCTTTCACTTAATCATGAATGACTACAGAAGAGTCTTCTCTGGGTTTATACGCTCAGATCTACTGTTTGATATCGCTAAAATTAAGAATAAAATGGTTGGATCATTTAATTCACATTATTGATCAATTTAGTGAAAAGTTTTCTCTAATTTTAGAATTTTGATGGTTGCATGGATCTTGAAAAATGTGTTGTCGCGTCAAATCAAAAAATTGCTGACCAAGAAGAAATATAAAGTTGAACAGTTACTAGTGTCAAAACTTCTGAAAAAACGTAATCAAGTTTTGGGTCAGAACAATTCCGATGATGGCCTTTTTGCCATATCTAAAGTTTTTCGGATCACAAACTATAGAAAGTTCGCAAATATCACGTGTGATGGATCACAAAACTTTTTTATTTAGCTGTTCGATTTTTCAGCTATACAAAAAAATGTGTTCCTGACATAAATTTTTGGTTCTGATTTGACGAACAAAATGTAACCCAAAATATTTTTTTTCTACAAATATGACTGGTTAAATTCCGCAACACCTGACCCAGTTTGATGGAGAGTGCTTTCCCCATCTAATTGCCTAGGTAGCTAAAGTAATTTTTTTCGCAAAAAAATCAATTTCATGTTATTTCGAACAAGGGAATGTAAAACTTTTGACTTCTGGAGATTTCGACAAGCGGTGTCCATCATTAGTGAACATTTCAAGTCGATGTAGTAAAATATAACTTTGCAGTAAAATATAATTTTGCTGACACCACGTGCACAATGATCCATTTTTCGTCCGTATCCGCACTTCAAAGCACAGTTAAGGAAAAGCAAAAATTTGTTTCTGTATATGCATTTAAGGCTAAACTCGGCCTTTCACCCACCAGTCAACTCGGCACTACCCCAATTAGTCGATTTAGTTTGGGAGACCAAGGCAATTTTTTTTCACTGAAAAAAGGTAAAAAAAACTTTGCCTTGGTCCCCCAAGCTAAAGTCACTGGTGAGGGAAGAACCGAGTTGACTGATGGGGGGAAAGGCCGAGGTGCACCGCACTAAATTTAGTTCGCAATACGGAATACATTGCGGACTACATTAAATACATAAACGTAAACAAATTTCATTGCTTTTTCTATACTGCGCTTCAAAGTAATTATAATTTCACGGCGACGGACATGCAGACAACTCTCTTTCAGTATATAGGATTTCAGGGAAGGGGGGGGGACTGAGAATAGGCCATTATCTTTATATAGTATTTGGACTGTGTCTGTCCAGTTTTTTGAATTCCCGCCAAATGTGTTTAGCCTATTTTCGGCTTCTTTGAGTTTTTTACAGGGGTTGGGATCGGGAAAAAGTGGGTGTTGCATACTTCATTCTGTGCGCCAGCTCCTTGCGCGTCGATTAAAAAAACAATCGAGCGAAAAAAAGGGGGATTTTCAGGTGATGAGTGCATTTTTATGAAAGTACTCAGAAAAAGTAGGCTAATTTAAGTTGTCATTTAAATATTTTGCTGTCTGCTGGGAATTCAAAACTTTTGCGGTTTTGTTTGTCGTTTTTTTGGTGTAGTCATTCGGTTATTGTGAATGGGATAAATTTTTTGGCGCAGAACCGCCATTAATCAAAGTTCTTTGTATTCGGCGTTTCTGCGCCAGCGGGACGTTGAAAAATAAACCGGCATGCCGGCCTATTAGAGGAAATACGGTACATTTTCCTTAATTACTTCGTCCTTATTAAGTTCGATTTCCGGCTGAATTTGATCCACTCTTACCATAACTGGTACATTTGGTGCTTGAGCCAGATTTACAGCATTTCGCATGAATTCCATCAAAGCGTTCGCATCCATTCCTAGTGCTTCATCGAGAGCATTGAAGTTAATGTTGTTGTTAGCTTGCATTTTGATTCTAAAATACAAACATCAAGATACGAAGTACAAGATACATGTAACACAAGCTACACTTCAGTTACACGTGAAAATAAACAAGAATTTATTTAATCGCTTCTATTAATAGTAAGAGATCAATCGTCCCTTTCTAACGAGATAGGATCACTCGTCTCATGGGGTCAATCGGCCAATTGGATCAATGGTCCGTGTCCGACTTTGTTGGATAGCCAAGAGTATGAGGATCAGTTTGACTACAAACTTGTAAATCAAAGAAAATAAAAAAGGTGTGCGCCCAGGGGGATTTGAACATGAGAGTTCAAAATATTCGCATTATGATTTGCACGCCCTCCTTTAAAGTAGTTTGAAAATACATTGAAATAACAAATGTTTGTGAAATAAATTTGTAATTTCGACTATCTACAAGCAAAATACAAGTACAAATACGAGAACTTTTTTGCTCGTTCTACGAGTATGACGAAATTTCGAAGCATGATACGAGTACGAGGTCCTGAATTAGGCGGTACGAAGTACAAGTACCGAAAAATAAAGAGATTCGTTAAACTGCTTTCAAGGTTTCAGGCATATTCACACAAATATCTGCAATATTAGACCCTTCATACTGTCCTATGCAGCTAGCAAATAAAATAGAAACCTATATTTATAACAGTGTTCGAAGGCGCACAGAACGGCAAAGATCGAGCCTGACTTTTTTCGATCGTCAAATGTTCTCGCTGGTCCGGCGTTATACAGGGTGGGGCGAAAAATGCGGACTTTTTCGAAATTTTTGTAAAATGCTGGCGCGCACCGTCTAAAATGGGCTAGGGGAAGATTGCCAAAAACGAAAATTGCCATAAACGAAAATTGCCAAAACGACGATTGCCAAAACGAAAATTGCCAAAACGAAAATTGCCATGACAAATAAAAGCTTAGTGAATACGAACATATACCACTGAGTTCTACATAACGTACCCTTCATTTATCCATTCGTCTCAAAATGACTCAAGTCAAACCTCGATATAGTGACACCTACAATATAGTGACACCTCAGAGTCAAGACAAATGTCGTTTTGGCAATTTTCGTTTTGGCAATTTTCGTTTTGGCAATTTTCGTTTTGGCAATCTTCGTTTTGGCAAAACATACGTTTGGCAATTTTCGTTTTTGGCAATCTTCCCCTAGCCCTAAAATGAAGAATTTTTCAGCCAAATCCTGTAGTCATTTTTATGATACGTCACTATCATAAAAAATTTCGGTTTTAAATGGACAACGCTTTTTCGGAGCGAAAAGACTTTTTTGTGCAAAAGTTAGCAGGTGCAAAAAGACTCTTTACTACCTTATAATTTGGCAATCTGGTAGCCATCTTGCTGCATGAAAACAGGCAGATGATTTTCAGTTTTGTCTGAAAACTTATAAATCTTCATAATTTCAAACTGTGACGTTCGAAGAAAACCGCGAACTGAGATTAGCAATCAAGGAAATGGTCTGCTATTTTTTGCTCACCTTAATTTAGTTGATATTATTTTTCAGGAGGATGACAAGTGATAGACAGTTTGTTTAATGAGTGTCACAGAAACACAACTGCACTAAAATGAATTCGAAACGACTAAAAACTGCCGAATATGATATATGTAAAAAATCGAAAAATGCTGTATGCTTTGAAAATGGCATTTCATTTAGTAAAAAATTCGAAACTTATAAAAATTTTGTTCCGTTGTTTTTTGAAATAATATTTTTTGTAAGTTAGATTGAATAAAATCAGGCTTTTTCACGACTGTTTACAAAGAATACAACGGAAAAAATGCCTTCTTTTTGGCGAAAAAGTGCTTCCCTTTTTGTGAAAATGTGCCTCCTTTTGTGAGAAAGTGTTTCCTTTTGTAAGGTTTGTCCTGTTTCTGTTGACGTTTATGGTTTAGATAACTTGTAACTGCTCATTCATATCAACTTGTTTTTTCTGGTAATCAAATTGATACTAATCAATTTTAGGCGTCCATAGTCGCTTTAGGCGTCTAAGATGAGTTTAGGCGTCCAACGTAAACTGGGGTGTCCACAGGACTCGAATAAAAAATTTTAGGCGTCCAAAAAATAAATTAGGCGTCCAATGTTTTCACAAGGCAATTTTTCTAAATTTAACATTATAGGTTAATGGTCATAACATACTATTTTAAAAATGATCCAACATCGGATCATACCTATAAATATTTTTTCTGGCATATAATCTAGCGTCGAATAAATACATTTCTCTAATAGCTACTAGATATTATCGAATAGAGGCTCATTTTTGCGTACTTTTTTAAAGATAAAAGATAAATTTTTTCAAACATATTATTTCAAACCTTTCAGGCTACGATTTACAGCCAGACAGGTTTTTTAACGGGTACCTAAATACCTTTAAAGATGAAATTTCAACATAGTTCTGTTAACTGGGGCCTACCGCATAAATAAACTCTGGTATGCATACATTTTTATGCATCCAGAGTCACTTACGAGTGATTTGTGTCTGAGGTATGTGGGATCTCAACTCTAAGCTACCAAGCCCCTGCGCCCCGAAAGGGGGCGCAGGGGGCTTGGTAGGCTAAAGCTGCGCGCACTACTTACCTTAGACATGATTCCGAGAGGACTCTTGATCATAAAATGCATATAGAAACTCTTTTTGCTTAGCTCCAGTGACCAAAACGAGGTAGAATACCTTTTATAGGTCATATGTTGTTACTTTTAACTGACATTAATATATATCCATAACAAGCTTTTTTGATATGGACGCCTAAATTTTCATCGGACGCCTATTTTTTTCTTCGAGGCCCCATGTTTTGGACGCCTCAAGCGATTGTGGACGCCTAAAGTAGATTAGAGCCATGACATTGATGTGAGTGTGAATTAACACAAATTATTACAAAAGGAGGCATATTTTCACAAGAAGAAGGCACGTTTTTGTCAAAGGGAGGCATTTTTACGTATCGTCCATTTCCAAAAACGTATCACAGACAAAAGAACTAGTAGAAGAATAGTGAACAACAATTTTAAGCGGACAAAGCTTTTTTTTGCATCTAAAAGACTTTTTTTGCATCTAATCGACTTGTATTTGCAGCTAAAGGACTTTTTTCTGCAGCTAAAATACTTTTTTTGCAGTTATTTTTTTAAATGAATATTTGCTTATTTTATGCTTGTATCGTTGTTTTTAGCAAGGATTATTATACTTGAGAGGAGGGATAGCAATCATATATTGAACTCTCAGGTTCAAATCTCCCTGGGTGCACACCCTATTTTTTACTAAATTGCAGTGGAATATACACCAATCAAAGCTGTGAGAAGAACCCAAAATGATGGATTTTCGGACAAAATGAAGGCCTAAGCGAGGTCATCGCTTATAAGTAAGTTCCAGTACCTTTTAAAACCCTGTGCTGATGGTTAGCTGGATATTCAAGAGCCTGAGCAACCTTTTAATAATAAAATTGTGTGCAAAACATAAAAAGTGGAGTAAAAATAGGACGTGCACCCAGGGGGATTTGAACCTGAGAGTTCAAAATATGATTGGTATCCTCCTCTCAAGTATAACAATCCTTGCTAAAACAACGATACAAGCATAAAATAAGCATATATTCATTTAAAAAAATAACTGCAAAAAAAGTCTTTTAGCTGCAGAAAAAAGTCCTTTAGCTGCAGAAAAAAGTCGATTAGCTGCAAAAAAAAGTCTTTTCGATGCAAAAGAAAATTTTAGCTGCAAAAAAATAGATGCAAAAAAGTCTTTTAGATGCAAAAAAAGTGTTTTAGCTGCAAAAAAAGCTTCGTCCATTTTAAGCTGCGTCTTCTTTCCGGATTTTGTGTCTACGCAAGTTTTTTATTGACAGACCATCAATTAAAAATTATTTTGTATCCGCATTTGTGAGACACTAACCGCTAATTCATTATTAGCACTATTGCTCAATTGAAATAATAGAATAATGGGTTGCGAGAACTATTGCAGAACTGTTAAATGCTGAATATAATAATTGTACAATTATAATTCGTACAATTTAATGCCGTGTGCTCCGTAAAAGTTCATTCGGGGGCTGGGGGGCGGGCGGCTGGCTCTAGGTAAATTCGCCGACAGTAAATTCGCCGACACGAATTCGCCGACAGGTAAATTCGCCGACAAGTAAATTCGCCGACAACTCTAATTTTGCGGGAATTTAAATTTTTCAGTCTGAACCAACCAAACCAAGGTTGTCCACTTGGAGCAATTGTTTTTTTACGTTTTTCATTTTCCGAAACCTGTTTTCTGGACTAATTCGTGTATTCTGAAGATGGTTTGACAGTGGTAAAATGCCGTTTTCTCGAGTATTTTTTTTTTTAGTTATGCGCAATAATTGACTTCCCCAAAATCAATTATTGCCCAAAACTCCAAAAATACTCGAGAAAACGGAATTTTGCCACTGTCAAACCATCTTCAGCATGTCCGATCTAGTCCAGAAAACAGGTTTTGGAACCCGAAAAACTACATTTTTGAAACTACATTCTACCACCACCCAAGTACCACTCCCTAAGCACTTCCACCTGAGTACCGATACCACTTTCTTGGTACTACCACCTCCATACACCTGGATACCCACGGGATACGAAATCACTCCAAAACTGTGTTTCCTGTAGGTTTTGAAATCTTTTCTATATTTCAACCTCAGTTCTACTATATAATCCATCTACCACCTAAACCAAGTGGTCGTCCACTTATCAAAAAAAAATTACATTTTCGGGTTCCAAAACCTGTTTTCTGGACTAACTCCGACATGCTGAAGACGGTTTGATAATAGCAAAATGCCGTTTTGTCGGGTATTTTTTGAGTATTGGGCAATAATTGGTTTCGTGAAACCAATTATTGCCCGAAACTGAAAAAAATACTCTAGAAAACAGTATTTTACCACTGTCAAACCATCTTTAAAATACACGAATTAGTCCAGAAAACAGGTTTCGGAAAATGAAAAACGTAAAAAAACAATTGCTCCAAGTGGACAACATTGGTTTGGTTGGTTCAGACTGAAAAATTTAAATTCCCGCAAAATTAGAGTTGTCGGCGAATATACCTGTCGGCGAATTTACTTGTCGGCGAATTTACATGTCGGCGAATTCGTGTCGGCGAATTTACTGTCGGCGAATTTACTGTCGGCGAATTTACCGTTTCCCGGGGCGGCTTATTAGAGTAATTACTGTACTTTTTTTCACGAATATTTCCAAACAATGCATCGTAGAGAAGATAAATTTTAACAATACAGGGTGTCTCAAAATTACGTTAACATTTTCAAATTTATTTATTTTTGTTCAAATTTCAGTTATTTTTTGTTTATTTGTTTGATACACTTGTTTTTTGCTTGTTTTCTCACTTGCGTCGCATTTGCTTAATGGTCTTCCACTTTATCCAGTAAATTTAATTTCTGGCGTTCCCTTTCAATATTTCACGTGCACGTTCGATGTCGGTCCATCAAATTAATTTCTATCAATTTCGCAGATATTGCTGCAGTCAAGGGAGGGAAACTACGCGCCGGTTTCGTCCTTCTTCGTCATCAAGGTCTTGGATTCGTTCAAATTGGGCAGCTATTCGGAGTGGCAAGGCAAACAATCAGCAATGTGGTTCGTCGATCGGAAGAAACTGGTGCTACCATTATAGTCATCCTTCTCTGTTGTCATGTTTTCTGTTATGATTTGTGACTGCTTGTGAGAGATGTGCTCAGTAGTGAATAAAGATTTCTGTCCCCGTCTTATAAGCGCTATTTTTTGGACGTTTTCGGGTTTGCCGCCTAAAAATTGCAAAATAGTTTTTTGCGCTGAGATATAAGGTGCCTTTGAGGGTAACTATTACAGACTGGGTGATTATTAGATAAAATACGGTAATTGGTTGGTCTACGACATATTTGCGCGCGCGCCAGGCGCCAGCGCCCTCGGGTATTTTACAGCTGGCGCCAGCGCTGGCGCCTGATATTTTTGAAAAGGCGACGATTTTGTCACAATAATTGTACCAGAGCTGTTTTTTTTTTAATTTTTTGAATTAAAATTTACGCAACTTTCTTAAAATTTTCTTGAATTTTTTTCTTAATTGAGTATTATGGCGCCCATTATTATGACGGCGCCCATATTATATGGACTGAAATTTCTAAATAGCCTGGCGCCTGCGCCGGCGGTGGCGCCCTAATTTCACTCTGTTGCCCCGCCGCCGGCGCTAAATTTCGAAAACACAATTCAGCCAATTGTCAGTATCATTTTATATAATATGGTGGCTAAGATAGATGATTGATTAAAAAAGAGAGTTTTGCTTCTGATTCCTTAGTTTTTCCATTCCCTTGTTCTGCATCAAACTCATCAAACTGAAAACTGCTTATGGTATTGATGACCTTATCTTTTTTGTAAAAAAGGTGGTAAAAGTTTGTAAAAGTTTTTGAGGTCGGTCTAGAGATTTTTAAGTGCTCAACCAACATTCGAAAAATGGAATCGGTAGAGCTCGCGGGAGTTAAGAAAAGGCAATAAACAGGTTTGCAAAACATTTTGTCTGGGCTGAGATTTGAGTCCTTAAAGTCGAGGAGGGCCTGTTTATTAGAGAGGACCCGTTTAATGGAGAAAATACGGTAATGTCTATTTGGAATATCGAAATATAGTAACAATGATCCAATCAGAACTATAAGACATAATTTAAAAAAAATATTAACTTACAAAAGACCTTTCCGAAATTACCGGCTAAGAATTTTATTTTGTCAGTTCGTTAGTCCGTAAAATCATCTGCGGTGTCTTCGGTTGTTATTCACCGCATTCCAGGTGATCATTTTCTGCAACTCCGGGCTCATCGCAAATCCATCGTTTGGCGTTTTTTGGTGACAAATACTTTTTAACGGTATCATGGATCATCTTTGACAGTATTGTGGGCACATTGCTTGCTGTTTCGGGATTCTCACATAGAGATACTATGTTCAGGTATTGTCAAATGGCATTTCAATTGGTCTGTTACGGCATCATAAGTGTTCTTCGACGGCATTTTAACGTCTTTAACCTTCTGCCCTCAATAATTATTAAGCTTAGCAATTAGTCTTAGCACTCAAGCTTACGATTTGGGCCTTAGGACTTAGGACTTAGACTTAACTAGTACTAACTTCAGCTTATTTTTTTTCAAAAAAAAAGTTTTGGGTACCCCTAAAAAATTATTGGGAGGGGGGGGGGTGCTGGCTGGTAAAACTGAGTAGCTTCTGGGAACGGCTGGAAGTGTTTAAAAAACAAAAAGCGTCCAATTACTCATCATCGCTTGGCCGCCTCAACCGGTTCGAGTCAGGCAACTCAACCACCTTGATAAATAATCTCATTAAAGGGACCTCTTACTCTATATCAAGCAGTTATCCCACTCAAGGCAACTCAACAGGCTAAAAAGGGCACTTCATCCGAACCAAAGCGAGCCTAACCTTAGTGGATGCAACTCCTTCTTGAAGCATTTCACCATTTTATAATCGGATTTCTACAATTTCAGTTAAGCATTCAGAATTTAAACTGAAAACAAATATGAATAATTATAACTCGATTTAACGAAACTCGATACAACGAATATTTGATGTCGGAAGTTCGTTCCCACCTTCCACCCAGCTCGAAAATATCGGGTGGAGCGCTTGATTCAAAACTCAAAACTGAAACTCGGAATTTCAAAAAATTTTCTTGACAAATAACTTTTGACCCGTACCCAAGAATACATACCACCCCCTCCCAACGATTTTCACAATTTTAACTTGAATAAAAAGTACTCAAATTTATGTCCCAGACCCAGAAAAAATGATCTGGGAGGTGAAAAGTTTGAAGAAAATAAGTATTAATAACTTACACAAGACTTTTGCGAAAGGAAGGTCAGCACAAGCTATGTGCTGAACCACTTTTTTGTCCAACGAAGAGAGTTTTCGTACAAATCAAAATAACGCAGCTTCGAACAAGTGATAACACCTTTCGGTAAAATCTTTAAAAATTGGTGCATAGAGTTCTTCTGAGCCTCTTGCTTTTCTTCCAGATCTCTGAGTTTATCAGCAAATTCATTGTGTTATTTTGCTTGACGAAAAGCATTTTTGTGCTGTCATCAGACATTTTGATTGATTTTTTCACAATCGGCATTTGGAGTCGCAGTTTCTCGAAAAGTCTGATACTCCAGATAACTAAATAGCCATAAAAATCAAGTATTATATCGGAGAGAGAGCAAAAGAATTAATTTTGAAAAAAATGCGTGCAATGTATGTTTTTCATTATATCAAAAATAAATTTCCGTCGGGATCGTGATTCCGGAAAATGATCGGGTGGGGTTTCGGCACGGGATTTTCGTCCGAAAATCGATCGGGTGGGATCGGCATCCCGTCCGTTTCTAACTCTTTTGAAAAAAAAATTGACTTAGAAAAGGTGTACATATAATGAAATTCTAACACTTACTCACCCAAAAAAAAGAAATATTCGCAAGAACATGTAAATCGATTTTACTCTCGCTATCTGCGTCGTCTTTCACAGCCTAGCTTTGATGCAATAAGTCTTCATATCATTTTCTTTTTTATAACATTTGAAGAGTCTTTTTAATTTCTGTTAATTCTTAAGAAGCGCTACCTTTAACGCATTTAAAAAGTTTTCAGAAAATCATTAGCTTTTTTTTGGTAATGTTAAAGTTTTTTAATAGTTTAAAAATTTACATTGATCTCTGATATATATTAACTAGAAGTAAGTGGAAAATCTCCTGCTTTTTTATTTTATAGCTGTGGCTAGGGACCGGCTCGTTTTTTTTACTTCTTTAGGTCTAGTTTTTTTCAGACTAACGGTATTCTCCGAACTCGATCCAGAAAGTAAAAAATAGGGTGGGCTAAATAATAGGCTAATTGAACCTAAGAAACCAATTTTCGAAAAAAAATTAGACCAAAAATTTGACCAAAAACTTGACATGCCTTGGTCCCACAAGGTAAAAAGTCAGAATTTAAAAAAAAAAATTCGAAAAATTAGTTTTAATGTAAGAAAGTGTTAGAAAACGACTTTTCGATAGTTGAAAGCATATAAAAATTACTTAGGAGCTGCTAAAACATGATTAAAAAAATCATAAAATGCGCCCTCCCCTAAGTAAACAAGTACCTTATTTTACACTTTTTATGCAAAAATTAATGGTATTGAAAAAATATAAAAATTTTCGCTTTGGTCCCCAAGAAGAATTGACTGGTGGGCGTCAAATTCAATTGACTGATAGGGGTTAAGTTCAAGTGTGCCGGCAGGGAAACATAGTTTGCATCTTAGCTTTCAAAAAAAATCTTCCTATTTTACGACTAATGTAAACAGCCAAAACCCGAATAGCGTGAGAAAAAATTATTTCGCGGTGAAAAAAGTATATTGTTGATATTTTTCAAAGTATTTTGCGAAAAACATTTCTCGGCCCTCTATCAAGACCCTGTATTTTAGAAACTATTATATTACTAAATTTTGCACTGCAAGACTTTTCCGATACCTGACTTCACTTTTTTAGGTTTTTTTTTCAAAATGGTACTCATTTATTCAAATACTTTGTTAGCTGCTGTAATTTACACTATTTTACCAATTACTAAAGCAGTTTTATTTGCTGAAATAATCTCTAAATTAGATGAATTAAAACAAGAGCAATCAGAAATAAATTCTTATTCTGCTCTTAAAACCTGTTTACGTGATTCTGCAGACTCAACAGATTACTTTGCAAATGGCCTAACCGATCTCCAGCATTTTCTTGAATTCTACAACAAAGTGGTTAAATTAAAAGAAGATATTAAACTTTCTAGTATTGCTTTTAATCCAACCCCAGTATCTATTCTTCAAAAGGAATACTTGAGAGAAGCGTTTCGGCTGTTTTGAAAAAACATATAAAAGACTTTCCGCATGTGTTGTATTCGCATTTATTCTTCGCTGATTATTCTCAAAAGTATACTGGCCAAATTCCTAATGATGAGTGGGCTGATATAATGGAAGTAGAATTTTATAATGCAAAGCTGCTGCACCAATATTATAAGATACTTAGCGTGGACAACATAGCAAATTTGATAAGAATACCAGATGACTTTACATCACTGTGAGATTCTTTAACTTAATATTTTAAATGAAGTCGGCACTTATGCATTTCGGGGGGGGGGGGGGGGAAGGTATGGTTGAGTGATGGATGGATGTGCGCATTTTATAACAATTTTAGAAGGGTGTTTAAACATCTTCTAAGTAATTGTTTTACCCAACTTTTTAAGTTTGTATTTAATTTTGCCCCTGAAATGAATAAGTACCAGGTAGTCGACGTTAAAAGACGTTCAGATTGAGCTTATAAATAATTATATCATGCCTAGAACAGTGCCTCGAGTACTTTGGTATATGAAAAGTCGGTTTTTGTCGCGAAATTTTCAAGCTGTACAGTCGAACCTCTATATTGCATCCCGCAATGGACCGGCCCTGCCCGGATGGAATATAGAGGGTAGATAATAGGTTATTTATTTTCCGGCCAACCGAAACAAGAAAAGCGGATGCAACATAGAGGTGGATGCAATATAGAGGGTTGCTATTTAGAGGTTTGACTGTACTCAAGTTGTCCAGCCGGACCCCACCTGGAGAATAAGGGACTACCTAGGTTTCGAAAGTGTGACTAATTGACCTGTGGACAAACTGACGTGTTTACAAATTGGCGAATGCACGAATTGACCGTGGACGGATTGACTGTGGACGAATTGACCACAAAATAGTATAATAATTGTATAATAATTGATATTTCTAGTAAAAAATGCTGCGAAGAAGGCATGTGAAGCAAAACAACATTTGCAGCAAAAAAAGTATTTTAGCAGCGAAAAAAAGTAATTAGCAGCAAAAAAAGTCTTTTTGAAGCACGAAGAAGTCTTTTTGCAGCAGACAAAATTAGCAGCAAAAAAAAGTATTTTGGGAGCAAAAAAAAGCTTTTTTGCAGCAAAAAAAGTATTTTAGGAGCAAAAAGAAGTCTTTTTGCAGCAAAAAAAGTCCTTGGGAGCAAAAAGAAGTCTTTTTGCAGCAAGGAAAAGCTTTGCCCGTAAAAAACATGTTTTTAAGGTGGAGAAAGACGACTTTAGGAAAACATTCGAAAAAAATGAGTTTTTGTCTTGACCAAGGCAAACCACTAGATTAGGGTATCTGGATACCCCAAAAATTTTGAACATAGTTTTGAATACTGGGGCCTACCGCATAAATAAACTCTGGTATGCATGTTTTTCATGCATTCAGAGTCACTTTCGAGTGATTTGTGTCTAAGGTATGTGGGTGTGCGCATCTCAACTCCAAGCCCCTGCGCTTCCGAAGAGGACGTAGGGGGCTTAATGGGTTGAAGGTGCGCACACCCACATACTTTAGACCAGGGCTGTTCACTCTTCCGGCAAATTTTTTTTTCTTCCGGCAGGTTTTTGCTTATAACTTTGTTTTTAAAATACAAAATTTTTTTCTGTAACATACGCTTTGCTTATGAGAGTTAGACTACAATATGAATTTAATCTTTCCATAAAGTTACTGTGGTCTAGTGGCGCGTTGGCCAGAAAACTGTTGAAACGGAAGACTCTTCCGGAAGAATCTTCCGTTTCAGCAGTTTTTGGACATCTCGCCACTTAGACCACAGTAATGTTCTGGAAAGATTAAATTCATATTGCAGGTCTAACTCTCATAAGCAAAACGTATGTTACAGAAAAAAAATTGTATTTTAAAAACAAAGTTATAAGCAAAAATCTGCCGGAAGAGAAAAAAATTTGCCGGAGAGTGAACAGCCCTCCTTTAGACATGATTCCGAGCCAGAGTAATGATTGAAAATGCATAAAGAGCTCTTTCTGCCAGCTACAGTGACCAAAACGAGGATACCCTTATATCAGAATACATTGGAATACCCTTATATAAGGCGATTCACCTTTAAGCTAAGTGACCAATGAGTGAGCTATTTTTTTACTTGTTTAGGCGGGAACGGCTGTAGATTTTTTTCTCGGCCGAATTTTTTTTTGTTGGTACCTTTTGTAGCTGAGATTCAGGGTTACAAAAAAAAATTCCAAGCCACATATCGCTGAAAAAGTCTTGATAAAACGGCTTTTATTTGCACTCTACATCGCATTCTATATCTCACTAAAAAGTGCAATGTAAAGTGCGATGTGGAGTGCAAATAAACGTATTTTTATCAAAAAAGTTTCAGCGATATGCGAATGGAATTTTTTTATTGCATAGATTTGCATCTCAGCTACAAAATGGTACCAACAGAAAAAAATTCGAACGAGAAGAAAATTCACAGATGTTTTTTGCAATTTACATTGCACTCTAAATTACACTCATTGGGGACGCGCCTTTCGTGCCCCAAATCGAAAAGTCAAGTTTCGGTCAAAAAATTTTTCACAAGCCCCCACACCCAAGCCCCCGAAGTGGGCGCAATTAATAACGAAGTTATTGCAGAATATGAACTTTGTTATTCGCAAAGTCTATTATCTATAATAACTTTGCTAATAACAGAGTTTGCATCGCAACTCCAAGCAACCAAGACTCCAAAGCGGGCGCACGGGCTTGAGAATAAGAGATAAGAGATAGGGGCACTCATTTACCTGACCAGGTGGTCCAATACGTTCGCAATACAAACCATTTTAGGTCCTAGCTCTTTGATGGGTTGCAAAAAGATTTTTCATATAAGTCATAAATGTTATTTTGTGATAGGTTTCACTAAATGATGTTAGATAATTTAGTAAAACCCATTATTTTTTGCAACCTACCAAAGAATTAATACCTAAAATGCATTGTGTTGCAACTTTTGGACGACTTAGGAACTTAATCCCGAGCAAGACTCTTGATTGTAGAAGTCTAGAGACCAGGGCTGTGCACGAGCCCGCCCGAGACCGGCCGAAGCTTACGGCGGGCCGGGCCTAAAAAGCTCCGGCCGGGCCTTCCCGGTTAGGCCCTGGTTAATTTACAGACAACTGAAAATTAAACTACAGTTTAACCTGGATGGCCGGACACCACTGGGTGCTTGCCCAAGGTGTCCGGTTATTGCGGGTATCCGCTTATCGAAGGTGCAGGGTTATCAGCGCATTTTTTATTTATTTAAAAAAGTGTTTAAACATCTCCTAAGTAATTTTTATATGCTTAAAAAGATGAAAAAGCTATGTTCTGACACGTTTTCACACAAAAAACAATTTTTTGGAACAAACTTTTTGACCAAAATTCGACTTTTTGTCTTGGGGGACGAAGGTAAACCACCTTCTCTAATGGCTTGTTCACGTTGTTAGAGTTCGAGTTCGAGTTGAGTTAGAGTTCGAGTTGGAGTTAGAGTTCGGGTAAGAGGTGTTCATGTACTGAGAAATCTGAACTCTAACTCGAACTCTAACTGTAAGGTGTTCACATACATCGAGTTAGAGTTCGAGGTCGAGCTTGAAAATGTTCATGTATATAGCTTTGTTAGCTTAGAATCATACCCGAAAGCCGTCTAAAGCCACTAAAAGTTAGTTTCTGGGGATTTGCTACATGGGAATCCAAGTTATATGCATCAACACCTTCAAACTTAACCTCGAACTCTAACTCGAGGCACATGAACACCCGTGAGTTAGAGTAAGAGTTAGAGTTCGGGTTAGAGTTAGAGTTAGGATCAGAGGTGTTCACGTAACCAAAATCCCGAACTCTAACTCTAACTCGAACTCTAACTCTAACAACGTGAACAAGCCATAAGGGTATTTTACCCCGCTTTAAGCCTCCATATGCATTTTACGATGAAGAGTCTTGCTTGGATCTTGTTTGAGGTAAGTGAGTGCGCGCATCTCTAACTCTCAACTCCCCTGCGCCCCCTTCGGGGCGCAGGGGAGTGAGGTAATATGCGCGAGTTTGTAAATGCGCGGAGTTGAGATGCGCACACCCACATACCTAAGACACAAATCACACGAAAGCGACTCTGATCACATGAAAAAAGCATGCATACGAAAGTTTTTCACGCGGTAGGCCCCGGTTAACAAACTGTGTTCAAATTCCATCTTTTTGGGGTGTCTGGGTACCTCTTCAGGATGGTTTACCTTGAGGGCAAGGCAAAAAGTCAAATTTTGGTCAATTTTTTTTTCAAAAGATCTATTTTTTGTTTAAAAATCTGAGAAATAGGTTTTTTTTATCGTTTTAAGCATGTAAAAATTACTTAGGAGACCTTTAAAAACGGAAACTAGTAGTATAGTATTACTATTTCTGGACACCCATTCCACCCTCCTCCCAAATTAAAACCCCCTTTTTAAGGGCTTTTTCGACATAAGAAGCGGGAAAATTGCAAATTTGGAGGCAAAAAAACGCTAATTATACCAATTTTTAGACACCACCCATTTCAAAAATTCACAGGACAAAAATTTCCCCGTTTTCAAACATAAATTTATACTCTTTTTATAGCCCTTTTTAACATAAAAATCGGCAAATTTGAAATTTCATTAACAAAAATTCAAAATTACACCAATTTTAAGCAACTTTTTTTAAAATAGTCAGGACAATAATCCCCTTCAAATTTGATTCAATTAAAAATAATAATATTAGTATATAAATATTATAATAAAATTAGGCGAAAAATATTTGTATATTGGTCTCGACAAGAATTAAGTACACGACATGAAAATCGAGTTTGGTATCAAACTGTCGGCCTTTTTATTTAAAATAATAAATTTTATAGTATTACTAGTTTTTTCGCCTTTTTAAGCTAAATTTTTTTATATAACCGTTAAAATCTAATCGTACTATTTGATCTAATCGTACTATTTGTAAATCTTTTAAATTTTTAATTTTTTATACTGTTATGATTATAAGCTAAAGTGCTTATATTATTTTTTAAAATAAATCTTTTAAATTCTGTTTTATTTTCGTCGCTCAAAGCGACTTTATTTTGTCGAATCGTATATAAAAATCGATGACGATTTTCATCGGTAGACTTTCGGATTAAAAAATTGTTCTTTTCGGAATGTTTATTTTTCCAAAATACACCGTTTATAGTCGTCAACAGTTAGCGTTTTCACCACCTTTTTTTCACACCTTTCGATTTTTTTGTTTCTTCGCCGTTTTCGACTCGAAATGCGTATTGTTTTGGTTTTAACGCGACTATTTCGGTCATTATTTTACCGTTAAGTTCGTCTTTAAATTTGCCGATTACTTTTTTGTTCGAAATGTCGTATAACGGATGATTTTTAGGATAATCGCTGAAATCGAACCAATCTTTGATTTCGACTATATCCTGATAAAAATCATCCGTTTTTATTTCGTAAATCAACTATCGGTTTCCTGAGAACATAAAGTTATATTTTTTTCGTATTTCGGTAACATAGCGTCATAATGAAACTCGTACATCAAAAATTTACTCAAATCGAGTATACTAAATCCGACATATATCGGTTTGTCCGAATTCTAAGTTAGTTTTATTCATCTCAATACTTGTTAAATTTTCGTTTATTATGACGCTATGTTTGAAATGTACTTTTTACTAATTTTAACGCGCGATTTTCGCTAGTAACTAATTCGATGTCGACTCGATTTCGAATATTTTCCATAGTTTTACCAAAAACGCTATTGTTCATTAATTTGAAAAAATCTTTTTCAAATTCATTTTTGCATTTTTCCGCAAGTTTGTATTTAACGAGATATATTTCGACATCCAGTTCGACTCCCGGAAACTCAAAATTCGGTGAACTTTTTTCAACTTTAGACCTTTTTCTAAAGCTTGAATAAGGTTTTTATAATGTATAACATATTTTTTTTTGTCGAAAAATGTGTTCATTAATTTCGAAGTTTTTTGATTGTCGACTTTCGTATTTTGGGGGCAAAACGGAAAATCGTTGTGTAAATCGTGAATTTCGGCACTATAATTCTAAATCTACTCAAAAAATACAACCTTTTCCGTTTTTATTCAAATTGTCGACATATTTTTTACTTGGTCGACTGTCATATTTTGGTCGAAATTTTCTTCAAATTTTAGTTCATCGTAGGGTAAATTTTGGATCATTGCCCAACCGTATAAATTTTTCGCATCCAAATACACTAAATATTGACTTTCTATTTTAGGGTCGAAATTTTTCATATATTTGTTGTTTGCGGTCGAATATCGTTTTATCGAGTTAACCATACCGCCTCGAATACCTTTTTCGATAAATAGGTACATATCATAGTTTTTAATCGTTTCTAATTTAATTTCGGTAATTTTTAGCATCGCATCCCACGCTAATCCGGGTGAGGTATAATACCAACAGGGGTCGAGTTTATAGTTTTTTAAGCAAGTTTTTCTAAAAGTTTCGAATACATCGGCTAACATAAGTACGTCGTTCATCAAATATATATCGGTATAATCGCCCAAATTTTACACCCTGTTTTTTCGAAAACTTTTTAGCATACGAATAATCGACCTCGTACAAACTTTTGTTATTAAGTTGGTCGAAAAAACTGTTTTTTGGTGGCAAATTTTTTCATCATATTTTTTGAAAGAATCCATATATTCATATGGATAAACGCCTTTACGTTTTAAAAGTTCGAAAGTTCGACATTTCCGTAAAATTGATTTGTGATTTCGAATTCGTCAATAGATAGATTCTTGCTTAAGGCATCTAAACTTGATGTCATAAACGAAAAGCTATCTAAAAATCGAATTTCGTACTTTAATTTCGAATTCGGATTTCGAAGTTTTTTATAGCTAAAACTTGTGTATTTTTGAGAATTACTGGCTAAAACTGATATGTCGGAAAAGTCGATTTTTTCTTGATTTAGTGATCCCAAAATATGTTCGGAATCATAACCTTTAAGGTTATGGAAAAATACCGGTATAAATAGACTTTTTTTCGCTTTTAAATTGCAGCGATTACATAATGCGCGTCGAAACTCGCCAGAAAAATGATCATGATCTCGAACCTTTTTGATTTTGAATCGTATACTCTTCTCGACATTCGGCACAATTTCGACTTTTATCAAAAATTTTCTGTTGTTTAGGTGTAAATTTTTTTTATGTTCAGATCTTCGAGATTGATCAAATATTTGCAAAAGTTTAGATAATATAGTCCGTTACAATGTCGACCTGCGTCATAACCCGGGTAAATTTCGATACAACAATTTTTCCCTTAAATCGACCACAATTGCACAAAATGCTGACGCTAAATATGTTTACCGGACTTTTTCGGTCCAAGATTTCAAAGAATCTGAACTAGCCGAATCAAAATTTTTTAATAATCGACTCAAAATCGGCATAATACGTACGGAATTTTTTGAGTTTTTTGAATATTTTTAAAAATAAACATAATCGTCTTTTGGTTCGTGATATACAACCGATCATTTTTTGAACCAATTCGATTATAATGTTGGTCGTATTTCGACTTCACGGGTAAAATCCGAAACAATCTTCGACATACATACTTTTTGTTATTTTGACTAATTTTCATTATTAAAAAGTCGATTTATGTTTTTGATATAAGTATAGTGTGAATTATCACCATCTTTTATCAAAAACAGGTCGACTATCCGATCTTCGGATATAAACTTTTTTGTTTCGATATGTATATCGAATGATCGATTTTCTTTGTTACTAAATACGTTTACTATTAAATTGTTTAGCTTTTCGAACTTCGGAATATCGTTTATTTTACCGGAAAATTGATGTTTTCAAAATTAGCTCATTTTCAAATTTTTTGTAGTGGTGTTAACCGTCCGGATGTACTTCAATATTTTTTAATGCAGCTAGAATCGAATACAAAAGCATTTTTTCATCAATTATTTTTAATATTATGATAGCTCGCTTATTTTTTATCCATTCTGGTAACTCGTATACGACCCACCGCGATATGGTTTATACACATTTTGCGACATAAGTAAGTTTAATTGGTCGTAAACATGACCATCCAGAACCTTGTTGAGCTAACTTTCGATTTTATCTCGGAATTTCGGAACAATTTGTTACTAAATACTTTACTATTAAATTGTTCAGCTTTTCGAACTTCGGAATATCGCTTATTTTACCGGAAAATTGAATGTTTTCAAAGTTTAGCTCATTTTCAAATTTCTGGGTAGGGTGTTACTTCGTTCCGGATGTACTTTTATCTTTTTTAGAGCGGCTAAAATCGAGTACATAAAACATTTTTCATCTCGAATTTTGAAACGTTATAATTGCTAATTTATTTCGAATCCATTCGGGTAACTCGATATAAGAACCGCCTCGATATGGTTTATACACATTTTGCGACAAAGTAAGCTTAATTGGTCGTAAAATGACCATCCGGAACCTTGTTGGCTAAACCTTTCAATTTTATCACGAATTTCAGAACAAGCGTTTTTTGAAATATATAAGTCGGATCATCTTCTTTGCAAAAATTCTACAGTTTAAGTTCGAACATACAATAGCGAAATTTCGTCAAATCCGGGTTTTTCCAATTCAAATTCGAGTGTTGTCCGATTTTACATTTTTTTCGAATATTTGAAATCACTTGATTTTCAATTTTATTCAAAAATTTGTCCAAATCTTTAATTTCGCTGTTCATTATCAATACAATTTCGCGGGTTACTTTTTTAAATTCTTCATATGAGTCCGAAAATAGATTTTTAAAAACGGGAAAATTTTCGCTCAATACAATTTCCGGGTTCGACTTTTGATTTTTATTTCGATGTTTCGGGTAATTCGACATTTTTGACTCGAATTTTTGGTAAAATTTCGATGAGTTGAGACTTTGTCAATTTTTTTACCTCGTCATATTTTTAATTTTTAATTTCGATACTTGGGATCTTAAATTGTCCCGTGAAAGTTTTTCAAGACAATTCATTTGGATAAATTATATGAAAAAATTTCCATACAAATTTCAAAATGAATTTTCAAAAACAAATTTCAATAAAAAATTTTCAATAAAAAATTTTAAATTTTTAAATGAGTTTAGAATTCATTGATTTTTATGATGCGAAAACGTAACAAGTTGGGTCGAAGAAAAAACATTGAAACTTCGAAAAAAGTTGATAGATTCGAAGAAAACGAAAACTTGGAAATTGAAAATTATGAGAATCGAGTCGAACTTTTTAAAACCGATAATCGATTCGAATAAGTAAATTGCAAAGTCAAAATAGGTTGAAAAATAAGAAATATGAATTTGTCGAACTCAAAATTTCGAAATCGATCAAATTCGAAATAGGTCGACCATAAGAGAGTCATACTTTCAAGAATTTTACAATTCGAAGTAATGCAGGTTATTCGATTAAATTTCGACTCGAAAATAACATATATTCGATCGGAAATAAGATTGTTAAAATTCGAGGAGAAACTTGAAAATCGATGACAATTTATACCATGCGAGTGCCGGATTACTCGAACTTTTAGTTAAAAAAATCACCGAATTTGCGCTTATATTCAGAAAAATGAATAAGCAATTTTACTTGAAATTTTGAACAACTCGAATGCAATTTTTCAGAAATTTCGACCTCAATTCGAATAGGTATAATGCCGATTCGGTATAAGTGGAAATTCATAAAAATGAATATTACAAGTAATTTCGACGCCCCATAAAGTCCATAGATCCGAATACACTATCGGAAAATTTGAAAATCTCGATAGACTTGTATTCAAATCGGGTAATAAAGGCGAAGGCGAAAAAATCAGTATTTTAGATAAACTTTCAATAACCGGGTCGATTCAAAACAAGATATCGAAAAAATTACTTCGAAATATCGGTTTAACACTAGACCTAGTATGATATAAACCTTTAAGTCTAAAGATACTTAATGGGTTTTAGACTACAAAGTATTTTAGACTGCTAAGTATTTGAAAGACTACTAGTATATTTACTAGTAGTTTTCAACTAAACAAGTGAAAACGACTAGTTTTAGCTTGTGAAGAAGATATATAATTATCTTTCAAGCATTCATTATTGGGTCGTCCAGTAGCCTAGTGCTAACTTTCGATTCCAAGTAATTGGATCGGTTCGGGTACCCAATAACACGAAAATGGATATTGGCTCCCAAGCACCGCGGTATCCCGAGCCCATAATAATAGCTTTCCATAAAATAGCTTCTCAAAGAGCGGCCTGGATCATACCCCCCATGTGGAATGGAGGTATATTTCCATGTCCCATGTGGGGTGTTTTCGGATAAAATACGACCGGTTTTTTTTTTTGGTAATTTTTTTATAATTTTTTTTCAAAACTAAAACATTTTTCAACATTTTCGGTATTTTCCGTTCTTTATTTTGCTGTTAAATCGATTGTGACAAACCGTGATCAATTTCCAACTTTTTCACATAAATCAAAAAATTTTTGTTTACTCAAATCGGAGCATCAGATCTCGATAAATAAGGTTTAAAGCGATCGTTTCAGATCAAAAGAATGAAAAAGTTGGCGTTTTCTCGAATCTAATTTTTTGGTAATTTTATATAGCTTTTGATATGTAAATGAATCGATGTTTATTATGTCGGCCGGGTATAAAACGATTCGAATTTACTTTGATTTTCTTCCAAATGTCCATCAAAAATAGTCAAAGTTTTTCAGTTTCGAAATCGATTTCGGTCGGATCTGGTACATCTTTGGTCGCTAAAAACATTCGATTTTGATAATTTTTTCATTTTTTTTTCCGTTCCTCGACTATAAATTTTTTTGGTATTATGCATTTTAAAATTTGTTGTTTTGACAAGTTATGTCGAAAACCTTCGATCATAATTTTGTATAACGGCGATGACGCGATTTTGAAATATAATCAGATTATTACTAGTCGAGATCATCGAATCACCGAAACTTAATTAAGCAATGAATTAATAATAAGTTCGTTTTCCACAACCGGATTTACCGATAATACAACCTCGAATCGACTTTTGGTAAGATTTCGGAGTTTTTGCGCTCATTATAAGCGTTTTTAATTGTTACAGTCCAAATCTCGGTCATTTACATAGCGATATTTTTCTGCTATATAAATAATCGAGAATGGAATCATACTGTGTAAAATGTCGAAGTAAAAACGAATACTAAAAATAGATGTCGAAAAAATGTCAAAAAACAATCGTAAAATGACACTAGGAAATTGTGTCATTTGTGACCTAAAAAGTGTCAATTTTTCGAGTTCAAAAACAATCAGCGAAAAAACTGATGAAAAATTACTCGAAAAGACATATTACGAACAAAAAAACCGGGTTTTCCGGGTAATAAACGATTTGGGTCGAAAAACTGGGATTTCACAAATATTTCCCAATTTTTTACATAAACAAGATACATATACAAAACATAAACCAATTTTAAAAAATTTTAAAAGAATGCGAGTATATGTCGACTTTGTCGACCACAATGCAAGCGGATTTAGCCTTTTTGCTAAAATATTCAAAGAAAATCCGGCTATAAAATATTTTTGACGGTAATCGACTGCTTTTCAAATTCGCTTAGGCTTTTCCACTTAAAAAATAAAAAACGGAAGGTATAATCGCTGCTTTTGAAGAAATTTTTAAAAAAGTAGTCGAAAAACCGGAAAACTTCAAGTCGACGAAGGCAAAGAATTGAGAATTGGGAAAAATTTTACTGAATTTTGTGAAAAAAAACAAATATTAAAAAGTTCAGTACTACAATCGTGATATAAAGCCTGTATAAGCCGAACGAATTTAATCGAACAATCGAAGAAAAAATCGAAAAAGTTATTACGGAAAACGACAATAATGTTTGGGTTTCGACTTCCCGAATTGCATGAAAAAAACATATCAATTCGTATCATAGCTCGGTAAAAAATGACTACTGTCGAAGCAAGCAAAGTAGAAAACCAAAAGTTAGTATATTCGAACTTATATCCCGAAACGTCGAAAAAGGTCGATAAAATTAGATATAAGCGTGATTCAGTTCGCGGAAAGTTGAACAAAAAAAACATTCGACAAAGGCTATGAGCAGAAATTTTTCCCGACCAAATTATACACAATAAGTAAGGTTTTCGACACACAAGTCTGACCACATATTCAAATTAAAAATAAGCGGAAAATCAGATAGTAAAGGTAAATATTATGAACAAGAATTAGTTTCTTATAATCCGACATTTTCGACCTGATTTTGAAAAAATTTCAAGGTGTCAAAACTGGCGGTGTTCAGTTAAAAAATATGAAAGATAAATAAAAAAATTCCAAGTGTCAAAATTGGCTGGTATAAGTTGTAAAAATAATCGCAAAAATTTCGACACATAAATGGCAAGTTTTTTTACCCGAATTTAACTTCGACTAAAAATGTATTCGAATATTCAATACCCTAGTGATTTTTTCGAAAAAATATACGAAATTGGAGTTGTCAAAATCGATGGATTTTTAAAAACCAAAGACGATTTAAAAAAAGTCGACAAAAATTTGAATATTTTAATTGAAAACCAGAATGTTTTTCGTAAAATGTGACTTGTCGATGACTCATACTTAAATTTTAAAAAATAGATTCGATATTTCGATTCAAATTGGTCGAGAATGTCGAAATCGATACCGAAAAATATCATATATCACCCCGTCGTAAAACGTCCAAATAAAATCATTATAAGCTTAGTTAAAAAAACGACGAGCTAATCGACATAAAAACTATCGATTTGTATATCGAGATATATAAAGAAGTAAAAAAATAATGCACCAAAAATAAGGTACTTTTAAGTAAAATAAGCTGATTAATAAAGCTTTTTAATTTTTATCAATTTTAAGTTTGTCTAAAAAGTCCTTATGGATTTTGACAGATTTTTTTTTTAATTTTTTATTGGTCTCGACACGATTTTCAGTATTTTTTTTATTTTTTTGACAGGGGTATCATTCGATAAGTCTTTCTGATTAAATTTTATAATTCGAATATTTGAGCCTTTTTTCATTTTTTACGGTGAAGTTTGGGTATTTCCATCAAAACGATAAAGTCATTTATTAGGCAAAATTATTTTATTTAATTTTTTAATTTTCACTCCGATTTCTAGCGATGTAAGCGATGGAAAGTCAGACAGAATGACTTTTTTCTTCTTTTTCAACCGATTTTTGTTTAACAAGAACCGGGGATTCACATTTTTTGTTCAATAACAACTTCGGCCATCTCCATTTGGAGTTTTTTGTATACGATTTTTGACCTCTTTTTTTGCACTGTTTACTGAAAAAAGTGGCGACATAACGTAAAATAGTGCCGCGGAATATAAAAATATATATAAAGTTACCTCCTAGTCGTAACATAGAATTCGCGAATATTTTTAGTAAAAACGACTCGAAATAGTTTATCTAAATCGTCGATTATTTCATGCGGAAGCTGAATTTCGGTCGATTCTTCGAGTTCGATCCCGATTTTCGACAATTTTTCATCTCGTCGAGCAAATTTTCCTTCAATATTAGTTTTTTATCATCAAAAATATGCTCGCGGATTATCAGTTTTCATCTAATTTCAAGTCATAAGTTTTTTGAGTTTTAAAAATATTTGGAGTTCGAAATATTGTCAATTTAGACTCGAATTTCATCGATTATGACATTATCACGAAGATACCAAATTTTGTCGGTATGTTTTTGGAATTTTACCCGAATGTCCCCTTATAATCGTTTAATTCAGTAAATTGAAATTAAATTATTAATCGATTTCGGTGCAAAATTTTACTTCTATAACGCTTTCGTTAACGAACTTCGCGTCGATCGCTCATATTTTAAAAACTTTTTGTATAAATCTTCCGGATTTTTGGCGCAAATAAGGATTTCGAGAATCTCGTTGTGGATCGTTAAACATATGGCAAAAAGACTTCATAGGATGTTTTAGGTGATTTTCGAAATTGTTTTCTAAAAATTGTAATTCGCCCGCATTTTGAAAAGTCGAAACTTTTGATTTTCGCGTTTTTCAAACGAGGCGAACGGAGCGGCATAACCTTGTGAAGTAATATGCAAATCTATAACCGCAAGAAAGTTTTGAATTTATTTTCTAAATTTAGCGCGATTTTGAAGGTCGTTATTGACCCAAATATTGTCGCTAAAATATCCGCTCGATGTTCGATCGATATGAATTAACAATTTTGGTCACTATTAGGTTTCCAAATCATGACTTCATTCGATTTAACTTGACATTTCCGTCTAAATAAGTACAATTTTTCATGTCGGCAAGTACATTTACCGGATGATTTTGACCATAATGCGCAAAAATTTCAGTCTCGACTATTACACAATTTTGTTTCAAATACCTTTTTGATTTGAAAATACTCGAAAATCGATTAGGATACTCATTCGGTGCTCTATTTGTAGTGTGAAATGAGTGTTTGCCCTTTTTTCAAAATTTCCAAATTCACAGTTTTTTAGTTTTAACCATTCTTCGCCACTCTTTTGGGCGACAAAATTCTATTATTTAGTTCGTTTTTCGACCAATGTTCGTACCCTGAAATATCGGTATACCAAGAGACTTCGGAAACTAATTTTTTACATAAAAATCCTTCGAAATATACTCTTACGCGTATCGGCTTGAAAATTTACATTTTCAATCTAGTTTATTATTGTGTATAAAGTTACACTTTGTCAGTTTCGGGAAGTAAAAATATCGTTTCGGCGAACTATTCGTCCTACTAACGTTGCGAGTACGCTTTTAAAATGAAAAACAGAAAAATGAAAATTGTTTGCATTTACATAGTTAAAAATTTTACTATATAAATGGAAAGCATTGACAAAATTTTAAAAATCGATGAGATCCCGGTTTTTGATACCGATACAAAAAGAACATTTAATTGTGTTTTTCCGACAAGGTGGTTCGAATTTAGATGAAAACGGAAGTATAAAGTTTATGATCGAACCTTCCGACCAATATTTACTACCATCTAAAGTTTTTGTACATGGAAGGTACAATTCGAAGTCGATAAAATAGTAACTTACGAAACTGACAATGTAACTTTAGTAAATAATGCCACCTATTTTGTTTGATCGTGCGATTTATGAGTTAAATGGTAGCGAAGTCGAAAATATCAAAAGATCCGGGTCGAGCAACTTTAATGAAAGGGGATTTTAACTTATTCGGCTAATTTAAGTAAAACAAATCGCTTTGGGTGGATTTTAGCACGCTGTGGTTCGACCGAATATAAAATCGGAAAATATACCAATTAAGAGATGGGAAAACTTTCGTTTTTTATCCCGTGGGTCATATTTTCGGATTTGCGGAAATGTTTATAAAAAGTCGATTTATGGTGTATAACATTCACTACTTTTAAACCGGAAGTTCGAATAACAAAAATACTATATATTCGACCGATATAACTAAATTCGAAGCCAAATTTACAATTTCGAACTTAAGTATGGTTGTGCCGAAAATCGTTCCGAGTCTTGAAAGCAAAATAAACTAATGAAATGTTTGAAAAATAACAAGTTTTTAGTTTACCGTATATTTCACGCCAACCGAGGATATTAACGACCAGTTTCTTAAGTGATTTTACTTGGAAACTTGTACTTAAAGTTCGAAAAAATTAAATTTTTTAGTCGGAATTTCAAAGTCACCGACAATTTCACTAACGCAGCGCGTTGGATCATTGTAATCTTGTGAAATTTTATATCGAGTGCTAAATTCTGAGCGATATCCGTTTCCAATCTATAAGCGTAATTTCAGAAAATATAACTCGGGTTTACAATACGATTTTGCCAAAGATTTAAAAATAGCTGTTTTTTCGACCTCGAAAGATTGTAATTTTATCGATGAAGACTTATTTT
>SADC01000863.1:0-34427 GCA_004194705.1 Ditylenchus dipsaci | reverse complement strand
AAAATTGATGTTTTTCAAAATTAGCTCATTTTCAAATTTTTGTAGTGTGTTACTCGTTCTGGGTACTTCAATTTTTTATGCAGCTAGAATCGAATACAAAAAGCATTTTTCATCATTATTTTTTGAATATTTATGATAGCGCGCTTATTTTTTATCCATTCTGGTAACTCGATAATGAACCACCTCGGTACGGTTTATACACATTTTGCGACATAAGTAAGTTAATTGGTCGTAAAAATGACCATCCGGAACCTTGTTGAGCTAAACTTTCGATTTTATCTCGAATTTCGGAACAAGCGTTTTGAAAATATATAATCGGATCATCTTCTTGCAAAAATTCTACAGTTTTAGTTCGAACATATAAAAGCGAAATTTCGTCAAATCCGGGTTTCTCCATTTCAAATTCGAGTGTTAGTCCGATTTTTACATTTTTTTCGAATATTTGAAATCACTTGATTTTCAATTTTATTCAAAAATTTGTCCAAATCTTTAATTTGGTGTTCATTATCAAATACAATTTCGCGGTTACTTTTTTAAATTCTTTGTACGATTCAAAAATAGATTTTTTAAATGGAAAAAATTTCGCTCAATACAATTCAGGTTCGACTTTTTTAATTTTTATTTCGAAGTCTCGGGTAATTCGACATTTTGATTCGAATTTTGTAAAATTTCGATAAGTGTGATGACTTTGTCAACTTTTTTACCTCGGTACATTTTTTATTTTTAATTTCGAAACTTGGATCTTAAATTATCTCGTGAAAGTTTTTCAAGACAATTCATTTTGGATAATTTATATGTCGAAAATTTCCATACAAATTTAAAAATGAATTTTCAAAAAAATTTTCAATAAAAAATTTAATTTTTAAATGAGTTTAGAATTGATGTTTTATTGATGCGAAAAAACGTAACAAGTTGTCGAAGAAAATTTGAAACTTCGAAAAAATTGAAAAATAGATTCGAAGAAAACGAAAACTTGGAAATTGAAATTATGAGAATCGAGTCGAACTTTTAAACCGATAATCGATTCGAATAGTAATTGCAAAGTCAAATAGTTGAAAAATTAAGTAATATGAATTTGTCGACAAAAAATGTCGAATCGATAAAAATTCGAACAGGTCGACCATAATAGAGTCGTACTTTCAAGATTTTACAAATCGAAGTAATGCAGGTTATTCGATAAATTTGACTCGAAAAATAACATATATTCGATCGGAAATAAGATTGTCGAAATTCAGGGTGAAAACTTGAAAATCGATGAAAATTATACCATGCGAGTGCGGATTACTCGAACTTTTAGTTAAAAAATCACCAATTTTGCGCTTATATCAGAAAATGATAAGCAATTTTACTTTGAAATTTTAAGTAATTCGAATGCAATTTTTCGAAATTTCGACCTCAATTCGAATAGGTATAATGCCGATTCGAGCATAAGTGGAAATTCATAAAAAATGACCCAGTAGAAAGTCATAGATCGAATTATATATTGTCGGAAAATTTGAAAATCTCAATCGATTTATTCAAATCGGGTAATAAAATGAGGGCGAAAAAATTTTAAGTCTTTTAGACGAATTTACGAAAAATGGTTCGATTATCAAAACAAAGATATCGAAAAAATTACTCGAAATATCGGTTAAAACTAGACTAGTATATTATACTAGTAAGTCTAAGATACTTAGTAGTATTTTAGACTACTAAGTATTTTAGACTGCTAAGTATTTTGAGACTACTAGTATATTTTACTAGTAGTTTTCAACTAAACAAGTGAAAACGACTAGTTTAGCTTGTGAAGAAGATATTAATTTATCTTTCAAGCATTCATTATCGGGTCGTCCAGTAGCCTAGTGGCTAAGCTTTCCGATTACCAAGTAATTGGAATCGGGTTCGGGTACCCCAATAACACGAAAGTGGATATTGGTCTCCAAGCCCCCTCGGTACCGAGCCCATAATATAGCTTATTCCATAAAATAGCTTCTCAATAGAGGCGGCCTGGATCATACCCCATGTGGAATGGAGATATATTTCTCTGTCCCATGTGGGGTTTTTCGGATAAAATACGACCGGTTTTGCTCTTTTTTGGTCAATTTTTTTTATAATTTTTTTCAAACTAAAATTTTTTCAGCATTTTCGGTATTTTCCGTTCTTTATTTTGCTTGTTAAATCGATTGTGACAAAACCGTGATCAATTTCCCAACTTTTTTTCACATAAATCAAAAAATTTTTGTTTGCTCAAATCGGAGCATAGATCTCGATAAATAAAGTTTAAATCCGATCGTTTCAGATCAAAAAGAATGAAAAAGTTGGCGTTTTCTCGAATCGTATTTTTGGTAATTTTATATAGCTTTGTGATATGTAAAATGAATCGATGTTATTATGTCGACCGCGGGTATAAAACGATTCGATTTTACTTTGATTTTCTTCCAAAATGTCATCAAAAATAATCAAAGTTTTCATTTGAATCGATTTCGGTCGGATCTGGTACATCTTTTGGGTCACTAAAACATTCGGTTTTGATAATTTTTTTTTTTTTTCCGTTTTTCGACAACAAATTTTTTGTTTATATGCAATTTAAAATTGTTGTTTTGACAAGTTATGTCGAAAACCTTCGATCATAATTTTGTATAACGGCTGATGAAGCGATTTTGAAAATATAATCAGATTATTATAGTCGAGATAATCAGAATCACCAAACTTATTGAGCAATAAATTAAATAATAAGTTCGTTTTTCCGCAACCGGATTTTCCGATTATACAACCTCGAATCGATTTTGGTAAGATTTCGGAGTTTTTGCGCTCATTATAAGCGTTTTTAATTGTTAAGTCCAAAATCTCGGTCATTTACATAGCGATATTTTTTGCTATATAAATAATCGCAATGATTTACATACTGTGTCAAATGTCGAATAAAACGAATAGTAAAAATAATGTCGAAGTTATGTCGAAAATAATCGAAAAATGTTACATGGAAATTGTGTATTTGTGACACTAAAAAGTGTCAATTTTCTAGTTCAAAAACAATCAGCGAAAAAACTGATGAAAAATTACTCGAAAGACATATTACGACCAAAAAACGGGTTTTCCGGTATAAACGATTTGGGTCGAAAAACCGGTATTTCACAAAGTAAAATATCCGAATTTTTACATAAACAAGATACATACACAAAACATAAACCAATTTTAAAAAATTTTAAAAGAATGCGAGTATATGTCGACTTTGTCGACCAACAATGGCAAGCGGATTTAGCCTTTTACTAAAATATTCTAAAGAAAATTCCGGCTATAAATATTTTTTGACGGTAATCGACTGTTTTTCAAAATTCGCTTGGCTTTTCCACTTAAAAATAAAAAACCGGAAGGTATAATCGCTGCTTTTGAAGAAATTTTTCAAAAAAGTGGTCGAAAACCGGAAAAAATTCAAGTCGACGAGAGCAAAGAATTTATGGGAAAATTTACTGAATTTTGTGAAAAAAAACAATATTAAAAAGTTCAGTTCTTACAATCGTGATATCAAAGCGTGTATTGCCGAACGATTTAATCGAACTATCGAAGAAAAAATCGAAAAAGTTATGACGGAAAACGACAATAATGTTTGGGTTTCGACTTTGCCCGATTTGATGAAAAACTATAATAATTCATATCATAGCTCGATAAAAATGACTCCTGTCGAAGCGAGCAAAGTAGACAACCAAAAATTAGTTTATTCGAACTTATACCCGGAAAAGGTCGAAAAGGTCGAAAAAATAAGATACAAAATCGGTGATTCAGTTCGCGGAAAACTCAATAAAAAAACATTCGACAAAGGCTATGAGCAGAATTTTTCCTACCAAATATACACAATAAGTAAGGTTTTCGACACGAATCCGACCACATATCAAATTAAAAATAGCGAAAATCAAATAGTAAAAGGTAAATATTATGAACAAGAATTAGTTTCTTATAATCCGACAATTTCGACCTGATTTTGAAAAATTTCAGGTGTCAAAACTGGCGGGTTTAAGTTAAAAAAATATGAAAAAATAAATAAGAAAAATTTCCAAGTGTCAAAATTGGCTGGTTTAAGTTGTAAAAAATAAATGAAAAAATTTTGGTCTTTAAATGACAGTTTTTACCCTAAATTACAATCTAACAAGAATGTATTCGAGTATTCACTACCCTATGATTTTTTCGAAAAAAATATGAAATCGGAGTCGTTAAAATCGATGGATTTTTAAAATCCAAAGACGATTTGAAAAAAGTCGACAAAAATTTGAATATTTTAATTGAGAACCAGAATATTTCATAAAATGTGACTTGGTCGATGACTCATACTTAAATTTAAAAAAATAGATTCGATATTTCGATTCAAATTGGTCGAGAATGTCGAAATCGAACCGAAAAATATCATATATCACCCGGTCGTAAAACGTCCAAATAAAATAATCATAAGCTTAGTTAATAAAAATGACGAACTAATCGACATAAAAACTATCGATTTGTATATCGAGTTACATATAAAAGAAGTAAAAAATAATGCACCAAAATAGGTACTTTTTAAGTAAAATAAGCTAGATTCATAAGCTTTTTAATTTTTATCAAATTTAAGTTTGTCTAAAAAGTCCTTATTGGATTTTGACAGATTTTTTAATTTTTAATTTTTTATTGGTCTCGACACGATTTCAATATTTTTTATTTTTCGACAGGGGTATCATTCGATAAGCCTTTTTGATCTAATTTTATTAATTCGATATTTTGAGCCTTTTTTTCATTTTTTACGGTGTAAGTTTGGGTATTTCCATCAAAAACGACTAAAGTCATTTATTACCAAAATTATTTTATTTAAATTTTTTATTTTTCACTCGATTTCTAGCGATGTAAGCGATGGAAAGTCAGACAGAATGACTTTTTCTTCTTTTTCACCGATTTTGTTTAACAAGAACCGGGATTCACATTTTTGTTCAATAACAACTTCGCCATCTCCATTTGGAGTTTTTTTGTATACGATTTTTGACTCTTTTTTTGCACTGTTCACTGAAAATAGGGGCGAAATAACGTAAAATAGAGCACGGAATATAAATATGTATATTAAAGTTACTTCTATCGTAACATAAATTCGCCAATATTTTAAGTAAAACGACTCGAAATAGTTCTCTAAATCGTCGATTATTTCATGCGGAATAGCTGAATTTTGGTCGATTTCTTCAAGTTCGATCCCAATTTTCGACAATTTTTTAATCTCGTCGAGCAAAGTTTCTTCAATATTGGTTTTTTTATCATCGAAAATATGCTCGCGGATAATCAGTTTTTCATCTAATTTCAAATCATAAGTTTTTTGAGTTTTAAAATATTTGGGGTTCGAAATATTGTCATTTTCGACTCGGATTTCATCGATTATGACATTATCACGAAGATTTCAAATTTTGTCGGTATGTTTTTGAATTTTACCGGAATATACCCCTTATAACCGTTTAATTCAGTAAACTGAATCAAATTATTATCAATTTCAGTGCAAAATTTAACTTCAATAACGCTTTCGTTGACGAATTTCGCGTCGATCGCTTCATATTTTAAACTTTTTGTATAAATCTTCTCGGATTTTGGCGCAATAAGATTTCGAGAATCTCGTTGTGATCGTTAAACATATGGCAAAAAGACTTCATAAGATGTTTTAGGTGATTTTCGAAATTGTTTTCTAAAAATTGTAATTCGCCCGCATTTTGAAAAGTCGAAACTTTTTGATTTTCGCGTTTTTCACGAGGCGATCGGAGCGCATAACCTTGTGAAGTATATTGCAAATCTATACCACAAGAAGTTTTGAATTTATTTTCTAAATTTAGCGCGATTTGAAGGTCATTATTGACCCAAATATTGTCGCTAAAATATCCGCTCGATGTTCCGATCGATATGAATTTACAATTTTGGTCACTATTAGGTTTCCAAATCATAACTTCATTCGGTTTAACTTGACATTTTCCGTCTAAAAAAGTACAATTTTTCATGTCGGCAAGGATATTTACTGGATAATTTTGACCATAATGCGCAAAAATTTTAGTTTCGACTATTATACATTTTGTTTTAAATACCTTTTTGATTTGAAAATACTCGAAAATCGATTAGGATACTCATTTGGCGCTCTATTTGTAGTGTGAAATGAGTGTTGCCCTTTTTTCAAATTTCCAAATTCACAGTTTTTAGTTTTAACCATTTCTTCGCACTCTTTTGGCGACAAAATTCTATTATTTAGTTCGTTTTCGACCAAATGTTCGTACCCTGAAATATCGGTATACAAAGAAACTTCGGAAACTAATTTTTTACATAAAAATCCTTCCGAAAATACTCTACGGTATTCGGCTTAAAAATTTCAAAATTTTTCAATCTATTTTTTTATTGTGTATAAAGTTACACTTTGTCAGTTTCGGGAAGTAAAAATATTGTTTCGGCGAACTATTCGTACATACTAACGTTTGCGAGTACGCTTTTAAAATGAAAAACAGAAAAATGAAAATTGTTTGCATTTATATAGTTAAAAATTTTGACTATATAAATGGAAGCAATTGACAAAATTTTAAAAATCGATGAGATCCCGGTTTTTGATAACTCATACAGAAAGAAAATTTAATTTGTTTTTTCCGACAAGTGGTTCGAATTTAGATGAAAACGGTAGTATAAAGTTTATGATCGAAACTTCCGACCAATATTTACTTCCATCTAAAAGTTTTTTGTACATGGAAGGTACAATTTCGAAGTCGGATAATAGTAAACTTACCGAAACTGACAATGTAACTTTAGTAAATAATGCACCTATGTTTTTGTTTGATCGTGCGATTTATGAGTTAAATGGTAGCGAAGTCGAAAATATCAAAGATCCGGGTCGAGCAACTTTAATAAAGGGATTTTAACTTATTCGGCTAATTTAAGTAAACAAAATCGCTTTGGATGGATTTTAGATGGCGGTGGTTCGACCGAATATAAAATCGGAAAATATACCACATTAAGAGATGGAAAACTTTCGTTTTGTATCCCGTTGGGTCATATTTTCGGATTTGCGGAATGTTATAAAAAGTCGATTTATAGTGTACAACATTCACTACTTTTAAACCGAAGTTCGAATAACAAAAATACTATACATTCGACCGATTTAACTAAATCCGAAGCAAAATTTACAATTTCGAACTTAGTATGGGTTGTGCCGAAAATCGTTCCGAGTCTTGAAATGCAAAAAAACTAATGAATTTGTTTGAAAATAAACAAGTTTTTAGTTTACCGTATATTTCACGTCAACTCGAGGATATTAACGTACCAGTTTCTTCAAGTGATTTTACTTGGAAACTAGGTACTAAGTTCGAAAAAATTAAATTTTTTATAGTCGGATTTCAAAGTCACCGAGAAGACAATTTCAATAACGCAGCGCGTTTTGATCATTGTAATCTTGTGAAATTTTATATCGAGCTAAATTCCGAGCGATATCCGTTTCAATCTATAAGCTGTAATTTCGGAAAATATAACTCGGGTTTACAATACGATTTTGCCAAAGATTTTAAAAATAGCTATTTTTCGACCTCGAAAGATTGCAATTTTATCGATGAAGACTTATTTTGTTCTTATTACCCGCTTTTTGTAGTCGACGTTTCAAAACAAAACGAAAAAATAAAAAGTTCGCGGCCGGATATTACGATAAAGGCGAAATTTTCAAAAAATATACCGGTCGACACACGATGTTATTGCTTAATTTTAAGCGAAAACATCGTGCAAATCAACGGTGACGGACTTAGAGTTAGCGTGAAAAAGTAAAAAAATCGAATTTCCCCGGTCGATTTGATAAAAAAATAAAATTAAAAAATTTTAAAATAAAGAATTAACCAACTTGTCATATTTTGACATCTAAAGTTTAAAAAATTAATAGCAATAATAATATACAATTAAAATTTAAACTTATTGTACAAGCTTGTAGATCTAAAAAATAACAAATTAATAAGTATTTAAATTTTTAATTTTTTTAATAAAATAAAAATATACCATATAAGACCCGGAAACGCACTAAAAATAATAAATTAATATTTTTAACAAATAGACAAAAAGAATGATACCAAAGTCGATTTTGAGTCGAAAGACTGATAATCGTGTCAAGACCATATGATATCATTCTTTTTTCTTTATTAGAAACTTACATTTTCGGACACTTTATTCCGATATCTTATAGCCTTTTTGCCGAAAAACTTTATAAATATATAAAATTTTAAACATAAAGTCGAAAAAATGCCGGAATTCGAGTCATTTTACACGAAAACTTACAATTGAAAATGACACGTTTTTTTAGCAAAAAATTGTGTGAATAGAAGCTAAAAATTTAAAATCGTTGAATTGATAAATGGGGGATTATTGTCCTGACTTTTTTCGAAATTTTTTGTCGAAATTTGGTATAATTTCGAATTTTTTATTGTCAATTTTTCAAATTTGCCGATTTTTATGTTAAAAAGGGCTATAAAAAGAGGTATAATTTATGTTTGAGAACGGGGAAATTTTTGTCCTGTGAATTTTTGAAATGGGATGGTGTCAAAATTGGTAAAATTCTGCATTTTTGCCACCAAATTGGCGAATTTCCCGCTTCTTATGTCGAAAAAGCCTTAAAAAAGGGGTTTTTTAATTTGGGAGGAGGAATATGGCCGTCCTGAAAATGGTAATACTATACTACTATAAGCCATAATCATTTTGAAGTTGCATTGGGTTGGAAAGCAATTTCTAAATTTCGCCATTTTTTGTTCTGACTATCATAAGAAAACCCCGAGAACTGTAAAATTAAGATAGCAAAATCTGTTAAAGGAGGGGGACACTTGGGGGGGGGGGGGGTGGGGTTGAGAAATGGGTTTACCAACCTAATAAAAAACCCATTAACGTGTTGCAAAAAGATTTTATATATAAAATTATTCGTGTGATTTTATAATGGGTTTCACTGCATTATTCAACAATATTTAGTGATACCCATCAAAAATCACACAAATAATTTCATATATAAAATTTTTTGCAACACGTTAATGAGTTTTTTCTTAAGCTCACAAACACATTTCTCAACCCCACCCAAGTGTCACCCCCCTTTAATGCTATGCTGTAGAGCATACCCGATTTACTTATCGTAGCCGAGAGGATTTTTCACATACATCAATAAAATTGAGAGTTTTCAGCAAGAAAAACATGTGAAAGTGTCTCGGTCCTCCCTTTGTTTTTCTAAATTTAGTTCTTACAGTGTATTGAACAAGAATTTGAAAATTTTTGTTTGGGTCATAAATTTTTCTAAAATGCGTTTTTCGAAAAACTATTTTCACTGATCGTCTCGATATGTGATGACAATTGTTTTAGTATATAATTTTAAAAATACGATTTTCGACTGGTTCTTATTGTGGTTTACGCCCTGGTCTGTGGGTGGCCTCGGGATAGGTAAGTCATTTTTGCATGTTTTTATTTGCTGAAAACTATGTGTGTGTATCTATGTGAAAAATCCTTTGGGCTCTAATAAGTCAATCGACTTTTCTCCACAAGATAGGAGTAACAGATCTGTCTAATTGTATTTTAGAGCGGGTCCGCGACAATTCGCCTCCGGGACGATTCGCCTCCCGGGACAATTCGCCTCCGGGCCGATTCGCCTCCCGGGACAATTCGCCTCCAGGGACAATTCGCCTCCAGGACAATTCGCCTCCGGGACAATTCGCCTCCCGGGACAATTCGCCTTCGGTACAAAAAAGTAGTAGAAGTAATCTTTGTAAAGTCACAGTCAACATACCACATTCAAACCCTTATTTTCGACGTGAAATTGTGTGGTAAATCCTGTTTGATAGGACCGAAACTGATTTCACCCAGCCGAACCCCAAAACCCAGGGTAGGTACCTTCTGGTCAGGTGTATGTTCACGTGGATGGCCTGAAAATTTGAATCGAAAACCAACCATGCTATCAAATGTAAAATCATGTGGTGAATCAGGTTTGATAATATCAAAATTTTGAGTTCACTGAACCGATCCCCACAATTAGAGGTAGGTATCCCTCATCCAGGTGTATATTCATTTACGGGCGTTAAGCGAATCGATCCACACCAAACTGATCCATACCGAATTGGTCCACACACAAAATGATCCACACTTTTCAAATTCGTACATTTTGAAAAATTTTGTAGTCTGAACCGACCAAACCAAGTGGTCGTCCAATTGGAGTTTTTTTTTACTTTTTGGGTGCCAAAACCTATTTTCTGGACTAACTCGGGAATGCTGAAGATGGTTTGATAGTGGTGAAATGCCGTTTTGTAAGCTATTTTCTAGTTTTGGCAAATTCAATTATTTCCAAAAATTTAAAAATACCATACAAACCTTCTTTTACTATTATCGAACCATCTTCAGCATGCCCAAATTATTCCAGAAAACAGGTTTCGGAATATGAAAAACGTAAAAAAAATTTTGCACCAAATTGATGACCACTTGATTTTGTTGTACTCAGGTAGTGTAGTGTACCCGGATAGTAATATTTTCGTCTTGTAAAGAACTTTTAAAATTTATGATCCAACTTTAATTCTACTGGACAATCCATGCACTAACTAAACCATGTGGTCGTCCACTTGGATCAAAAGAAAGGCAGCTAAAGTTGGTTATAGCCTGATCAATTTTGAAGTCAAATAATTGTTGTCTCTATTATCTGAGCAGGGTAAGAATGCCTCTATGAACAGGGAGCAATTGTCCATTTTATACAGGTTTCCGGTGAATACGTGGTATAAAATTCAATTTAAAAAAGAGATGCAACACCAACCACACCACGTGGATATCCACTTGGTTCATAAGAGTGTCCACGTTGTCAAGTTTGTCAGTTTATCTAAACCATCTAAATCTGAGATATTTTATAAAACTAGCTGTTTTGATGAACGTATCTAAAATTTGAGTAGTTTTAGTGGCTTAATTTTTTTTGACTAGCTAGAGACCTCCATGATTCAAGTGGACCACCTAAATAAACCAGGTGGACAACAACATGAGAAAATAAGGGCGATTAGGTGATAAATTAACAAAAATGTTATAATAATTAATGCAATACAACTACAATATTTCCCTCTCTGCAAAAATACAAACTAAGGATAAGCTTATTGTTCATGGAGTGAATGGACAGACTGAACAGGAGATAAAAATGTAATTGGAGGCGAATTGTCCCGGGAGGCGAATTGTCCGGGGAGGCGAATTGTCCCGGAGGCGAATTGTCCTGGAGGCGAATTGTCCTGGAGGCGAATTGTCCGGGAGGCGAATCGGCCCGGAGGCGAATTGTCCTGGAGGCGAATTGTCCGTGTCCCTTTTAGAGCTGCAGGGGTTTCCTTGTTCGAGCTGCAGAGGTTTCCTTGTTCGAGCTGCAGGGGTTTCCTTGTCCGATGGGTCTCATTATTTTCGGGATTATGTGGATGAATTGTGGTAAGTTACACAAAAAATAATTGGAAATTGTTTTTATATTTAAATGAGTTGATAGGTTTCAATATATATTTTCCTTTTCAATTTCAGTTCGAAAGCTATTAGACTTCAGACTTACCATAAAGAGTAATAATTTTTAAAACCCAACAGACAGCGAAAAGAATATGATTAATGACTTCTTAGTCTGGTATTTGATCATCATATCACAATGTGAATGTGGTCAGTAAACTTTATAGGGTTGTTTTTATACCAGGTAATGTCAAATGAGCCCTCAAAATACGCCAATTTGAAGCTGAGATGAGTATCTTCTTTGATGTTCTATTAAATTTGTTTTTGATAGTCAAATAAAGGCTCACAAATGTAGCATAACCACGTTGACCACTTATCACATGGTCGTACTAAGGTTTATCCTCAAAATTTTATCCTTTAAGCTCGAGTCACCGGTAAGATTGATTTTTTTGCCAAAGAACGGTCTCTGATAAGCTAATTCCTAAACAAAACCGTGTTTTAAATGATCTCTGGCCACTTATATAAAGAGGGGTGCTTATAAAGAAATCATAAGTTTTTGTAGTACAGTCAAGTCTCGATTTAACGAACCCCTGGGGACCGCCAAAAATGTTCGTTAAATCGAAGGTTTCGTTAAATCGAGAGCTTATTTTAGTCATTTTATTTAATCGGTGGCCAAATAGCCACCAAAAAAAGGTTCGTTAAATCAAGAGTTTCGTTAAATCGGGTTTCGTTAAATCGAGACTTGACTGTATCTCCCTTTTCTGTTTTGAAAGTAATGTGAAGGTTTTGAAAATATTGTCTCAAGAAAGAATTTGATCTAAGTATGTAATGCGAAAATGTTAGTTGAATAAAAAGTCGATGTTTAATCAAACAATTTGATGTTTATAAAAGTACACTGACCTTCTCCGTGCTTCTCCACAAATTGGAACGCTTTCAACACGCGCAGTGCTCGTCCACAGATCGGCCAACAGGAAGATCATTGACCACCTTTAAAGAAAATTTGAAGTCATAGAATTGAAAAGCAATGAAAAAATTTACTGAGTGTCGGATTTCTCCATTTGGATCCACCAGAAACAGACCTCTACAATTAAAGAAAAAATTTAGATTTCATAAAAAATTGAACAGCGATAAAAAAATTACCGGTAACTGAGACCACTTTCTTCGTCCAGAACTCCAAAATCTCTGGCAATTTGCTTGCTGAAGTCCGAGAGCAGCGGGATCTGTAAATAAACACTGTTTTGTGATTTCCAATAGAGGATTTAAATGGAAAAAGATTACGTTTAATTCTCCGAGTCCACCATCTTTTCTAAAAATGTAAACGTTTTGTAAGGATGCCAAATTGTGGTTTTAATCAGGTTTGCATTTATCGGGTTCGAATCCCCTAGCTGCATGTCTATTTAGAGAATTCGTTAACTATGGGCTATTTCTAATTTTTGAATTTCCGAATTCACAAGACCTTCAGCTAAGGGTTTCACAATCAAAGTGCCTTGTTTCTGGCCCAAATATAGGTGAATAACTTTTCAAATGACTATTTTCCGAATGAGCAGGAAGTGATGACTAAATTTTGATGAGACTAAAGAAGAAATAAGGGCTAACTATTAAGCGATTGAAATTGTCAATTTCACAAGAAAACAGAGTTGATTACTTCTTGAAAATTTTTTGTTGTTAAAGTTGGTGGTGTACTGCCTTGAAAAATTATTATTAATTATAAACCATATTTACGGAGTTCAAATATCGCTTAGCCATAATTTGGTTCATTGCCAGACCAACTGTTCCAAGGTACCCGAAGCAATCCAAAAAGGTACCCGACTTTCAAAAAATAATTTTCTTTTTAAATATTTCTACCTGGTTCTCCATGCATTTTCTAGTCTTGGTCATAATTGCACCGCCGCCAAAAACGCCACCAGCGGCGGCGCTCTGAAATATTCGCCTACGTGCCAGGCTTTTTCAAAGTAAAGTGCTAGTGTGACACCACCGGCGTTGGCGCTTAGCGATGCCGACGGCAGTGTTGCAACCATGGTCTTGGTATTGCCCTTGATGGCTAGTTCACTAACTCGGGGTTGTAGTATTTTAAACACCTCTAACTTTAAATGCCGGTTTTTACACGGCCATGAAAATTGATCTCCCCTAAGCCAATCGAATGTTCTAGAAAAAAGTTACTCTTTTTTAACGCACTACAGTCAAACTTCGATAATCCGCCACCTCATGAGACCAATCCGAGGGTGGCGGTTTATCGAGGGTGGCGGTTTAGCGGGTGGCGGATTATCGAGGTTTGACTTATTTTCTTGACAAACCAACCTTATATATGCTTGGCTTGAATTTTACGAGTAAATATGTTTCGTGGGATGAATGGTGAAACTCATAATTTTTTGGCCTAAGTATAGTTTAATCGTTTACTTTAACATGAGCATTTATTTTCACATGAGAATGTTTCAAAGTCAAATAAAATACCTAGGGTATTACACCAAGCGAGATGAGTAAAGTGAGAATCACAAGAGCAAGCTACTAGGCAGTGTTGAGCGATTGGAAGTCTTTAGCCCTGTCGCTGAAGGCAATTATCTCAGTTGGGCACACAAAAGTAAAGTCCAGAGGGTAGAAGAAAAAGATAAGCCACTTTTTCTCGTAATCCTTATTAGAAATCATTTTGAACTCGCCCTTGACCACTGCATTCCCCTGAAATAAAAAATTTTCTCAAATTATTACAAAATTTCAGTTATTGACTACCTTGAAGGATGGAACTTTGTTCTTAGGACCAAGTGGTCTGACGGAACTTGCAAATCTCAATCCAAAGCTGTTGGTCTGAGCCGACAGGGCAATCAGCTTTGAAGAAAATGACTTGAACATTTTAGGGCAGAAACCTGCTACACATATAAGTGAAAATGTTTTTTAAAAGTCCACCAGCACGCAGGAAACCGTTGGCACCGGCAATAACATCATAATCTACACCTTTTTGGTGCTTTCGCATTAATATTACATATGAAAGCTTTCCTATACAGTATTTGTTCCGATATAAGCGCTCCTCCTTGCCGACATTGGGTCTGTATTTCAGGGTAAAGTCAATATTTTGTAAAGCTGTTAATTGCGTTTTTAACTCCCACGAGCTCTACTGATTACGTTTTTTGGATTTCGGTTGAGCGCATAATTTTTATGTGATTTTCAGATTTGTTTTCAGCAAAATGTTTGTTAGATTCTAGCGGTCATTTTGAATACCAATTGTTTACAACTGCAAATAAAAAAATGTCTCTAAGTGTTGTTTTACGCACAAATCTTTCGGTTCTTATAGAATATAAATCCGCCTCCTAGTCATAAAAAATCCAGTTAAGCCTAGTGTCCAATGACTGAGAGGAAATTCCATGTTTTTTAACGCGGAAAGGACCACAAACTTTTTTTGTTTATGAAAATTTTATTCTTTTGGTCACATTTTGTAGCTAAGATCAGGGCCACCCAATGAAAAATTTTTCCAGCCACAAATCTCTGAAAAATACTTTGGTAAAAATGCGTTTCCTTTCACTCTGCCTCTCAGTCATTAAAGTGAATGGTAGAGTGAAAGGCAGAGTGAGAGGAAACGCATTTTTATCAAAGTTTTTTTCAGAGATTTGTGGCTGGAAAAAATTTAATTGGCTAGCCCTGAATCTTAGCTACAAAAAATGACCAAAAGAAAAAGAATTTTACGAAAAAAAAAATTGACAGCCCTTCCCGCGTTAAAAACATGGAATTTCTTCTCAGTCATTGGACACTAGGCTTTAAGGACGCTCCACCCTGTGAACAAATACAAAAAGATAAAAATCTTATTCATCCGATTATACGATCAAATATTAGGTCATTGGAAAGTATCGAGGCGAAATTTCAAATTCTTCTTTCGCGGCGTAAAGCTATCATGTTTATTTGATCTGTTTTGCATTTCGAAGCTTAGATATTCCTATTTCAGATAGGATATTTAACTGAACTTCATTTTATTGGACGAGCAACTATTTCGTTACAAACACACATGAGGTCATTCCGAGAAGCTGACAAGCATTTTCATCACTTCAAGTAATTGAATTCTGTATAGAATTTCTAGCGTCTCAGAGTAATCATACTACTATGTTAAAGCGCAGCTCAAAAGCTAAAAAACCCAGGAAACAGATTTTTCGAAAATCTGAATATTGACATATGGCCTTTACAAAAATGAATTTTTGAAAATGACTAAATTTCAAGTTTTTTTCATTCTTTGGATTTTCGGTTATTTTTGATGAGGGTTATTTGGCTGGGAAGGGGTCATTTGCGGTTTTTCACAAAAATGACAGATATACGCCAAGAAAGAAAGATTTTAAACTATGTCTTGATACTTTCTAAATAAGCTGATATTTCAAAAACAAAATGCCTAACCTGACATCTAAGACCCACAATATGAATAAAAAGTAATGGATATAAGTTAAGTTATTGATATCATAATTGTCCTCTAATTAAAAAAGCACTAAAAGATGCACGAAGTATTAAAATTTGTTTGCAGAACTCAAAAGAAAAGTTATAAATAACATTATTTGAACCCATCAGAAAATGCCATTCGCTTAAGGGTTGGATAAGGACTTTCGGACAAGGCACTGTTACGCAACCGCCAGTCATTTTCTGCTCCTTGTGGCCAGTGTTATATTGAGGCTCTGACTGGAGCCATTTAGAAAAAAGGTCAATGATTTGTTTGATTTTTGTAAAAAAACACAAGATTAGTGTAAACATATTTCTTGAAACAAAACAATTTCATTGGCAAATTTCAAATTTAGGCGGGTTTTCGAAAAAAAGTATTTCCCAATAAGACCAACGAGTAATAAATTTTGTGACATGTTGATGGGTTTCCCTTACACATTGTTCTTTGTACTCTGTCTAGAAATCAACAAGTTTCTTCTCCTTTATCAATATTTTCCTTATTTGAGTCACGTTTTTGTTCATGGTTATTTCCTAATCAAGTATGATTTTTTACTTTTTGTATTTTATTTATTTTCATTCTGATATTCTCTTCTTTTTTGCAAGATTTTTATGTCACACTTTTTTAGTTCAGTTTACTTGTGCGCTGGTTTTTATCAACCAATTTTTTATAAAACTTTTTGTCTGTTTAAATTATTCCATCCCACTACAGTCGACGCTCGTTATAACGACGCTCGATGTAAAGTCCTGTTCGATATAACGTCTGCTCGATATAGCGTCCTCTCGTTATAACGTCTCATTATGGTCAGCCCCACCTGCTGAAGTTCCACTATTTAAAACGACTTTGGTAATTTTTTGGCTAAACTTCACTGTACCAACTCACACGAAGAGTGCTTTAAGAGTATTATTTCAACGCTTTGGCACTTAAAACGTGCAGAAACATGTTTTAGGGCGCGGTTTGCCTTAGTCCCCCAAAAAAGCCAACATTTTCAAAAAATTTGTTTGTGCAAATGTTCTCCGCGCCCTAAAAAACATGTTTTCTGCACGTTGTGCTAAAACGTTGAAATCATACTTTCAAAACACTCTTTGGGCGAGGTGGTATAATGGATTCCAGCCATTTTTTTACAAATTTCGAGAAAATTTTGATTTAAATTTGTGTTTTCAAATAAAATAATCCGGACAATTATTTGTTAAAAATAATTTTCAAATTTTTAATAAAATCGTTGCATTTTTTCCCTCATTTTGGTGTTTATAACTTTTTTTCAAAAATTTGGACCAATGCTGAGAAGCTTTAACTTTTTTCCTCGGCAATTAAGACTATCCTGTTCAATTTTGCAGGCCTTCGCAATTATCATCGAATTCAGTGTCTTTACTCTCTCAACAAATCTTTTTGGATGTGATAGTTTCAACTTCTTAAGTTAACTAGAAAGTGATTTTCAACAGCACCGTAAAACTCGGTCCCGATCTAAAAAAAATTTAATGATTGGCCCTGTTCAAAAAGGATAAATCTTAAAAAAAAGATGTTACGAAAATGTAACTGAAGTTATACCTGAAGTGTCTGTTCAAATCTTATTTTTTTTTACTTTTAAACTTTGAAAAAAAAAAGCCTTTCATTCGCATTTAAAAATTAGGTTTATGTTTTCGTCCGCCATATTGTATTTTTTCGCAATTTTTAAAATTCGTTATTGACTAGGCTTTGGCTATTTTTCTTGCAAGCCGGCAAGACTTTTAACAAAGGAATATCCCGTCCAGCGTCAAGATAGTCGATGGTTGTTTTCATTATGTATATGTACGTGAAACCTGTCCGGTATATTTTTAACTTATTGTACTTTTAACGGTTTTACATAGTTTCACAGCAGTTCTGCATGATATGCGTTTTTAGATAGTCATCCGCTACAATGCCGTCCGAATTTGGAATTGAGACTGATTCCATGACTCTTCAGAGATTTGTGCTGAAGAAGCAGAAAAAACACCCAGAAGCTACTGGTACTTTATTTGTTCAAAATTAACTTATCTTTTTATAGTGACTATTTCAGGTGATCTCACTAATCTCTTGACTTCACTTATGACTGGTAAATATGAGTTAAGCGTTAGATCTCATTTTAACAATTCTTTCTTCAGCCTTTAAAGCCATATCCTCGGCAGTGCGCAAAGCAGGTCTGGCTCAGCTGTAAGTTTTTTGAAGTAACAAGACAAGCAGGATGTTATTTCCAGTTAGCTAAGGGCCATTGCTTGACTAAATTTAGATCAAAAAGTGTTCTAGATTCCCCTACATTTTTCTATTGCACACAACCCATCAAAACTATTTTTTATATCCTTAAAACCACTATGACATGACAAGGACGGATTGTGGATCAGCCTCTGGATCTCCTACAACAGGCGCCTTTCTGTCAAAAAACTAGTGTATTATTTTTGATTTGGGTTTTAGTACCTCATTTTAACTTAAGTTAACTTTTATTTTTACAGCATTATATAGCCTTAAATTTCAGCTTTCTAATGAGAAAGAACAGTCAGCTGTATAATTTTAAAAAATCCCGAAGCTTATCTATTTAGATGGACTGAACTGAGCCAAAACTCATGTCTTGTATTACGTGAATCTAGTGATTTTTATAAATGATACAAGTGAGATTTGGTGCTGCACGTTAGCGCACCATTTTAAACTAAGATATGTAAAAATATGGTAGGAAATTCAAATTCGAATATCAGTCGCCATTTTTACGATAAAAAGACGCCAGATATACGACAAAAGGCTCCAAAACTTTTATCTATTTCTTCAAGATATGGTATGGCAGGAAGCACCAATGTCCAAGGCGAAGATGTCAAGAAGCTGGACGTACTTAGCAACGAACTAATGATCAACATGCTCAAATCCTCATATAACTGCTGTGCCTTGTTTCTGAAGAAAATGAGGAGGTGGAATGTTCAAATTTTTATCTGTTCACACTTTTGATAACTGGCAAAATTTTAAAGGTGATTGAAGTGGAAGTAAGCAAGCAGGGCAAATACATAGTAACTTTCGACCCTCTGGATGGTTCCTCAAACATCGACTGCTTGGTGTCCATCGGCACTATATTTGGAGTTTACAAAAGGGTCACTACTGAGGACCAGTCAGCAATGAGGGTTGGCTTTACTCTTCTATGGGTTGCATAAATTAAAATCAATTTTAGATATATTGCAACCAGGCAGAAAAATGGTGGCGGCTGGGTATGCATTGTATGGCTCAGCTACACTGGTTGTGCTTTCCACGGTTGGCTGAATTGATTGCAAAGAGGTTGTTTTTAAAGTGATTTGCAGGAGGAAATGTCAACGGTTTCACCTTGGATCCGGTTAGTTTGACTTTTACTAATTATAACTTCACTCTAAAATCAGCTAAGCATTTTTTTATGTCGTCGTTAGTTGAGATTGAAATGGAGTATTTAATTTAAGGTATACAACACCAAGTCTATCTTTCCGGCTCATCTGAGTCGAAGTGAAGAAAACTCGGCACCTAAAACTAGGCACCGGAAAACTCGGCACCGTAAAACTTGTCACGGAAAACTCAGCACAGGGAAAATTCTGACACGCGCGGCTAAGAAATAAGGCAGAAGGGTGTCTTTGGCAGCTTCGTGGTCAAGGACCAGCACACTCCGGATTGCAAGTGGATGGGAGTATATGAACATGTGGTTCGGGACGAGTTTTTTCGGAGCCGAGTTTTCCGTGCCAAGTTTACCTCTGAGTCTAGTAATGTGTTCAGAGCCACGATTTTTAGCTATTTTTTCAATTTGTAAGTAATTAATGACAGTGTGATTCTTGAATTTATCATTTGGAATCAATGAATTTCTAAAATAGCCACGAGTAACACAGACCAAAATAAGCGGTAATGCACTGATGTCGAAAAATGCTTAAAGGGTAGACAAGATAAATAAAAGTTATGACTGTGCATACATAACCTGTCTTGTGCAACCGAAAAAGATTAGTTGCTACACAGATCTTTCAATGGGCTTTCCTACCGTCCAGTCGGATTATTTTGGCCCTATACTAGAAGCGGGTGCGTTTTTTGCTTTGGTCCTCCTCCCTATTGTTTTTTTCTTCATTTTGCCTTGGTCTGCCTTCTTGTTTTTACCCAATTTTATTTTAAATTTTCACGTTCAACAACAAAAATATTCACGAACCACATTCAACATACTAGATTGAACTAATTGATGCTAATGATGTTACGAACAACAGAGGGGACCGAGGCGAAAAAACCGCATCCGCTTCTAATATAGAGTTATTATTTTTATGCCAGCACTCAGTCTCTTGACCTAGATGCAATCATAGCTATTCGTAGGAATGCTAGCAATTAGACTTCTTAATGGGTTTAAGGATTTATATTCAAAAGAGTTCAGGATTTAAAATTTATGAAACATATTTTCGCAAAATTTCACACCAAAATTCAACATTTCATAGAAAGATGAATTTTTTTACGCCAACTCAAAAATCCTAAAATACTTAGAGATGGAGACTTTCCGCAAAGCCTGGTAGCGTGTTGGTCCAAATTTGAAAAATAAAAATCACTGCTATTATTCAGAACTTTCAATAGATCTATTTTCAGAAAAATAGTGTTTTCTTTAGAGACACCGAAACGCCCTTCAACGATGTAACGATGCGATGTTTTCGCTCCATTTTCAGACCGATCGATATGACGATCAATGTTAGCTTTAGGGACCGATGTATCGTTACGATGTTTTACCTAAAAATTTGGATAAAGATGTAATTTCAGACATTTTTGACAAAATTATTTATCCCTGCATAACACAACAAAGGCAATCATGAGACTAATCTAATACGAAAATTTCAATAATGGGAGATTTTTGTTGAGGAAAATTAACATTTCTGCTTCATTCGCCTTAATGATAGAGCACCACATTTGTCGAGACGAGACTGCACGTCTTTCTTAACGGCTGCTTGAACGCAAGGTATCACATACTTGCTATAGTGCTCACTTCCTTTTAATCCCACCCTGTCACTTGCAGATAAGCTCGGCTTAAAAGTCTCCGCTTCGACAAGGACAAAAAGCAAGTTCTGGCAGGCAACAAGGTAAATTATCGTCCGGTAGAGTCCCTATAATAGATGTTGGAAACTATGAAGCGACATCCTAGAAAAATAGTGAAGTAATGCCTGCTTTTCTGACAATGAATTTCTCTTATCCTTGCACTATAGACTCCTTCTTGGCTACTTCAATCTGCTCTATCACTAAGAACTTCTTCTGATCGTTAAGATGCTTACGAAGATGAGACTTCAAGTTTGCTGGACCGGAATTCCTCAGCTTGATCTTTGTCTGACATTGATTGCACATGGCTTCGGTCGACGAAAACTTTGAGAAGAGAAATCGATCGGCTTCTTCGATTTTTACAGAATTTTCTACAATTGGCTCATTTTCAAGTCAAAAAGGATGCGATCTCGATGTTTTTTAAAACGTGGCCAACAATTTAACGATGCGATGTTTTTCAGCAAAATTGGTAACGATGTAACGATGTTTTCGATACGATATATCGATCGTCGGTGTCTTCAGTTTTGTTTTAAAAATTTGAAAGTGCATACTTTTTGATGACAATGAGAATTTCGCAAATTCAATTTCGCGCGGGACACTTTTTATACCGAATTTTTAAAAAAATTTTTCATGCATTACAACAAATGATCAAAAAACAGATCACTTACGGTAAGCGAACCTAGGATCGACAATCAACACACAAGGGTGCTATAACACTCAGCTGCCTAGGCCACTTGTATGAATGATGTTTTTATTTTTGTATACCAAAAACATAATTCAAAAAGTATTGTCTCGCACGCATTTTAATTCGCCAAATTCTCGTTGTCATCAAGAAGTATGGCCCTTTAAAAGACCTTGGTTTTGACGCGCAGCGGTTGTCCCCCGTCAATTCAAAGTTTTTTTCATAATCATTGTACTTCTGTTCGGATTTTTTAGCTAGGTTTCTAACAAAACATGGACTAGAATAAAATTTTAGGTATAGTTTTGTTAAGCTCCATTCATACTCCCGCGGGACACGGGACACGGGACAATTTTTCAAACACGTTTTTGTCTCTATCTCGGCTCCCAGCCATCATTTTTCACTACTTTTAATAGATCTACAAGGCAACAGACCATGCTCTACAGCATAGGGATAACAGATTTGCCATGATCAGTATCGAAAACGGTTTTTAGGCTGTCCCGCAGGTCAATGTCCCTGGGACAAATTCCTATATTTGTACCGCGGGACATTGACCTGCGGGACATCCTAAAAACCGTTTTCGATGCTGATCATGGCAAATCTGTTATCCCTATGATGTAGAGCATGGTCTGTTGCCTTGTAGATCTATTAAAAGTAGTGAAAAATGATGGCTGGGAGCCGAGATAGAGACAAAAACGTGTTTGAAAAATTGTCCCGTGTCCCGTGTCCCGCGGGAGTATGAATGGAGCTTTAGTAATCAAGTTGAAAAATCTTCACAGAAGTTCAATGATTGAAAATAAAAATTTGAATTGGCGGGAGACAACCACTGCGAGCAAAAACCATGGTCCTTTGAATGCTTTTTTATACTGCAACTTGCTAAGTCTCGCGATCAACATTACATATTAAAAACCAGATGTTAGCGTCTCAATGGGCTTCTAATTCAAATTCTGAGACCTGCCAAGAAATTTATTGTATTTGTTATTAGTTCAATTAAGCGCCAGCGATCTTGCTTGATTCGAAAAAGGTGTAGTGAATCTAGCATGATTCAAGAAGATTTTTGAACGGCCTGGACAGCACCGTGTTAACGCTTTTTTGCATGTACCGGAATGCCCAATTATTAATCTGACATTCACGCGGTTTCGCTAGGGATCATTTCTTTTGGAGAGTTGTTTTTTTCTGTGTGTTCCGAATAAGTGTAAGCGAATAAGTAGCAAGGCTTAAACAAATTAATAAGCTAGAATGTTCTTCTTCACGATTCTTGTGATGTTATTTTTTATCACCCTGACAATATTTTTAAAAACATTCAAATTCTTTCCTTAGATTAAAAATATCTCAAAAACTTATTTGAAAAAATATTTTTAGAACTAAAGGACATTTTCGACGATTTCACGTTAAAATACTTGTTTTTAGAGCATTGGCGAGTTCATCCTGACTAACCCCAAAATGACTGTTCCCAAGAGAGGCAAGATCTACAGCATCAATGAAGGCTACACCAAGAAGTGGTCCAAAGGAGTGGCTGAATACATGTAAGGTTTTAAGAACCATCTATATCAAATCTAAGTCCGAGCAACTCTAAATATTTTAGTCATTCTAAAAAGTTCCCTGAAGAAGGCAAGTCTGCCTATGGCCAACGATATGTAGGCTCCATGGTTGCCGATGTGCACCGTAAGATATTTTTATTTAGTTAGTTAGTTCAATAATAACAAATATTTTCATCAAGGCACCATACTTTACGGAGGCATTTTCATGTATCCAGCTACATCAGACGCACCAAACGGAAAAGCAAGTTTTTTTGGCTAGACGACTTTTGTCAAAAACTTACCTTCTCAAACGAAGGTTTTGTCAAAACCAAACTTTTCATAAACGGAAGTTCTCAAAAACGAAAGTTTTCAAAAATTCGCCTTGGCCCGTCTGTGGTTTTTTTATTTTTGTTTTCAAAAGTCTTAGAAACTGTTCATTCATACTTTTTCAACCGTTTTTCAGCAGAAAATTCGTTTGCTGAATTTTTACAATTTACATAACAAGGGGGGGGGGCGTTCAAGTTTAATTTTTGATAAGTGCCGTTTTGAAAAATTTTGTCTTTGAGCAAGTTCCATTATTCTTTTTTGACACATTTATAATTTTAAAAAACAAAAGATATAAATGAAAGAACGAAGTCTCATTACATTACTTTTAAATAAATTTTCGTTTCGAAAAGGTAGTACAACGAAGGTTATCCCCTCAACTTGATTCCCGCCTATGTTCCGACCACTGTTGGGAACTCGTACTCGTACTTCGTACTCGTACCGTACTCTTACTACGAGTACTAGTACGAACAGAAAAAAATAATGAGGTACTTGTAAGAGTACGAGGACGAAGAACAAGTACGAGTACGAAGAGAAACTTTAAGTACGAGTGCCATGTTTTTTTTGTGGCTATTTTTGAGCAGAATTTTTTTTATAAAAGCATGAGTTTTTAAATGAGAAAGGCATTTTGAAAGCATAAATTTCCTATTTGTCCTTTAAATTTTCTGATTAATCTTCTGAATTGACGTATCTTTCATGGTATGGTCATGGTATTCCTCATTTCAAGGCACGCGAAGCGTCCGTAAAAAATCTATGCCTTTCCATGGTACAGTCATAATATGCCTTATTCCAAAAGATGCGAAGCAGCTAGGTTTTGGTCATGGTGTGTTATTGATTTTATGGTGTGTCAAATATCTACTCCCTTAAAAATCGCAATGCGAATCGTTGCTCAAGGCTTCAGTAGTGAACGCGTAGTGTTTCTAATACTGAATTTTTCAAAAAAAGTCCCTTATGGTGGTCGATTCCTCATTCGACAAAAATTATATAAAAATGTTACTTAAATTAAATAAAAATTTGTGAAAATATTTAAAGAGTACGGATTTTTTTTTTCAAGTACGAGTACAGCATGAGCTTCTCCTCAGGTACAAGTAAAGTACGAGTAAGAGCCTTTTTCAGCTCGTACTACTAGTACGAGTACGATTACGACGAAATTTTGTAGCGCGGTACGAGTACGAGTACGAAGTACAAGGTCAAAAAAATACTTGTACGAAGTACGAGTACGAGAATTTCAGAAAATTCCCAACACTGGTTCCGACACTGTTTTTGACTCCACTTTTGAAAATTATATACCAAATCTGATTCGTTAGTTCAGTCAAAAAATAGTAGCCCTTCTAAAAATCAGGCCATTTATGCCGATATAATTGCAGCCCCCTTCTCTTATAAAAGCCCTCGCAGAGAAGGTGGCTGAAAATCAGTAGCCCGGGGGCTACTATTAGAGTAAATACGGTATGCCTTATTTTGAAAGCCGCGGGTCTTGCTGGCACAATTAAAAAAACAATTTTCAAAATCGGAATGCTTGCAATTTCTTTGCCTAGACTGAAGAGTCATATTTTGTATGAAATTTTAAAAAATGGAGGTTAAAAATGTATTTATGTTTTTGAATTTATGGTGAATTTATGGTTATGGAGGGGAGGTTGTGGCCTTATTTCGAGACTCGACTGTACCAACACTGTACAGATATCTAACTATAGCAAAAAAATTTTATTTGAAAATCTCAAAATGATTTTAAATTATTTAGCTGCGTTTGCTGTATGAGTGCAACCCAATGGCTTTCATCCTGGAGCAGGCAGGAGGACTTGCTACTTCAGGCAAAGGACCTATTCTCGACGTAAAATTAATTTAAATAATCAAATATTAAGTTGAAAAATATTAATTTGCAGATCCAACCAAATAAAATACACGAACGCTCGCCCACTTTCTTAGGCTCCAAAGAAGATGTAGAAGAACTGCTGGCTTACCTCCAAAAATACGACTGATATTGCATTCTTTCCTTAGCCCTTTCACAAGATCAGATATATTAGTGCCTCTCCAAATTCCAGTGGTTCTTCAATAAAATCAAATAATATTTTCAGTATCAAGAACTAATAAAGCTTACTTAAAATCTTATTGTCTGCCAATAATTTTTATAATACAATTTTTCATAAATAACATTTTTCGGCATGGTGACATGTAGGCCTTAACATTTAAGGAATAATTCTTAAAGGACCCGACCTCTTCCTAGTCATTGCAATTTGTAATTTTGAATTGGCGGGTTTGTTGGGTTTGTTTCCTCGCCACTTTCCTGTATGGGGCTATTTGGCCGGGGTATTTCGGCGGTATACCAACGACCGAGTACACATTATGACCGGGTACAACGACCGGTACAGTGCCAAATTTTGCCTTGGTCCCATATTAATTTTTTTAAAATTTTTTTTCGATTTTTTTATTATTTTGCGCACTGAGACTTAGGCAAGGGTAGGCCAGCGCCCGTTAGGAACGACTCGAACGTGTGGTTTAAGCATACTTTTTTAATTTTTACAAAACAAAATGTACCCGGTCGTTGTACCCGGTCATAATGCGTACCCGGTCGTAGGGCAGTCATTTCGGCGGGTGTGTTTCGGCCGGGGTGTTTCGGGGTGGACCCATTGAAATACGACCTCAAACAACAAGAGATTCTTTATTGGCAAGAAACAAACAATTGAACATCGAAGGATAGTGAACTTGCGAGAATACATTGTCCATTCAAAAGTGCAAAGTCCCAAGTAGTCTTCCATAAGCGTGCCAATACAGAAGATGTCATTTGGATGCATTCGAATTCCAATAAGCTTGACACGAATATCATCTCCCTCCTTGTAAACAACAGTCTCGTGCTGAAAAAGAAAGTCTCACATAAGAAATTACTGCTTCAAGACTTACTTCGTTTCTGTAACTGGCTGGAACGCTGTTAGGACAAAACTCAATATCCGGTGGAACGCACTGCTAAAATAAAACAAGTACTGTTAAAACAACCTTGCCAACTTAAAAACATGCCCTGGAGACGAAGCAAGTCAACGGACCTATGTTCACAAATAATCCAGCTTTAGTCACTTGAAACACCTGAAATGCAGCGTATGACAACCTCCAATCCCCACCCACACAATTTTAGATGACCGTTTCATCGATGACTTGACCTTTGAAGAGGAAAAAAATCAACGCCTTGAATTTGACCGGAAAGACGACAAATCCACGATCTGGAAGTTGAGTAAAATACACCCGAAAATCGTGAAGTAAATTATTCACCTAGTTGGATGATGGATCCAGCAACCCCACCTGAAAACAAAACGAGAAAAGCAAGAGACGGCGATAGTAAAGAAATAAAAACTTATCTAATACAACGGCACGCAGCTCACTCTGGACCTAGGTAGAGATGCCGGATCACCTAGACAACAAGAAATTTTAACAAGAACCAAAAGGGAAAAAATAGAAATAGAAAGAAAAAATAGACACGCAACTTTTAATAAAAAAATATTTTCGCATTTCAAAAAAATATTTACGGAAAAAATAAATGGTCCCCGCCAATTCAAAAATTACAAATTGCCATGACTAGGAAGAGGTCGGGTCCTTTAAGAATTGACTTTTTCAAAAGCCGAGAATCGAAGACTGATATTTCTGGCCCGATATAAAAAGACGAACTATTAAGGTTGTGAAGAGACGAATATATATAACGAGATCTGAATTTCGGGACCTACGTTTTGCTTTCTAAATATCGAGGCTCTATAGTCTATTATTGATTTTCCGTCCGTTTGTGTCGGCTCTCTAACCTTAAATCCTCAAAAACTAATCCTCAGATGACGCGTCTTTAAATGTTAAGGCTCACATGTCACCACGCCCATTTTCACGGCATATAAATGTTGAGCAGTTTTTTTTTGAAATTTTTCTAAATTTAAAAAATTTAAACCTTTCTTTGGACACATTATTAAAACTTGGTTAATCATTGATTTTTTATGGCTTATTCACGTTGTTAGAGTTAGAGATAGGTAAGAGGTGTTCATGTACTCAAAAACCCAAACTCCACCTCTAACTCTAACTCGATGGTGTTCACGACTTATAGTTCGAGGTCGAGCTTGAAAATGTTTATGTATATAGCTTAGATAGCTCACAATTTCACCCGAAAACTGTCTAAAGCCACTAAAAGTTAGTTTTTGGGGAAGGGAATCCAAGGGACCAAGGGATACAAGGGAATCCAAGTAATATGCATCAACACCATCCAATTTAACCTCTAACTCGAGGTGCATGAACACCCTCGAGTTAGAGTTAAAGGTAGAGTTCGAGTTAGAGTTAAGATCAGATGTGTTCACGTAACCGAAATCCCGAATTCTAACTCGAACTTTAACTCTAACAACGTGAACAAGCTATTAGGGTTTGAAATGTCACTAAATTACACAAATAAACATCAAATGAAAATTTATATTCAATATTTTGAATGTAAATTTGTTGTCAAAGTCTTGCTTTTGTTGAAGCAATGTCTTTTTGCAAAATTTCTTTAAGATTTTTGACCTCTTCCTGCTGCATAGATAATTCATCGATCATTAATACATCATAGAAATGACTATTTTTAATTCATTCAATTCTAATTCCAACCATTGATAAGGAACATGTAACATTATTTAATAATGGTGTTTATATTAGTTGTAGTCAAAAAAACTTTTAAAAGACAATGGTTTTAAGACGCTGCGGCATTTTTTCGAAATTTTAATTGGCGGAAGACACTTTTTTTACTCCGAGAACATTCAACAATCAGTTTTTGAATTATTTTTTGTTTGCATCTAAGTATGAGTAACAAAATTACTTAGGAGGCGAAAAAACCAGGGCTCGGATTTCAAAAATTTAAAATGAAGAACATATTTGTAAAATAAAGGACTTTTGGTCAAAAAAAGCCATTTCATCTAGTGCTTTGGATTTTGAGTAGAGTTGTGAAAATGATCGAGCAAATTGATTTGGAGCATACGGGGTGTCTCAAAAATACGTTAACATTTTCAAACTCAACATTTTCGTTCAAATTTCAGTTTTTCTTTTTCGTTTAATTATTCGATAGGCTTGTTTTTGCTTGCTTTATCACTTGCATCCCATTTGCTTATTGGTCTTCGAGTTTATCCATTGAATTGATTTCTCGGGTTCGTGCAAATCGGCAGCTATTCGGAGTGGCTAGGCAAGCGGTCAGCAATGTGGTTCGTCAATTCAAAGCAACTGGCGCTAACAAGAATCCAGTATAGTTATCTTTTTCTATTGTCATGTTTACTGTTATTATTTTTGGCTACGTCTGAGAGATGTGCTTAGCAGTGAATAAAGGTTGCTGTCCCCGTCTCATAATGGCTTTTAACACCCCAGGCCTGGTCCCCAGTGGTGCCGTTAAATCGAGGGTTGACTGTATTGCTTGCTCAGTCGTGAATGGACAACAAAATCCACAATATGTGGTGTATGAGGATCCCAGCCCTAAGCCAATAAGCCAGTGCTTGAAAGACTAAACACTTTGGCAGGAGCAGACTATACGGCGCAGCCAAAAAATGTCCAGAATCCGTGGTGCGCAGAACAGATAAATTTATCTATCAGATAAAATTTAAATTATTTTTATCTGACAGATATAATTTAGGTTGTTACTCTTTTCGACCCACAAAAGTCTCCTTTCTTGCAATAAAAGTCTTTTTTCCTGCAACAAATTTGGGTCTGCAACAAAAGTCTCTTTTCCTGCAACAAAATTATTTTTTTTCCTGCAACAAATTTGACTATGCAACAAAAGTCTCTCTTCTTGAAACAAATTCCTCTTAACGAATCACTATTTTCTTACTGTGTTTTGCTCTTTATTGCCTATATTTACAGATATCTTAAAAAGTTTATACAGTCGACGCTCTCTATAACGACTCGCTCCTTATAAGGATCCGGAAAAATAACTATTTGGTCCTGAGCTAAGTCATTCAAGTCAAAACGACGCTCTTCATAACGGCGCTCTCTATAACGACTCGGTTTAGCCGGTCCCTTGAGAGTCGTTATGGAGAACTTCGACTGTAATACAAACGAAGTTAATCATAAAAATCAGCCAGGAAATCCAATCTAATTGCACATAATCAACTTTTATTTGCAACTACTGTTGTATAATAGTATGAGCAAAGAACGAGCGCAAGAATAAACAGAAAAACTTTATAACAGAACACGACACAACAATATATACGATGACTTCCAAACTACTGAACTACGAGACAATGACACCAAACACGTGTCAAGACAAAAGTAGTTCAAACTACACATCACGCCACAACACACCCACACTTAGATGATGACAAAGAATAAGAATTTGGACGAAGAAGGAAAAAGGATAGGGTCGGGAGAGCACGCAGTCAATTACCACCAAAGAAGTACACACACAAGAAATTAGGAAACCTTCAGTTAAATCAATGGTCTGTGGAAACCGGTCACCGAGTTACTACCGGAGTATACATCCCGCTAAGATGCAACTCCCATGTCAAAACCTCGTGAAGAAGTGTATGCAATAAATGACATGGCCACGAAATAACTGTAGGTGAATCGAGAAAAGGTGTGATTAAATGCAAGAAATTTATGTGTACCATTGACTTCGAACTCTCCTTCCCACCCCTATTTAAAAGTGCTCCTAGACACAGCGTAACGCTTCTGTGTAGGATCCATAACCATCCTTGAAGGTGGTTGACGAGTCCGATAAGAAGTTCTAAGTGGGTCGCGAAGGGCTAATGGTGAATTTTGACCTACCAGAGAATGATAACTTTGAATTAATTCGTTTCCTGAATTGAGATCCCTTTCTTTTGAGCCGCCTTCATCGAACATTGGATCCACAATAGAGAATCGAGGCCGCAGCTGGTTTGCATGACGCATGTGGGGAATACCTGAACTAGAGACAACATATACAAAGTCTCACCAACCCACTTTGCAATCTCTCCGGCTCCAGCTTGCTTTCAGTCCCTCGTACTTGCGGAAATGAACCTTATCTGAAATGTTAAACTCCCTAGGTCGGGCATTATGATGAGTATTGAATTGCGCTCCATGTTTTGAATTGTATTTATCTGGATGAGGAGGTTTTTGAATATTATCTGGCTTTACAAGAGAAATTTCAGTGCGCAGTGACCTCCCCAGAAACAAATCGGCAGGTGTCTTACCTCTTATAGTTGAATTAGGAGTAGACCTATATGTTCTCAAGTACTCAACAATTGAAGAATCAATCGAGTTTGAAGGCCGAATTTTGAAATAGTACGCTGAAGGTATCGACAAACCTTTCGGCTTGACCGTTACTTTGCGGATGGTACGGCGGAGAACGAATTAATTGAATGCCTTTGCTTTTGCATAATTTTGAAAGTCGAATGACGTGAACTGAGATCCATTATCAGAAACTAAGGACTCTCGGATAGCCATACCTCGCAAATAGCGACTGCAATACCCGAATTAAGCAAGAAGAAGTTGTATTTTGCATTCGGAAGACTTCCGGCCATTTAGAATGTGCATCGACAATACACAGAAAATTTTCTCTCATGAAAGGACCAGCAAAGTCAACGTGGACTCTGTCCCAGGGATTAGTCGACTTTGGCCATGGATGAAGAATGTTTTTGATCGGGTTCTTTGCATGATTGGAGCATTCAGTGCACCCTTTAACTGTAGTTTCTATATCAGAGAATAGCCAGGCCAATAAACATAGTTTTGAGCAAGAGCTCTCATGCGTGTTATGCCTGCGGGACCTAGATGAAGAGTCTTTAGAACTCTTTCTCTCAAAGAAGAAGGAATGACGACTCTATCGTCGAATAGCAACAATCATTGATTGCGTAGAGAGAATTTCTTTTACTGAAGTAGGAAGACATAGGCCCGGCTGAATATGTTTTGGCCAACCATTTGAATGTTGTGTAGTACGTTCCGTTAACAAGATATCAGACCGAATGGATTCCGAAATCTCTTGACTAGTTACTGGAAGAATATTTAGGTTTACCAAAAACTGCTGTACACTTCCTTCGATCAAATGCAATGTGGAAATTACGAACTCATCGTCACCCCGATGACAATCCGCAATAAGTCTAGATAAGACGTCCACTTGACCGAACTCAGAAGTATTGATCTATTGAATTTCGAAATTGTACGCGCTCAAAATTAATGCCCATCTTTGAAGTCTACTTGCAGCGTATATAGGAACACGCCTTTTTTAGAGTCGAAAATAGCAAGTAGTGGTTTATGATCTGTTTGCATCAGAAATTTATGCCCGAAGAGGTATCTATGAAATTTTTTAACGGCATATAGAAGCGCCAAGGCCTCTTTTTCAATCTGACTGTAATTGACTTGCGCAGAATTTAAAGTTCTGGAAGCGTGTTCTACAACCTTGATCATCCATCCGGAAATTTGTGAGAAATAGTTGCCCCTATGCCATCTTTAGAAGCATCAGCCGAAACAATTATGGGTTTACGAGGATCAAAGTGTACGAGGAGAAGATCAGAAGTGATGATATCCTTAGCCTTATCAAAAGAACTTGACATTCCTTCGACCAGACAAAAGGAACATACTTCTGAAGAAGTTTGTCCAAAGGACCTCGAAGTACCTTCATCTCTTTTTGTGTATTTTCCGTAAAAGTTATTCGCTCCCATAAAGATCTTACTTGGGAAATATTTTGCGGTCTCGGCAAATTTTTGATGGCAGCAAACTTGTTTGGATTAGGACGAATTCCGGTTGAACCGATTATCTGTCCCAAGTAATTTATTTCCTCGAGAAAAAATTTGCATCTGTCTAATCTGAGTACAAAGCCAAACGACTCAATTTTATGTAGCACGGCATAAAGATCTTTGCATGTTGTTCTTTTGTAGAACTGGCAACTATTATGTCATCAAGGTATGCGAACGCGAATTTCAAGTCTACGAGCATTTGGTCCATGACCTTTTGAAAAATAGAAGGGCAGATTTAATCCCGAAAGGTAGACGTTCATATTGAAATAGACCTCGATGAGTGTTGATGGTACACAACTTTTTTGAATATGAGTCTAACTTATTGAAAGTAGCGTCAGACAAGTCCAAGCAAGAGAAGAATTTAGCATTATTTAGCTTTGCGAAAATTTCACTCGGTAAAGCAAAGGATGTTTGTTCAACTCCAGAGCATTATTACGTCCTGTAGAAAAGTCAGCACATACTCGAATTTGACCATTTTTCTTTTTGACCACAAACTATCGCAGCAGCCCACTCACTAAAGTCGATGGGACGGATCACACCTAATTGCAGTAAGCGGTCTAGGTCTAAGTCGATATCACTTCGACTCCCAACGGAACTGGTCTTTTAAAATGAAAACAGGCCCAGCCTCTGATTTATGAACAAATGTGCCTTGACTTTATTTACAATGACCCATATATTCTTTTTGAACAATTTAGGAAAGCTTGAACCAACAAGTTTTTATCGAAGTTTTTGCTAGAGCTAGCAGCCTGAATCGTGTTATGCTGTGTAGAGAAGTAGTCAGAGAACAAATGTCTGATATACGATTTACCAATCCCAAAGAAATGAGCCACGGACCGCCTATGAGATCGAAGTAATTGTTATCAACAACATATCACTCCAGTTTCTGCATGCTCTCATTATTGTACTGGACTTGTACTTGCACTTGCCTTTGCATGGAAAGTATGTCCTGTGAATGATTTGCCCAATATTTTAATTGGTTCAAGAAGAAAGGTCTCCCTATTTTACGCAAGAGAGCTTCAGTGCAAGTGGAGGGTCGACGACCTGGAATCCATACGACAGAGAGTTGGCAAGCCCCGAATTTGAAGAAAATGTACCAAAGGGCAGAAAAATTCGAGAATGCTGGTACTCAGAAAATATTGGAAACGTCCATGTTTATATGTCCCCGTCTGAGACCTGAGAATTTCAGTATTATTACGTTTGTGGAATTATGAACGCGGAATCTTTGGGTTTTTTTGACAACCCAGCCAGCGTGACCTATCTTCCCACATTTATTACACTTTTGGTTGCGTACTTGCAATTGTAATATGGTCCTTGTTACCACAACGCCAGCAAACACCTTTAGGCATGAACGGGTAAGGTTCTTGAAATTGGGGTTGAAATTTTTGTTCTTGTACCCGCGGCTGGATAGGATTTCTGGGCTTGATATGCTTGCGAAAATTAGAAGGGCCGACCGCATTTTGTTGAAAGCGGATTGAAGTTTTTGTTTAGACTTCTAAGGTTCCTTGAGAAGCAAGTGCTTTTTGCATTCCTCTAACAATTCGTCTAGTTTAAAATCCTTATTTTCACTTTCGGCCGCTTCTAGTTTTTGCAAACACTTAATGCGCAGTTCATGAAAATCGGAGTGCAAACCAGAGAGGAAAACAAGACATTTAAGAGCATTAGCATTAATTGGTGGTTTGCCGACTCACAACTCCCATTAACTGTCGCACCAAATTGAAGGATATCCTGACCCACTTTTTGTTTTAACTGGAAACATTCGTAACGTTTCATTAGAAGGGACTTTGTGCTAGAGAAAAGAATTTTTAAAGTGGCCAGGGTATCGAGCAGAGAATTTCGTATGGCCCTTTAGGCTTTACTGCATCACAAAAACGATTAAACTCACGTGTCTGTAATTACTAATGACCAGCCTCACTTTAGCATCTCCTGGCAATTGACCTCCATCCTGCTCGACAATTGATCCATATCTGAGCCACCAATTCTCGAATGAAGGTCATCCTCTGGCATGTAGCGGAAAAGTTTCAATGCGCGCTCCCAACGAAGACATGAGCGTTTCTTTTAGTACCTGAAATTGAAAAACACCGGCTCCCCCGGCAGAATTATCACGGCTCGCAGAAATTTTAGAATTATTGCATTTTGCTATTCTAAGCTTTCATAAACTGAACATTTTGCTCACTCTGAGCTTCATTAACTGAGCATTTTGCTCAAGAAGCTGTTTAATATCAACAGGTTCCATTTTGAATTTTGCGATGCGCCAAATATGTTGTATAATAGTATGGGCAATAAGAACGAGCGCAAGAATAAACAGAGAAACTTTATAACAGAACACGACACAACAATATATACGATGACTTACAAACTACTGAACTGCGGGACAATGACACCAAACACGTGTCAAGACAAAA
>SADC01000862.1:0-241558 GCA_004194705.1 Ditylenchus dipsaci | reverse complement strand
GCTGAGTCCACCACACCAGAAGTGGTCAGAACTACCAGTGCCTCTGGAGAATCCACTCCAGCTGAGTCCACACCAGAAGGTGTCAGAACTACCAGTGCCTCTGGAGAATCCACTCCAGCTGAGCCACCACACCAGAAGTGGTCAGAACTACCAGGCCTCTGGAGAATCCACTCAGCTGAGTCCACCCACCAGAAGTGTCAGAACTACCAGTGCCTCTGGGAGTCCACTCCAGCTGAGTCCACCAAACCAGAAGTGGTCAGAACTACCAGTGCCTCTGGAGTCCACTCCAGCTGAGTCCACCACACCAGAAGTGGTCAGAACTACCAGTGCCTCTGGAGAATCCACTCCAGCTGAGTCCACCACACCAGAAGTGTCAGAACTACCAGTGCCTCTGGAGAATCCACTCCAGCTGAGTCCACACAACAGAAGTGGTCAGAACTACCAGTGCCTCTGGAGAATCCACTCCAGCTGAGTCCACCACACAGAAGTGGTCAGAACTACCAGTGCCTCTGGAGAATCCACTCCAGCTGAGTCCACCACACCAGAAGTGGTCAGAACTACCAGTCTGCCTGGAGAATCCACTCAGCTGAGTCCACCACACCAGAAGTGTCAGAACTACCGTGCCTCTGGAGAGTCCACTCCAGCTGAGTCCACCACACCAGAAGTGGTCAGAACTACCAGTGCCTCTGGAGAATCCACTCCAGCTGAGTCCACCACACCAGAAGTGGTCAGAACTACCAGTGCCTCTGGAGAATCCACTCAGCTGAGTCCACCACACAGAAGTGGTCAGAACTACCAGTGCCTCTGGAGAATCCACTCCAGCTGAGTCCACCACACCAGAAGTGGTCAGACTACCAGTGCCTCTGGAAATCCACTCCAGCTGAGTCCACCACACCAGAAGTGGTCAGAACTACCAGTCCTCTGGAGAGTCCACTCCAGCTGAGTCCACCACACCAGAATGGTCAGAACTACCAGTGCTTCTGGAGAATCCACTCCAGCTGAGTCCACCACACCAGAAGTGGTCAGAACTACCAGTGCCTCTGGAGATTCACTCCAGCTGAGTCCACCACCAGAAGTGGTCAGAACTACCAGTGCTCTGGAGAATCCACTCCAGCTGAGTCCACCACACCAGAAGTGGTCAGAACTACCAGTGCCTCTGGAGAGTCCACTCCAGCTGAGTCCACCACACCAGAAGTGGTCAGAACTACCAGTGCCTCTGGAGAGTCCACTCCAGCTGGATCCACCACACCAGAAGTGGTCAGAACTACAGTGCCTCTGGAGAATCCACTCAGCTGAGTCCACCACACCAGAGTGGGTCAGACTACCAGTGCCTCTGGAGGTCCACTCCAGCTGAGTCCACCACACCAGAAGTGGTCAGAACTACCAGTGCCTCTGGAGAATCCACTCCAGCTGAGTCCACCACACCAGAAGTGGTCAGAACTACCAGTGCCTCTGGAGAGTCCACTCAGCTGAGTCCACCACACCAGAAGTGGTCAGAACTACCAGTGCCTCGGGAGGCCACTCCAGCTGAGTCCACCACACCAAAGTGTCAGAACTACCAGTGCCTCTGGAGAATCCACTCCAGCTGAGTCACCACACCAGAAGTGGTCAGAACTACCAGTGCCTCTGGAGAGTCCACTCCAGCTGAGTCACCACACAGAAGTGGTCAGAACTACCAGTGCCTTGGAGAATCCACTCCAGCTGAGTCCACCACACCAGAAGTGGTCAGACTACCAGTGCCTCTGGAGAGTCCACTCCAGCTGAGTCCACCACACCGAAGTGGTCAGAACTACCAGTGCTCTGGAGAATCCACTCCAGCTGAGTCACCACACCAGAAGTGGTCAGAACTACCAGTGCCTCTGGAGAATCCACTCCAGCTGAGTCCACCACACCAGAAGTGGTCAGAATACCAGTGCCTCTGGAGAGTCCACTCCAGCTGAGTCCACACACCAGAAGTGGTCAGAACTACCAGTGCCTCTGGAGAATCCACTCCAGCTGAGTCCACCACACCAGAGTGGTCAGAACTACCAGTGCCTCTGGAGAGTCCACTCCAGCTGGTCCACACACCAGAAGTGGTCAGAACTACCAGTGCCTCTGGAGAATCCACTCCAGCTGAGTCCACCACACCAGAAGTGGTCAGAACTACCAGTGCCTCTGGAGATCCACTCCAGCTGAGTCCACCACACCAGAAGTGGTCAGAACTACCAGTGCCTCTGGAGAGTCCACTCCAGCTGAGTCCACCACACAGAAGTGGTCAGAACTACCAGTGCCTCTGGAATCCACTCCAGCGAGTCACCACACCAGAAGTGGTCAGAACTACCAGTGCCTCTGGAGAGTCTCCAGCTGAGTCCACCACACCAGAAGTGGTCAGAACTACCAGTGCCTCTGGAGAATCCACTCCAGCTGAGTCCACCACACCAGAAGTGGTCAGAACTACCAGTGCCTCTGGAGATCCACTCCAGCTGAGTCCACCACACCAGAGTGGTCAGAACTACCAGTGCCTCTGGAGAATCCACTCCAGCTGAGTCCACCACACCAGAAGTGGTCAGAACTACCAGTGCCTCTGGAGTCCACTCCAGCTGAGTCCACCACACCAGAAGTGGTCAGAACTACCAGTGCCTCTGGAGAATCCACTCCAGCTGAGTCCCCACACCAGAAGTGGTCAGAACTACCAGTGCCTCTGGAGAGATCCACTCCAGCTGAGTCCACCACACCAGAAGTGGTCAGAACTACCAGTGCCTCTGGAGATCCACTCCAGCTGAGTCCACCACACCAGAAGTGGTCAGAACTACCAGTGCCTCTGGAGAGTCCACTCCAGCTGAGTCCACCACACCAGAAGTGGTCAGAACTACCAGTGCCTCTGGAGAGTCCACTCCAGCTGAGTCCACCACACCAGAAGTGGTCAGAACTACCAGTGCCTCTGGAGATCCACTCCAGCTGAGTCCACCACACCAGAAGTGGTCAGAACTACCAGTGCCTCTGGAGAATCCACTCCAGCTGAGTCCACCACACCAGAAGTGGTCAGAACTACCAGTGCCTCTGGAGAGTCCACTCCAGCTGAGTCCACCACACCAGAAGTGGTCAGAACTACCAGTGCCTCTGGAGAGTCCACTCCAGCTGAGTCCACCACACCAGAAGTGGTCAGAACTACCAGTGCCTCTGGAGAATCCACTCCAGCTGAGTCCACCACACCAGAAGTGGTCAGAACTACCAGTGCCTCTGGAGAGTCCACTCCAGCTGAGTCCACCACACCAGAAGTGGTCAGAACTACCAGTGCCTCTGGAGAGTCCACTCCAGCTGAGTCCACCACACCAGAAGTGGTCAGAACTACCAGTGCCTCTGGAGAGTCCACTCCAGCTGAGTCCACACCAGAAGTGGTCAGAACTACCAGTGCCTCTGGAGAGTCCACTCCAGCTGAGCACACACCAGAAGTGGTCAGAACTACCAGTGCCTCTGGAGAGTCCACTCCAGCTGAGTCCACCACACCAGAAGTGGTCAGAACTACCAGTGCCTCTGGAGAGTCCACTCCAGCTGAGTCCACCACACCAGAAGTGGTCAGAACTACCAGTGCCTCTGGAGAATCCACTCCAGCTGAGTCCACCACACCAAGTGGTCAGAACTACCAGTGCCTCTGGAGAGTCCACTCCAGCTGAGTCCACCACACCAGAAGTGGTCAGAACTACCAGTGCCTCTGGAGCCACTCCAGCTGAGTCCACCACACCAGAGTGGTCAGAACTACCAGTCCTCTGGAGAGTCCACTCCAGCTGAGTCCACCACACCAGAAGTGGTCAGAACTACCAGTGCCTCTGGAGAGTCCACTCCAGCTGAGTCCACCACACCAGAAGTGGTCAGAACTACCAGTGCCTCTGGAGAGTCCACTCCAGCTGAGTCCACCACACCAGAAGTGGTCAGAACTACCAGTGCCTCTGGAGAGTCCACTCCAGCTGAGTCCACCACACCAAAGTGGTCAGAACTACCAGTGCCTCTGGAGAGTCCACTCCAGCTGAGTCCACCACACCAGAAGTGGTCAGAACTACCAGTGCCTCTAGAGTCCACTCCAGCTGAGTCCACCACACCAGAAGTGGTCAGAACTACCAGTGCCTCTGGAGAGTCCACTCCAGCTGAGTCCACCACACCAGAAGTGGTCAGAACTACCAGTGCCTCTGGGAGTCCACTCCAGCTGAGTCCACCACACCAGAAGTGGTCAGAACTACCAGTGCCTCTGGAGAGTCCACTCCAGCTGAGTCCACCACACCAGAAGTGGTCAGAACTACCAGTGCCTCTGGAGAGTCCACTCCAGCTGAGTCCACCACACCAGAAGTGGTCAGAACTACCAGTGCCTCTGGAGAGTCCACTCCAGCTGAGTCCACCACACCAGAAGTGGTCAGAACTACCAGTGCCTCTGGAGAGTCCACTCCAGCTGAGTCCACCACACCAGAAGTGGTCAGAACTACCAGTGCCTCTGGAGAGTCCACTCCAGCTGAGTCCACCACACCAGAAGTGGTCAGAACTACCAGTGCCTCTGGAGAGTCCACTCCAGCTGAGTCCACCACACAGAAGTGGTCAGAACTACCAGTGCTCTGGAGAGTCCACTCCAGCTGAGTCCACCACACCAGAAGTGGTCAGAACTACCAGTGCCTCTGGAGATCCACTCCAGCTGAGTCCACCACACCAGAAGTGGTCAGAACTACCAGTGCCTCTGGAGAGTCCACTCCAGCTGAGTCCACCACACCAGAAGTGGTCAGAACTACCAGTGCCTCTGGAGAGTCCACTCCAGCTGAGTCCACCACACCAGAAGTGGTCAGAACTACCAGTGCCTCTGGAGAGTCCACTCCAGCTGAGTCCACCACACCAGAAGTGGTCAGAACTACCAGTGCCTCTGGAGAGTCCACTCCAGCTGAGTCCACCACACCAGAAGTGGTCAGAACTACCAGTGCCTCTGGAGAGTCCACTCCAGCTGAGTCCACCACACCAGAAGTGGTCAGAACTACCAGTGCCTCTGGAGAGTCCACTCCAGCTGAGTCCACCACACCAGAAGTGGTCAGAACTACCAGTGCCTCTGGAGAGTCCACTCCAGCTGAGTCCACCACACCAGAAGTGGTCAGAACTACCAGTGCCTCTGGAGAATCCACTCCAGCTGAGTCCACCACACCAGAAGTGGTCAGAACTACCAGTGCCTCTGGAGAATCCACTCCAGCTGAGTCCACCACACCAGAAGTGGTCAGAACTACCAGTGCCTCTGGAGAATCCACTCCAGCTGAGTCACCACACCAGAAGTGGTCAGAACTACCAGTGCCTCTGGAGAATCCACTCCAGCTGAGTCCACCACACCAGAAGTGGTCAGAACTACCAGTGCCTCTGGAGAATCCACTCCAGCTGAGTCCACCACACCAGAAGTGGTCAGAACTACCAGTGCCTCTGGAGAATCCACTCCAGCTGAGTCCACCACACCAGAAGTGGTCAGAACTACCAGTGCCTCTGGAGAATCCACTCCAGCTGAGTCCACCACACCAGAAGTGGTCAGAACTACCAGTGCCTCTGGAGAGTCCACTCCAGCTGAGTCCACCACACCAGAAGTGGTCAGAACTACCAGTGCCTCTGGAGAATCCACTCCAGCTGAGTCCACCACACCAGAAGTGGTCAGAACTACCAGTGCCTCTGGAGAGTCCACTCCAGCTGAGTCCACCACACCAGAAGTGGTCAGAACTACCAGTGCCTCTGGAGAGTCCACTCCAGCTGAGTCCACCACACCAGAAGTGGTCAGAACTACCAGTGCCTCTGGAGAATCCACTCCAGCTGAGTCCACCACACCAGAAGTGGTCAGAACTACCAGTGCCTCTGGAGAGTCCACTCCAGCTGAGTCCACCACACCAGAAGTGGTCAGAACTACCAAGTGCCTCTGGAGAGTCCACTCCAGCTGAGTCCACCACACCAGAAGTGGTCAGAACTACCAGTGCCTCTGGAGAGTCCACTCCAGCTGAGTCCACCACACCAGAAGTGGTCAGAACTACCAGTGCCTCTGGAGAATCCACTCCAGCTGAGTCCACCACACCAGAAGTGGTCAGAACTACCAGTGCCTCTGGAGAGTCCACTCCAGCTGAGTCCACCACACCAGAAGTGGTCAGAACTACCAGTGCCTCTGGAGAGTCCACTCCAGCTGAGTCCACCACACCAGAAGTGGTCAGAACTACCAGTGCCTCTGGAGAGTCCACTCCAGCTGAGTCCACCACACCAGAAGTGGTCAGAACTACCAGTGCCTCTGGAGAGTCCACTCCAGCTGAGTCCACCACACCAGAAGTGGTCAGAACTACCAGTGCCTTAGAAGTCCACTCCAGCTGAGTCCACCACACCAGAAGTGGTCAGAACTACCAGTGCCTCTGGAAGTCCACTCCAGCTGAGTCCACACACCAGAAGTGGTCAGAACTACCAGTGCCTCTGGAGAGTCCACTCCAGCTGAGTCACCACACCAGAAGTGGTCAGAACTACCAGTCTCTGGAGAGTCCACTCCAGCTGAGTCCACCACACCAGAAGTGGTCAGAACTACCAGTGCCTCTGGAGAGTCCACTCCAGCTGAGTCCACCACACCAGAAGTGGTCAGAACTACCAGTGCCTCTGGAGAATCCACTCCAGCTGAGTCCACCACACCAAAGTGGTCAGAACTACCAGTGCCTCTGGAGAATCCACTCCAGCTGAGTCCACCACAACCAGAAGTGGTCAGAACTACCAGTGCCTCTGAAAATCCACTCCAGCTGAGTCCACCACACCAGAAGTGGTCAGAACTACCAGTGCCTCTGGAGAATCCACTCCAGCTGAGTCCACCACACCAGAAGTGGTCAGAACTACCAGTGCTCTGGAGAATCCACTCCAGCTGAGTCCACCACACCAGAAGTGGTCAGAACTACCAGTGCCTCTGGAGAATCCACTCCAGCTGAGTCCACCACACAGAAGTGGTCAGAACTACCAGTGCCTCTGGAGAATCCACAACTCTTGAGTCAAAATCTTCTTCATCAGACTCTTCTATATCAGAGTCGTCTAGTAAATCTCAAGAAAAACCTCACTGCCCTCATCGTCACCCGAAGTTCAAGTTACATTGTCCCTGCCGCAACATCATAAATTACAGCCTAAGCCGAAAGTGATTTCAATCCATACTTTTTTGTATAAACAACGTTAGTGTTGTTTAGTTCTCTTGTGTAATGTGTGAACTTCAATCTCGTATTCAAGTGCTTTGCATATCACTTTTTCGCTCGTTTCAATTTTTTGTTTTTAAAAATTAAAAACAAATACGATATTTGTATTTTTTATAGTGACGTTATAATTTTCTTCAATGAAATTAAAATTTATACCACTGTCGGAATGCTTGCAGTTCGGATTATTTATTTTCTGTGTAAAGTGTGAACTTTTATCTCGCAGTCAAGTTCTTCGCATATACTTTTTCGATTGTCTCAATATTTTTCTTTTTGAAATTCATAACAAAACGATATTTGTTTTTTTGTACTGATGTTATAAAATTATTTAAAACTTTATTTTTTTCCATGAAATTCAAATTTGATACTACTTTCAGAAAGCTTGCAAATCGGATGATTTAAGAGAAGAGAGTTACTCAAAAGACTAAAGAATGTGATTAGCCATAGGACGACCACGTTAATCAGAAAGTGCTGAAGTCATATCTGTGAACCTTTTTTGTCGTTCATAACACATTTTCACACAAAAGACAAAATATTTAGGTAGATTAAAAAGATTAAAAAGAATTTAGGTAGACCTTAATCTGCGCTGAAAATAAGTTTTTTGGCTTTCAAGACGATACATGGCAAAAATATAAGTTAATTCAAAGCTACATAGGCTACTGACCATGCTTCTGACCACTAACGACGTGGTTACGGCTGATAATTCAACGTGGTCGTCCTAGGGTTAAAGTTACTGATGCTTAAACTGGTGTTAAACGGGTGTAAGCACAACTTTGAAAGTATTGTAATCGGCGATTTTTCCAAATTTTCCAAGCTGATTTTTTTTTTGATTTTCTAGCTCTACGTCATGGATTTAATGTGTGCTTTTATAAAATGCTTGGAACACACTGTATTTTTTACAAATGGCCGAATAAACACGTCAGTTTGGAGCAAAGAAGTTATTTATTATTTCTTATCAAATTGTTTGAAATCGCACAATTTCTTCACCACACTGCTCTTAAAGTTCAAAACTTATGCTTGTTTGAAGGCCCTGAATGTGATCTTAAAGACTTGCTATTATTAGAAATAAAAAGGTGGACAATGATCTTGGTTAAAATGTTCAAATAAAGTTTTACATCAACAAACAGTCCCTCACCTTCCATTTCGAATCGCTCAGAATCTTACCCAAAATGACCAAAAATTAAAAATAACTGGGATTCGAGGTTTCAAAAGGAAGGTAAACTTTTTGCGAAAGATCGATAAGAATTGCAATGCGGTAGGCTTAATCGATCAGAATCGCACATGTCTGGCGTAGTTTCAGGTGGTTTGGAATAGTATAGTGTGGCACTTTGAAAGATTAAGACCATCGGACTTCAATTCTAATCTGTTAAATTATTTGAAAGCTTACATTCTTTAGTAAACGCCTAAACCCAGTTATTTTTGGCTTTTGGTCACTTCAGATGGGGTTCTAAGCGATTCAAGTTATTTTTAGGCTCTAAAAGTAGCTTCACAAAAATTTTGACTTAAATGCAAAATTAGACTAATTTGGGTTTCTATACTTAGTAAGGGTAAATACCCGAGTATATGCCGAGGATAAAAGGGTTACTTTTTGCCCACCCTCATTAAATACCGGCATAGGTATATACCAGAGCTGCAGTCGGGTTCTGTCTTTCTGCTTTTGTTTTTCTGTGTTTTTACTTCTATTTTTGTTTTCTGTTTCCGTTTTTGAGAAAAAGCTAGCTGCAGCCCTGGTATATACCTCATTCATCAGATACGGCCTATTAAAAGTGCCCCGCCATTATTTGATAACAATTTGTGCGTTGAGATATCGAAAGCGTATTGAGGCGTAGAATAAGAAATCTGCCTTGACCTAGAATACTTTCAACGATCAAGACACTACCTACCTACCCTTAAGAGCCAATTTCGCCAGATTCAAAGGGCCAATTGTGGAAAAGTGGTCAATGAAACCGCCATCACATATTAATTGATTTACATTCATAAACATTAAACACCGTATTCACTCTATTAACTCTCCATGGGGAGTTATTTTTCAACCCTCAAAAATCGGAAAATTTTGTGGTCGATTTTGAGATTTTCGGTGCTCAATCACAGTTTGAAAACTTAAATTAGGTAATCTCGTAGTAACTGAGAAAACGCAAAAAACAGATTTGCAAAATGTTTGCTTTAGGCTTAGATATGGGGTCCGTAGGGTGGGGACTTATTATAGGGTGGGGAGTTAATAGAGTGAATACGGTATGCTGTTTTGTAGCATAACTCTTCCTCCTTAAAATGGTAGCTTCTACTTATTCACACAAACAAATAACTTATATTATATACGATATTAGGTCCAGGGTCGAGTACTTTTAAAGCTTCTCCAAGATTTTCAATCGCTACTTTGATCTGTGTTTCATTGTATAATGTAACTACCGTATTTCCTCTAATAAGCGCCCCGGGGCGCTTATTTTTCAAACCCTAAAAATTTTGAAATTGTCAATCAGAAATGGCCTTAACTCCAAAATTTTAGTCAAAAATAGGGGGGGCGCTTATTGGAGCGGGGCGCTTATTAGAGGAAATACGTATATTATTGTATACTGTTTTTTAAAATAATTTAGTAAATAATTTTTAATTATCACAAACATATTTTAAAATAACTTAAAGCAATGGAAATTATTACCACAACAATATTCTTTTGCCACTATGTACATTTATTGCTTGGTTTAAGTCAGAGTCGCCTTTCATCAACTAAATAAATTTAATTCCTTTTTGTAAATCAAATTATACAAATGTACCTTGGTTGCTCATAAATACCACAAGAATGGGGATAGTTAGCTGGGGCTCTGGGACTTCCTGAATCAAAGACATATAAAACCCAAAAATTATAAAACATAAATTCTAACCTCATGAGTGCCGATTCGAAATGCGAAAGCTGTTCCACCCATGTTATGTAGCTAAAATATATTTTTTTAAAATAAGTAGTCAACAAATTGCGCAAAAACCATCAAGTGACAATGTGCAAACCACCATCCAGGATTAGAGGCTCGAAATCTATATAAAGTGGGTTTTACTTAGGCTTTTTAGGTGTCTATAGAACTAGCCTTAGGACTACATATCCTCCCGTAGGGATGTTGACAGTGTCACGGAAAGAAGGATTAGTCTGCATATCATCTACGTTGCCATTAAGCCAGGACTCATTGGTCCATTGCAGATCTAGCAATCAGTATTTTGTTTATATATAATATTTAATTAAACTCAATTTAGTTCGTCTCCCATAGCTTTGAAGATATATTGGCCATAGTTGAGAATGGGTGCCGATTTTTGCCTTGGTCCCCCTGTTTTTTTTTTGGATTTTTCCGAAATTCCGCTTCGGTCCCTCTATTCTTCTTTCTGATTTTTTTTGTTTTATTTTTATTTATTTTTCATAATACTTTAAGTCTTTTACGATGCATTAACTGAAAATACAAGGCTTTTATTCGATTAAAGACTTGGAAGGATTTCTCTACAACTTACTATGTCTGTTATGAATGGGGGACCATGGCAACACCTAAGCCAAAAGGAGGTCAAGGCAACATTTAAAAAAAAGGCAAAAAACAACAAGGAGACGAAGGCAAGAAATCGGTACCCATTCTTAACCAGAGCCTGCAAAACAGAAAAAGACTGACTCAAAAATTTCCTAATTGTTTGTATCAAAGTAATTTAAAAGTCATACCTAAGCACCTTTGCTAAATTTGTTACACTTTAATGTGAATTAAAATAGATAAAATAAAAATTACTCTCGTGTCTGTGCAGGTATATCTTGTTCATTGCCTAAACTCAATACTTAATAAATCTCAAATCAAAAATGGTTCACCTTTATTGTTCCATTTGCGAATGGTATTCTGCATATCCGATTTTCATAAGGTAGAAATGAGTTCCGTGGATGTGCAAAGGGTGGGAGTAACCACTAAAAATTAACTTCAAAAAGTAGTAAAGATTGTTTTGTTTATATACCTGCCGACACTCCCGCCGTCTCCCATATTATAAACAGTCAGCTAAAATGGCTCGACAACAAATAAATATAATAGTAAAAATGTTTTACTTGAACAATATCTGACAAAGTAAAGTTGTAGTGCACAAAACAGTCACATCTTAATAGATTTGCACATATCGTGAATATTTTTTTAATTTTTAAATATTTACGAATGATCCCAGTGTTCAGCATGCATGCGATCGCATTTACTAGCATCACACGTCTTGGCCACCTGGTCCATTTTGCCATGGTGGTAGTAAGGTAAGCCTTTAGGTGATTTGTACATCCAGCCGTCAACGTGATTGTCAAAATGCATGTTCATAAAAATTTCCTTAAATCAACAGCACATTTTTTGGCCTTATCCGACAAAGGGGTTTTTGCATTGGTCCCCGCCTGTTGTCTTCATGTCATATTTTTAGGCTTAGGCAAGTGTAGGCCAACGTATGTACTTACTCAAACATTTCTAAGACTCGTTTTATAGTACGCCCTAACATACGCTGGCCTACCCTCGCCCGAGTCTAAAGCCTATAAAAAATAACCAAAAAATCGACGCTATTTGTTTTTACCAACTTTTTTTTAACTTTTTTTTAAGAGGACGGTGAATTTGGGAAATCAAGGAGGTGTTTTGGGGGGAGGAGGGTGGTTAAAATCGAGTATCGCCAAAATGGCCCTTTCCTATTTGAGGTCTCATATTTTGCCTTGGTCCTCCCTGTTGTTTTTTTCTGATTTTTTGCCTTGGTTAATTGATTGAAATTTGAAAAGGTCATTCAAATGAAGGCTGATTCAATCGCTTCTACCAAAAGTTTGCTGCTCATTGTGCTGGAAAGATGAAAAAATAACATGAAAATAATAAGGCTACAATGCTGAAATGAAAGAGAAAAATATATGAGAAAAACAACAGAGGGAATTAAGGCAAAATATGGACCTCAAGTAGTATAGGGCTAAAATATCAATAGGGTACCACGGCGAGGGGACAAGGGGGGGGGGGGTGAGCCATTTAGGTTGAAAAAGTGGCTTCTATGGCGCAGTGCGTAAGCGTTCGTGCTTTTTGACCAAAAATGATGTTGCAGGTTTGATCCCATGTAGTGGCACACTATTTTTTTTGGCTTGTTTGATCATTTTCTGGGGTTAATTTGGGTCGCTGATTCCGAATCTGGCGTCAAAATGATCTAATTACCTCTAAACTGGCCAACCAAGCCAAAAAAATATTGTGTACTACATGGGATTGAACCTGCAACACCAAAAAAAACCATTTTGTGCCAAAAAGCACAAACGCTGTGCGCCACTTACTCAAAGCTAAATGGCTTTACAACCCTCCCCCCCCTTTAAAGTCGAGGAAGCTATTTAAAAAATTCAACTAACCCTATAGTCGTCTACAAAAGTTTTCTTTTGTATGACTTCTTGATCCACAACCTTTCTGCATTTTCCAGTAAATGAGCCCCAATGCAACTGTAGTTGAACGAGCTAGGAAACTGTGCAAATGGACAGTTTAATATAGTGCATTTGGTTTCTTGAGTGCACTTGCTATGCTCAAAATCAACTAAAAAATTGTTGATACATGCAAGTTCACTCTCGATAATTTCAAATTGCAGGTTATTTGAAAAAACCCAACCTTTGTCTAAGTCCACTTCCTCATAATGGCCTTTTTCGTATTTCAAATTGGCTAGTCCTAAATAAATAGTTGTAATTCAGGAAAAAATCAGAAAAAAAGTTTGACCAATTTGTGGCGGACCTTAATATCTGTAAATGAATACTTCGAATTAAAAAAATATCTAACCGATAGTCCAATCCCAGTTGTAATACTCCATTGTTTCAATTATCATTCTGTAATAACGGCGAGTAGGCTTTTCCAAGCCTTTGATTAGAATGTCGTAGCGTTCACCTAAGATTTGTTGTAAAAATCGTATTTTTAAGGTAAGTACGTATTTAAATATAAATTTACCAGGAAAAGTGACTAAGGCGTCAACCTTAAATAACAAGTCTTTGTATTTTAAAGACTTTGGTTAAATGGTATAGTTTTTTGTATCTCCAAGCAGACTTTGAATTCATTTTAATATAAAAATTATAGTGTGTTAGTTGTAAAAACTTGTAAACACTGGAAGTTTACAAGTTGACATACACCTTGAGTCGGTCCCTTCAATAATAAACTCCGTCCAATCACCCTTAGATTTAACATACAGCTCGTTTACAGACACCTGCATCCGATCCCAGGGTGACTGTGAACTGATTTAGGAGCTGCTGAAAATCGACCCAATTTTTTAACATAAAAAAATGTTTTTACACATTTTAGTCATTACCACGTCATGAAAACATGATATGTAGGTACTTTTGGATAGCGGCATTTATGCACTAAGACCGATATTTTTGGTTTTAAAATATACTTTTTTTGCAAAAACAAGTGCGCCATCCGCCGCTACCACATAAAAATCATGATCTTCAACCCAGATCATTAATCCTTGTGACACACTGCAATTATTATCTTATAAAGGTTTGCCTTAGAAAAAATAGAAAATCATAAATACCTCCATTAACCAGACGTATAAGTATATTTTGTCCTTAATTTATCAAGCATAGTCAAAGTAAAAATAAATAAAATGCGAAAACCTGCGAGTATTTCATAAGTCTTAAAATTTAAACTCTTTGATGAATACTAAAAAGGTAAAAATCACGGTCAAAGGCAATCTTGAAGGTCTTTCTCTTAAGCAAAATAAAATGTATTATGAAAACCAAATTTTATTTTGATACCTCAAATCTTTCTGGCTATACCATCCCTGAACAATAATAATTGTAATCCCGAATAAGACAAAAATTAAATAGGCTGTAAGTGAATTGCAGCGGTAAAACTGTGAATTTCAACGGTAAATTAATTTTTTTCAACGGTATTTTCAAATTTGCCATAAAACAATGAAATTCAACGGTAAATTTGTGAAATTCAGCGGTAAATTTATCGTAAAGTCAACTTCACAGTCCGTTGCCTCATAGAAATGACCCAAGGTTAAATAGTTGGCGCAAAGCATAAATTTTGTTTCAGATGAAATCCTTATATTTGATACACAAATACGACAACGGACTGTGAAGTTGACTTTACGATAAATTTGCCGCTGAATTTCACAAATTTACCGTTGAATTTCATTGTTTTATGGCAAATTTGAAAATACCGTTGAAAAAATTAATTTACCGTTGAAATTCACAGTTTTACCGCTGCAATTCAATTTGAGCCAATTAAATAAAACAACTTTGTCTCCAACCAATATGGCCTCCAATGGTATAGAGCCCCCAACATTAGACCCATCAAACTAAATTATGTTAATTATAAGTTTTTTTAGCTATCTTGAAATATAACTGTTCGTTTAGGAGCCCAGCACTTCTTTCTTGCTCCAGCCTCCTGACTCCCTAGTTCATCGAAACCATAGCCCACCCATTTCACTAAAATTTTTTAACTATCTCTTAAATTTTTAATTAAAGCTCACTGGTTGAGTGCACATGGCACAACCACTGCTCTGAAGATGATGTTGTAGCCCAATCCTACATTTAATATTTTGTCTGCGTTAACAAATCAGTCCTTAAAATACTTGTAAAATAGAATAATATTCTCGTCGAACAGGTAAAGGCTGCCCGCTAGGATCTTTGTAGATTTCTTGCGGTCTCTATAAATATTTTTTAGCAAAATTTTCAAATAACAGGTCGTTTATATAGACTTTTTCCACTGATCAAGAAAAAAAATTCGGGGTAAAGGCATAATAAACAATTCGATCTTACCGAAGTATACCACCTCCCCCTTCCGGCGCGTTAACCTGTACCTGTGTCTAATGAGAGGAATCGACGGTATAGAGTGTTATCTCCTCGCCCATAGCCTTCATATGGTTTTTCTTTCACAGGATACTATCCCCAAAAGGATATTCCAGTAGAGTGGAGGCTCTCACGAGCTTCGGCTGCACGCCACTGGTCTATGTTCCCCAGCTTTGTAGGTCGTACACTCTGACTGGGGTTGGACTGGTGGTGAGTGATCTTGAATCAACTAGCCAAGCACCCTGCGCTCCCTGCCAACCAAGCCCTCCTGCGCCCCCGAAGGGGGCTTGGGGGCTTGAAGTTGAGATGCGCACACCACATACCTTAGACGCAAATCACTCGAAAGTGACTCTGGATGCATAAAAATGTATGCATACCAGAGTTTCTTTATGCGGTAGGCCCAGTCAACAAAACTATGTTTAACATCTTTTTTACACTAAATTAGTCTATTTTGGTCCTTTCCCACCCCGAAATAGCCCTAAATACCTTCAAAAACGGTCAAATAGGTATTTTTGGTGGTCCCAAAACTCAATTTTTTATTGACTAGAACACAAACATAATGTTTTTGTCGAGCTTCTGAGGCAATTTTAGGTTGATATAGGGTGTTTGGAAACACATTAAAAAAAATTCATTTGGGGAAGGGGGGGGCGGAGGTACACTCGGTAGCGCCGAAAATTCGATAAAATGATCGTTATCCCATTTCATTACTTTTTGCCATTGTCCTTGTATTCGAAGTACTCTATTTACATAAAATGCAGCTAACTAAAAGTGAAAAACGATTTCTGTTTGAATGACCAGAATAGCTGATAGTCTTTGATATGACAAAGCTGTTGAGTAATAATATTTTGCTTGGTCAGTCGCAGACCACAAACAAATAAAGTTTGGATCATTTATAATGACCAAAAACAACAGAGAATCCAGAAAGGCACGTATATATAAACGACCCGCAAACCACCAAACGTTACCTTGATTACAAAGCCTCCCAGCAACCCATCTGCGCGATCATTCATCAAATCTAGTAAACATAAGTTTATTGATTCAATTAACTCATGTTTTTTGAAAATTAGCACATGAAGTCAATCTATTATTTTAATTAGTTTCTTCAGATGATTTTTGGCTTGTGCGTAAACGGACAGGGGGCTCACACACGTTCTCTGACCTTATTTATGTAGCACGGAAAATACGTATGAGTCTACTCTAGAATAGGCTAGCCAACTCTGTGCCTGAGCACGTGCAAAATAAGGGCCAAATTAAAATGGATTAAGAACAGAGTTCCGATCTCAAAATTTTGAAAATAAGTACATTTTCCTGAATTCAGGGTGTTTTGGCAAAAATATTTTACTTTATCCATTGCTTATTGCTTTTTTGGGTACAAAAAGTAAATTTTGACTAAAAATTTCAAAAAAAAATAATATTTGGGATCCTGAAATAAGTACAGATGGGAACCCTGCCTAAGATTTTTTATAATAACTGATTTTTTGTAACGCATAAGTGATAAAACTTACGACCGTGATACCAATGTGTTCCAGGCGTATCAGCAATAAAGTTGTAAGTGTGTCTACAACTCAAAAATTTAAAATCCCCTCATAAAATACTTAAATACTCAGATCCAGCTGCAATAGGACATTGTCTAATAATTAAAACTTTTTTTAAAATAAATTATCAGACTTTTCTTACTGAACAAAAGCTACACCATCAGTGAACCTAGAAATTAGCTATGTTATGGTTTAAAGCAGTCTTTAAAGTAATTTTTACATACCACATATTTTCTTGTCGAGGCCATGAAATGAAGAGTGACAGCTCTGAAGGCAGTCGATTTTTTACTCTTATTTTTACTTCAGCTCCTAACGGCACAACAATCACGTCGCCAGGACTGAATTTATATATTTTTAGTAAACTCAAAAAAGTGTAGGGATAGAAAGTTTTAAACTTTTTTTAATGCTAGCCTACCTTTGTCCATTGATCATCACAATTCGCCAGTGTTTTCCAGTATGCTGCAGTGAAACTCGAAAACGTTATTTAGAAACATACCGTATATTCTCTATTAGAAGGCCCGGGCTTCTATTTTTCAACCCTAAAAAAGTCGGGAAAAATTTGGGTCGATTTTGAGATTTTTGCGTGCTCAACCAAAATTTTAAAAGTGGAATCAGGTAAGCTCGTGTTAACTAAGAAACGTGAAAAACAGATTTGCGAATTTCTTTTTCTAGGCTGATATATAGGTCCTCAAGGGGGCCTTCTATTAGAGAGGGGCCTTCTATTAGAGAGGGCCTTCTAATCGAGAATATACGGTAAGCTGCCAAAGACAATTTTATTCATTCATTCATGAAAATTAAAAAAAATCTTATAATTTAAGCAGGAAAAAATTCATTTAGACGCTTAAAAATGTCAAAGAAAAAACTTATCTACAGTTTCCAACACTTCGACCTTCTTCAAAACGTCATCAGCATCTTTTAGTACAGTGTAATTTTGGTCACACGCTGAATATATTTTTTATAAAAATAACTACGTAGTAAAAGAAGAAAAATTAACCTGTGAAAATGGTAGGATCTCTTTGACTCCAGGATTTCTGTGTGACAAAAATATATTTAATAATTTTACTTTGCAATAAAAAGGTTTGAAACTGTATCAGGGTAGTAGTCCATAATAGCCTGTCGACCATTGCGCAACGACCTGCTCATTGTTAGCTTGTGCTCCAAAACAAATTCGAATTCGTAAATTCCGTTCTGAAAGTCTATCATTTTTAGTAAAATTTACTTTTTTTACTATAACCTTTGCTTTGGCTTATGTAAAAAAATTTTTGCCTTCAAAAACCTCCAAGAATGTAGCAACGTTTTCGATGTGATAAACGAACATTTTTTAGACAAACATTTTAAAAATACGAATTTTAGCTGGATAGAAATGTTGTTGTTAAAACAGTGCGCCGGCTCTTGTATAGACAAGAATGCTCGTTTAGTTTTAGCAAATTTTTTATTTTATGATTTGGTAGACTATTTAGTCCCTTTTTTTTAACCTAAAAAGTGGTTTATCGATAAAGTAACCTAGTCGTTCAATCTACCCTCTCGAACATTAATTGAAAAATCAGTGAACCTTGTTAGGAATAGCCATTTGAAGTTGAGGAACGTAGCGATGAAAGCAGGAAACGAAATTTAAAGCTAACAGAATGAAAATTAGGTGAATAAGCTCTATGTTCATTTACTAGCAATGGAGTTCTTACAATTTTTGATCAATCTGAATGCTAAAATAATATACAATTAATCATTTTTGTGTGTTATAAACCTCGTACTGAGTGCATTTGCATATTTAAAACATAATCCGGCAATAAAATTTCAGGAGTCTTTTCTCCTTCGTCAAAGTACAGGGTGGCCTGAAATTTTGACGATTTTGAATTGTCGTACCTTTTTGTCGCAACTTTTAGTTGCAGGCGATTTCGTTTGATGCACAATTTTTTGCGATTTTTCCACTTTTTTGCAATAGTCAGGGGGCGTTGTTGAAAAATTTCAATTGCTAAATTTTAGTTGGACACAGGGGGACCAAGGCGACAAGTTTAAAAAATCACAAAAAACTGCATTAAACGAGATGCCCGCAATTTTAAGACAATTGGCGAAAACAAAGTTGAAAAAGTATCAAAACAAAAAGTTATGGCTGCTTTAAATCGAAAAGATGTTCTTAAACCACCTTGTAGGTACAAAAGTGACTGAATCAACACAAAGCTTTCTAACTACTGCACCCATGTCTGATTCAAAATCGCGTTTTTTTCGCATAGTGTTTTGACCGATTTTTTAGAAGATCGCTGTCAACCAAGTTGCCACTTGTTTTGTAACTCACCTTACTGGCCAAAATGTTAGCGGGAATTTGAATGAGAGCTATCCCTGAGGTCATGTGTTTTATTACGAATTATTATGCGAAGCTCGGCTTTTTTATTGCTTTAAAGGGCATACCATCTCGTTACAGGGAAAATCAAGAAACATCCGGCGCCCTTGAAGCCAAACCATTGAAAAAGAACTCGCCCCTTTCTAATAACTCAGCCCCTAGAGGAGGTTGAAAAATAACTCATCTGGGTGAGCTATTAGAGAAATACTGCAGATGAAAAATAATTTGCTGGTGAATGGGCATGCCTCGTGACTCGTATACAGCTTTATTCAAAAGGCTATAATTCTTACTTATGGGATCTAAAATTCCGCCTTTATTTTGTCTTGCGTATACTAGACGTTTGCTTTGAATCCAGTGGTGCAAATGCCAAGAACTCAAAACATTAAGTGGTTCGTTTTTCTTGTACTATTTTGGTCATTTCCGTAGTCGAATCGACGGCTGCAGATCACGGCAACTCAAAAGCGCCAGCATCTAAGGTCGTCTTGCAATGGTGGATGGATACTGGAAGGACGTGATTGTAAAATCATTAAGAGCCCAGACTTAATATTTTCTTTACATTTTAACGCAAGTATTCAGTTTCTGCCCTCACCACATCCGTCCATGGACTAAAAGAGACCAAAATAGCGTGCAGACACAACAGTTCAAATCTCAATGCCAGCACTATTAGTTTACTTGAAAAAATTCTTGAATATTTTTGCAATAAAAGTGGCGTCCCGCGCTCATTTAAGCGTGTGAAATTTTCGTTGTCGGAAACGGCTATGGTCCTTCAAGATAAAAATTTCTGTATATAAGGGGAGGTATGTGAAACCAAAAAGGCCGTTTGAAGTTTTCTAGCCGTACTAAGTCTTTTCAATTTTTGTTTTCACAAAACAAACTTGAAATGCTAACACCGGATTTGTGAGCAGCGTACATGATTTACTTGTGAAACTACTATGAAAATTAAAATTTGACTGCTATAATTCCAATTCTTGTCAGGACAATAAATATTCGAATTACCAATTGAGAGTAATTTTTAGGTATTTATGTGATTTACTTCACCAGCTTGAGTTTTTCTGCTAATTTCTTACCATCAATGAACTCTGGATCTCAGGTTTACAAAAACAATATTCAACTCCACTGAATAGCCAATCACTGGCTAAGATAATCAGCTATAATTTCAAATAACTTATAATTCAAAATCAGATTGGGGGATAACGGCCATTTATTTAAAACACTTTCATACCGTACATTATGAATTTAGTGGCTTTACAAATGTAACAAAAAAAAGTTTTTTCTGACATGCTTCATACTTTAACCTTTTCTGCTAAATCCTTGAAAGATACTGCAAATATTATACTTACCATATTTACTCTAATTTTGACTAAAACATGAAATTTTCGATCCTCAGTTAATTTAATTTTTCCTTTTTTTTCTTTTTTTACGCCAAACGAAATTATCGCAAATCCACCTGCCAAAAAACACATCAGATCGAAATTTCGAAATATTTTTTTCGTAAAAATTTGCCTTGATCTCAATCTTGGTCCAAACAAGGGGCATTCTGGCAGTTTTGTAACTGCTTTAGAAATTACATTTTGTCGGTGCTCTAGTCGACATGATATTATACAAGTTTATACTTGAAATGACGCCAGAAAAAGTTTTATATGATTATGCCTGCAAATTTTCGGAAAAAAACATAATTTATGCAAAAAATAGTCGCAGTTTTGGAAACTTATGTTTTTTTCGAAAAATTTGCAGGCATGTTCAAAGTGTGGCCATGCTCTCTGGCGTCATTTCAAGTATAAAGTTGTATGATATCATGTGAACTAGAGTGCCGATAAAAACGTACCGTATTTCCTCTAATAAGCGCCCGGGGCACTTATTTTTCAAACCCTCAAAAGTCGGAAAATTTGGAATTCGATTTCGAGATTTTCGGTGCTCAACCAAAATCTGAAAAGTGGAATCGGTAGTGCTCGTGGAGTTAAGAAAACGTATCAAACAGCTTTGTAAAATATTGCTTCTACACTGAGATCCAGACCCTCCAAGTCGAGGGGGGGGCGCTTATTAGAGGAAATACGGTAAGTTCTAAAACCGTTAAAAAAATATAGCCAGAATGCCCTGGTTGGATCAAGGTTAGGATCAAGGCAAATTTTTACGAAAAAAATATTTAGAAATTTTGATGTTATGTGTTTTTTGTCGGCTAGATTTGCGATAATTTCGTTTGGAGCAGAAAAATTAAGATGTTAAAAAAATTGAATTAACCGAGCATCGAAAAATTCAATTTTCTCTTCAAAATAATCCCCGCCCCCTAAAATTTGTCTTCCTTTAATCTTGTGTGACTAAAAAAGTGACTGCAATTTTTATTTGACGTAAATTCGTTTCTATTCTAAAGCTACTTTTTGAAATTCAATTGAGCAGTCTGGGTTCTGTGTTTAGCAAAAGAAAATCGAATGCACTTTAAATCAATTTAATGTTGGTTGTGGTGTACTTGCACTGAGTGCCATCTCCATTTGTTTGGGAGTGTATTGTCCAGCTTTGCTGGTGCCTGCTGCATCCTTGTATCGCTGGCATATGTAGCTAACATTAGAGTCTACTTGAATGTTGGTAAAAGTAGCTGTGTCTCCATTGTAGTCATCAGGCCAGCTAAAGCTAGACCTGGCCCTTGTGCCCTAATAGCATCTTGAACAACTTTTCGGGTCCTGGCTGGACAGGTTCCACAAGCTTGGTAAAGCTTGCTAAAGTCCTCCACTTGGAAGTTTTTGATGTAGACAGTGCCCCTCCATTGTGTTGGAACACTTTGTCATGAGCTTTCTTGGCTCCTCCGTGTTGATAGTGTAGTTGTTGGAAGTGCCTGAACCAAGGAAGGTGGCTGCATCCTCGTCCACATCCTCCCACCACACATTCTCCAAGTAGCATGAGCCAAGACAGTGAATTCCGTCAGCTGCAGGCGCTCCAATGATCACATTCTTGAGACTTGCCCAGCTTTCAATTCAAAAATAGGAAGTTGTCCTTCTGCCACACCTCCATCTCCTAAAGCAGATCCAGCAGTGTATCGTACAAAACCACCATCTAAATAGCTGGCGACAGAGATTGTGGTGTCTGCCTTCTTAGTTCCTGTTGCTGTAGGCCAACTGGGGAATTGACCTGCAATGCCATTAATGCACACTACTAATACTACTAACTGCACTAGACAAGGCATGCTTTTGAATTAATGATTTACTCTAATATTTACAGGTCTTTTATTGTTATAAGTTGGCCAAGAAGAAAAACACACTTTGACTTTTTTAAGTTTAAGCAGCTGCAGACTAAAAGTTTTGCAGTTGCGTTGATCATTGCATGAATCATGAACTCTTAACAAAAATAATGAAAAATTTGAAAATATAAGGACCATCTGAACAAGCAAAAAAATTAATTTAATTATTTTTTATTCGCACTGATCTTATTGTTTTTTAGTAAGCAGCCTTGTTAATGTGAACAGCTTTAACTAAATATTATCAAACATCACAAATTCAGTGGTCGTTCAAACTTTTTCAATTAGTTTTATCTGAATTTTTTTGCTTTAGTTTCTTCAGCTAACAAGTGTCTAAAAAACTTTTCACCTACAACTTTACGATCAGCTCTAATGATATCATACATTCAGGGTGGGCTAAAATTTTTTCAAGGGCTGCGGCGCCATTTGAAATGAAGAATTTCTTGGTGTGATCAAGGACGAAAAAAAAAGTTGTGAGACCGGTACTGATTCCTCTCATTCGGTAAAAGGACAGTTCGCACTGGTGCGAACTGGTGGTTATGCGAACCGGTGGTTAACTGGTGGTTATCGCACTGGTGGTTATTATTAGAATTAAGAGAGTAAATCGGGTGCGCTATTGACCAGTGTATGCTTCTCTGGCACCACAAGGGAAAAGAAAATCAATAAAGTGCATCAAAACACTGACCTCACTACTACTTGCGTCCACTCAGGTGGCTTGCTTAACAAAACAAACTATAAGAGCACTAATTATAGGCTCGGTTTAGGATGGTTTCAAAATTATTTTTTGAAATTCTTTTTTTTTCGCTTTGGACTTACAGATTTTTCTCGCACTTATTTACTTGGAGGAGGGTTGTAATTTTTCACTTATTTGTAAATCATGTTTAAACGACTCCTAAGTAATTTTTATATGCATAAAAACGATAAAAAAAAGTTATTTTCTGTAATTTTTTGAAAAAAAAAATTCGACCAAAATTCGACTTTTTTCCTTGGGAACCAAGGTAAATTATTAAGGTATTCTAAATTATTAAGGTATTAAGGTATTCTACTTTGTTTTGGTCACTGAAGCTGGGCAAAAAGAGTCTCTAATGCACGTATTATCAAGAATCTTTGCTCGGAATTATGTCTAAGGTAAGTAAGTGCGCGCATCTCTAACCTACCAAGCCCCTACGCCCCCGAAGGGGCTTGGAGTTGAGATGCGCACACGCACATACCTTAGACGCAAATCATGAATAATGTATGCATACCAAAGTTTCTTTATGCGGCAGGCCCCAGTCAACAAAACCATGTTCAAATTCCATGTTTTGAAGTATCCAGGTACCCTTTCAGGTTAGATTGCCTTGGTCCCAAGGCAAAAAGTCAAATTTTGATCAAAAAATTTTTTTCAAAAAATTTATTTTTTTGTGTGGAAAAATGTCAGTAAATAAGTTTTATATCGTTTTAAGCATATAAAAATTATTTAAGAGTCGTTTAAACATGATTTACAAATTAGTGAAAAAATGCATCCCCCTCCCCCTCCCCAAGTAAATGAGTTCCTTTTTCTCTTTTCTTTTTTTAGCCTCCGTTTGAACATTTCTGGCTTTTTTCATTGTTGATGTTGTCATCCTTTGCTTTGGCCTTAGGTATCTTCTCTCTTTTATTTTTTATCCTTGGTCTGGTTTGAAAATATTTTTTTAGGTTTGGAATGGTTAAAGGCGGTTTTAAAGCTTAATAAGAGTGCTTCAAAGTATTCATGGTCCTTTAGGGTGATTTGATGTGAAAAATGCATATGTGATGCAAAAAAGTCAAAACTTTTTTCAGTCACAGATTCACTTATTTCTGCCACAATTCATTTTTTTCTGTCACAGATTTCAAATGTCACAGATTTGGGGGAACCAAGAGAGAAAGGGTAACCAGAGGGACTAGGGGAACCAAGAGGAACCAAGGGAGATAAACCACGTTAGAAATTCCGCGGAAGAAGATTCTGCGGTAGAGAATTCCGCGGATTTTTTTAGACGTTCCTTTTGAGCAAACCTAATTCTGACACCGGATTCGTGTTCAGCATTGTCGATTACAGATTATCCATTTTCAAATTTGAGCTTAAGTTCAATTCTCAAATTCTTCTCGAGACAAAAAAAAATATTTGAAAAAAAATTCAATATTTAAAATTTGATCATGAGTATAGGATTTTATAACGCTTCGGCACGCAATCGACTATGCTGAACACGAATCTGGTGTCAGAATCTGGTTTTTCCTAGCTTAGAAACGTCTTCTCGTTGCTTATGGTTGCTTATTTGCTATCAAGTGGAATTACTTTTAAGAATCAGTCAAACAAGCTAAAATAACCAGAATATCTCCAGGCGGGGTCAAACCTGCAAATTATTTTGTGCCAAAACACACTAGCAATTATTCACTGTGCCTCTAAGAAGTTTCTAGTCTCAGAAGTTGCCTCTTCCCTGTTATTCATACTTTTTTAACAGATTGGACTGATTGGACAAATCATGTAATTGTTTAAAAAAAATCATAAACACTTTTTAATTTATCATTTAGAGGAATTAGGTGATCAATCTCCATACAAAATACTTTTTTCTGCAAGGATTGAATTGTCTTGAATGCGACATTGTCACACTAATTTGCTTTCATCTAAATGTCTCGAATAAGTTGTCAATTTGTAGCGATGAGCGTCCACAGGTATTCTTTCTCTAATTTGTCTAACGGTAGTGTTATGAAGATGCTCGACTTGTAGTGTATTTCCTGTGTCTAACAGGTTTACGTCTAATATTGGTGCTTAATAGTAGCCATCATATTTAGTTCATTGTTCTGTATATCTAAATCTCCGAGTTTTTGTACATCAGTCAAAATTCGGTCTAAATTTGCAACTTGAGATCAATAAAAAATATTAATTGATTTACCTCCTAATTCCAAATCTATATCGTGCCAATCTAGCTTCTCTGCAGTCACAGAATAAATCTGTGCGACTAAGTTTTGTAAGTCACTTAATTTAGCTATTCTTTCTTTTAGTGTTTTTATTTTAACAGTCTCGCGAATTCCCTCTATGTTGTAGAACTCATCTCTGTAGCCTATTGCAACTTTCACGGCATAGGATGTAAAAATTTACAGGCTACAGATCCATCATATGATACAAAAGCTTTCTGTTAGAATTTTCATTATAGAAAATTTTTATTTAAAAGAATGAGCCCAAAAGTCCGTTCCGAACTTTTCCAACACCAGTAATTGGGTGAGAAATTCTTTGATTTGATTCACAGCAGCATGCAATGGGGAAATAATTTTGCAGGCAGGAAAATTCGGTTAATTGCTGAGTATTTCTCAACTAAAAGGCATCTTCTGCTTTTTTCGTTTTCTGCTTAACGGATTTATTTGTCGATGTAGCAGTTTTGAAACGCAAAAGGAGTATCTACCTTATGATAATTTTTTTAAGAAGGAAAAAGGTTGAAAAACTTGGAAAAAATCAAAAACAAATGTGTTCAAGGACGTTCACAAACTTTCTGAACTACCTGATATTTCAAAGTACGACTCAAATACAAGGAAAGGGGATTATCCGTTGCCTATCAAATCAGGAGTTTCAGCAGTTGAAAAAGTTAATATTGTAGCCTTTTTTACACGCAAAAAAGAGCCCTGTGAGCCCAAGAGCCCTATATCATACTAGCGTCGTAATTTTTTCAAGCTGCAAACGCTCACATGCAACGTGTACGTCGATTTAAGATCTGTGTACACGTCGCATAGGTAGCTGAGATTTTTTTCCTCAAACAGTCTGCTTTTTACTGCTGTTTTTTACTGCTTTTTACTGCTCCGTACTGCTGTTACTAAATAAAGAAAAGCCAGCAATGGTTTGTCTGCGCATGCCATTGTCTACTTCGGTCTTTACAGTTTTGTAGCCGGAGAGCGAGAGACACACGACTTGCTATTTGCTTTATCCTAATGTACTAACAGAAACAACAGATCACTTCAAGCCGATAAGTGATGCAAATACCACAATACAACACCTGCTTCTTTTATATAACCAGGAAGAGTATAAAATATTTACTTAATACGAGTAAATATTCCAGCGCATTTTGTTACGTAACACTGAAAAGTAACCGCCCTTATTTGGCGCCAGGGAAATATCCAGTGGGAAAGTATGCTTTATAAAGCATAACTGAGACACGAGGGTGATCGAGATTGGTCAATTTTGGTTTCCAACGACTCTTACCAGTGATTAACCCATACTCACTAAGGATCTAAATACACCATCGGAAAGCCCAGAATCCGGACTACAATCGCACTTAGCCAAATTTGGTAATTCCATCTACGGATTGAGAGATCGGCTCCTGAATGAAGCCCACCCCTCCCCCCCCATCAAAAGTCTCCAATAGGTATGGGGCGTCTATTTGGAAGTGGCTAATAGGTATGGGACAAAAAGGCGGCATCCTTTGGCGTTACAAAATGGACCCATGTACTACTCCACTTCCTTCTTAATTTTTTTGAGAACTCTTTTGAAGGTATCCACAGAGCTTTCATCTTGACAAATGTTTTCAATCAGACTGAAAACGATACAGCAAGAGGAAGGTTTGCTTTTGAAGCGGAGGCGAGAAACGAGCTAATCATTGCTGACCAACGCTTCAGGAGGACCAAGACGACCAAAGAAAAGGTTTACCTTCTCAATCTCTGTTTCTGATGAGATGAACTGGATCACGAAGAGTTCAGGATAGTTGGAGAAATAGTAGATTTGCTACTCTATTCTGATTTTGTAACATCGTTTTTTTTCTATAAATTTTACAAACACTTTTTCTGAAGTTGAACACCTATTTTGTAGCTGAAATTCTTATCGAAATAAGTGGTCAACTTAAAAAAACATGCTCATGAACTTTAGAGATGGAGGTGGGGCCCTGTTTCGGAGCACCGGCTTAATTTTGGGGCTCCGAACTCAATATTTTATAACCCCACGCCGACCCGATTTTGAAAATAGCTTTTAATGGCTTGAATGAGCGCGCTTTGAACAACTAAATTCAGTCTAAATTATTTGATAGGGTTGGTATTCGAAGTTTTCTTTTTAGTCGCAGGTCTCTAAATATTAGTTGTGTTTTCCATGTTCGAATCACTTATTTTTTGAACCACTTATTTAGTCGAGGGGTGGAGGGAGGGGCTGCTTGTTGCGCATTTTTCACTAACTTGTAAAATAATGTTTAAATGACTCCGAAGTAATTCTTATATGCTTAAAACGATAAAAAAAGTTATTTTATGGCATTTTTCCACACAAAAATGGATTTTTTGAAAAAAAAAAATTTTGACCGAAATTCGACTTTTTACCTTGGTCCCCCAAAGCAATCTAACCTGAAAAGGTACGAAAAGTCGAATTATGGCCAAACAAGTTTTATTTAAAAAATCCATTTTTGTGTGGAAAAATGTCAGAAAATAACTTTTTTATCGTTTCAAGCATATAAAAATGACTCAGAAGTTATTTAATCATGATTTCTAAATGAGCGAAAAATGCGCTCCTTTTCGATTAAGCGATCGTGAAGAAGTAAACAATCGATGTCCTTCTCCTGGGACCTTCCAATTGCCATTTAAAATATTTTATAATGGTTAAAGGGTGTATAGTATAAGCATATTTGGCCTTGTAAAATATGGGTTACTTATGAAGATAAATTGACAAAAAATATTTCTTTGCTTTTTTTCTCTCTTTGTGTATGGTAGTCACAAAGGATGGTTTGTCATAGAGATCAAAGAATGGTCAACTGCAATCAAATTCATTACGCAGACTTGAACCTGCCACACTTTTCAGCAAAAAAAAAATATCCGCCCACCTTTTCGCGTATTATTATTACTTATTCAGCAAATAGTTCTAGTGCTCGGACTATTTAAACAAATGTTCAAAGAAAAGTGATATCATGTGAATGCACTAGTTTTAATATTGTCTAGTAAATTTTTCTGCAGCAGTATGAAATCATTTTATCTCTTAGTTGTATTGCTTATTATTGCTATCTTACAAACAAGGTAATTTATCAAAATGCTGATAAAAATTAACAAACGCTACGTTTAAGTGCGTCTCGTGCCAGAAGACAAGGATATGGCTATGGTAGCTTTGGTAACCAGGGCTTTGGTGGATTCGGCAACCAAGGGTTTGGTGGATTTGGCAGACAGGGTGAGACTATCCAAAACAGTGACACTGTTTGGGGGCCAGGCTATAGTGATACTGTCAGTGACACAAGAACTTTTTATGGTTAAAATTGTTGACGACATTGAAAGTTATTTATTTTGACGAATAAAGAACTGACTCGTTAATAACTGACTGACTCACTTGAAATAAAGAAATCTGTGCTTTTATCTTGTAATACATGTTCATATACAAATTTTGTGTATAAAAGTTGCAATAATTTTTTTATTTGTACTGAAGTTACTATATTCTAAGCTATATGTTTAAAACAGGGTATACAATTCGAAATTTTTAAAAAGATACATTGGAACAAAATAGTACAATTTGGTCATTTTTCGTCAAAAATGCCATTTGATCAAGTGCTCATTGATTTTTAACACTCCGGCTCCCAAGCGACGTAATTGAGATTCCTGACTTAGAATTATATGCTGACACAATGGTGCCAATTGTTTTTGATGTGTACTGTGATTATGTGGGCTAAAATGAGCTAGAAGGTAACAAATTGGGTTGGCCAGACTCGCGGTCAATATTTTCCGGATGCGTGACGTTATTGCGGACAAAGCTTTGCGGATGAGGTTTTGCGCCTAAACTTTTGCGGACCAAATTTGCGTACGCAAGATTTGCGGACGAACGTTTGCGGACGAGAACTTGCGGACAAAGATTTGCGGACGAGAATTTGCAAACTTCATATAAGCATTGCCTAAGTCACAGGTTCGACTAACTTAGTTTTCAATGCTGTCATCCTTCACTCCGAATTGAGATAGCTTCTTTTTTCTGCTCTTTTCTGCCAAACTTCGGTTTATCGGCAAAAGTTGGTCCGCAAATGTTCGTCCGTAAATGTTGCGTCCACAAAATTTGGTCCGCAAGCGTTGCGTCCGCAAAATGTTGTCCGCAAGTCTGGCCAACCCAAAAATGTCGTGCTGAAAATCATCTGATTACCAACAGGTTTTCAAGTAAAGCACTATTATTGCAATGCCATGGCTCAAAACACAATAAAATCACCGCCAGGAATTCAGCTTATACAAAAACAAGCTGTGAGGGAAATACCGGAGGAATCTTTTGGTCAATTTTCATTTTTTATGAGATTTTTATAATTTCTTTTTTTTTTTGATAACGTTTTCGGATCCTCTGGAAAAATTAAGCTGATGAATATATTTACATTATGGTTATTAGATATAAAAATCGCAATAAAAATAATGGTTAAAACTCCAACGAAACATGTAACTCAGACTTTTTAACACGGGAAAGGCCGTGTGTACTAAACTTTGTGTTCTGTGTACAATTTCACGCTTAGCAAGATGGCAGAAAAAATTCGGAAACAAGAGCGATTCGAACGGGTAAAGCAGCTTCTAAAGTTGTATTACGAGCTTCTTCAGTTCCCTTTACCTTTTAGCAAATTCTTTTTCCTGACACCGGATTCGTGCTCAAAGTAGTCGATTAACTTGCGTAACTGCTTTTAAAATATTGAAGCCATCGTCAAATTTCGAATTCCGCTCAAGGCGATAAATATTTAATTTCAATTTTTAATGTTTTTCAAAATCCAATTTTTGTTAGTCTTCAGCAGAATTTGAAAGTTAACCGTTAAGCCGTTTTGGAATTAAATCGACCACTTTGAGCACAAATCCTGTGTCAGAGACAAATATTTGCTGAAAGGTGAAGAGATTTTAAGAGATCTGGTTGACTCGTTCCAACCCCTCCTGTTTCTGAAATTTGTATCAGCCATCTTATTTACACAAGAGCATAGTTTAGTAAACTTGTATTTTTATATTGTAATACGGGGTATTTGATTATTTTGAAGAAACTTTTGTCTTGACTTCCGCGCGCAAAATTTTTAAGTCTCAGCTATCAATTTAAATAGTTTACCGAGAAACATATGTAATCCGTTCGCCCTTTTAATATTTTTAAGTCATAGTATAAGATGTATGCGATAGTTTTTGAAACCAAAGACCGAACCGGACAGCAAGTGCATCTGACTTTCTGTTTGATTAAAACTATTAGTTCATTTTCAGCTATTCATCTAAAAAGGCAAACACATCATCTGACCTTTGGAAAAAAACATTCCCGAAACTTATAAGTAACGAAAAATGTCAAAAGCACTCAAAAGACATTTTGAAATATACATACGACAGCCAACTACTAAATTAAACTTAATGAAAGAAGGTGTGAGTCCTAAGAATAAAAACTAAAGTTAAACAAGTCTTTTACAGCTGTCTGCAAACAAAACTGTCACAAAAACAAAGCATTCAAAAATTGAACTACTTTTTTGATTTGACTCAAATAAATAATTTTTAGTTATTCGGTTTGAAAACTTTGGCTCTATGGGACAACGGGAACCGAAAATTATCCCTGGTCCCCTTGTTGCTGTTTTACAGTTTTAGTCTTGGTCCTCTATGTTGCTTTAAAGTGATCATGATGTAATTTTGTCACTATAATAATTTTAATAAGCAGACGTTAATTTCAAAAGACCGTGCTCACGGTAGTCCGGTGGCCCAGGGTAGGCCAACCTACAGAAGTTGCGACTAGAAAAATTTCTTACACACTTTCGCGGGTCTGGGACCAGTCTTGGGCACGCCCGGATTTTATCAACCGTCACATCCACCATTAACCGGTTGATTTTTCTCTGGTTGATCAACCGGTTGATTGGCAATTTTCGGTAATCAACCGCCACATCCAGCATTAACCTGTTGATTGGTCCTTGGTTGATCAACCGGTTGATCAAGATTTTTTGCTTATCAACCACCACATCAACCATCAACCGGTTGATCGATTCCCGGTTGATGAACCGGTTGAGAAAGGTGATCAACCGGTGGCCCACCGGCGAATAAACCGGTTGATAACGCCGGTTGATTGGCCAAGACTGTCTGGGACTAATATTTACGCACTTTTTACAAGGTTTAATATAGAAACATTTTGGCGGTCCTTGTTGCCTTAATTTTTTTAGCCTAATTATTGGCTTACCGTCTCTTGGTCATTGTGTGAAAATATTTATTCTAGTCAAACTTTATTCAAAAAGAGTGAAGCAAGAGAAAAAATTTCGAATTTTATTACGGCTCAACAAATATTACCTTTGCTCTTTCTAGGCAATTTTTAAACATGTTTTTTATTTATTTTAGTAGTAATAATATTTTGAAGCATAACCATGCGAAGTGTTTATTCTCTAATTCATGTGCATTAGTTAAGAAGACTAGAGTATGCCATTCGTGACATTTCATTCAGCTATATTCATACTAGCCACCTACACTTTAATTCCTTATTATCTCAGAACTAGTCAAATGCTTTGGGTCAATTTGTTTTTGTCTAACTAAGTAATTAAGTAGTACTCAGAAACAGAAAAAAATAAATATTAGATGATATTTTTGAGCGCATGATTTATTTATTGTTATGATGTTTGTTTTCGCACTTACGAGTCAGTCAAACAATTTGTTTGGACTCCATAGATAACATTAACTTAATCATAATTTTAGTTCGAAAGTAATCCTTTTTAAAGTAATTAAACTTTTTAAAGCTAATCCTTGTGCACTTTACAATGTAGCTAAAACTTGGATTGCTTGACTTTAAGCATCCTTGTGGTAATACGTACAGGGTGACCCAAAAAATTTATTTTTAAACTATTAAATCTAAATTTTTATTCCTATTATTCCCATGCACATATTTTTATTATTATCAAAAAACCGCCAGGTAGATTAACCACTGTCTTGAATACATCAAGAGATTGACTACGAAAATTTTTAACATTGTGCAATTTTTTCGGGCATCCTTGTAAATACAAACGAGGGCCGATAACCCGACACCCGCTCGAGTTCGCTCCACCTAGGGTCGGACAGTTTCTTACCCCAATTTTCGGAAGCTTTTGAAAGTTATGTTTTGACATTCTGGTGCCAAATATCGTAAAGATTCCGATTTCGCCAATCATTTTAGAAAAATATTTTTATTTTGACACTTAGAAACCAAAATTTCGATAACTCGACACTTTAAAAAAAAACTTTTTAAAGAGGGGTGTCGGGTTATCGAAATTTTGGGTTTTAAGTGTCAAAGTTTAAACATTTAAAACGACCGGCAAAATCGGAATCCGTACGATATTTGGCACTAGACTGTCAAAACATAATTTTCGAAAGCCTTTGAAAATTGGGGTGAAAAAGTGTCGGACCACAGGTGGGAACGAACTCGAGGAGTGTCCGGTTATCGGCACTAGACTGTAGTCTGATTCAAGTAGTAGTAGCTAGTTAATTACTACTTCCAGAATTACATTTTCGGCTAAATTAGCCATATAAAGTTTTATTAGTACCCTGTATACCATAAAAATAGCAATTTTTTATAGAGTGCAACCTGCGCGGAGTGCAATCGAGTAAGGGACTGCGGAATGTAAGTGCTTTAATCCAATTGCTTCAACCAGGGTATCAGAGTAGATGCCATAGATCTGAATGGTAGAGCCAATGTATATAAGAAATTTGAATGTCCTGAAAGGGAATTTTCAAATGCCCAAACTAAAATATACATCAAGAAATAAAATAAAGAACAACATCAACAGAATAAATCCTACAACTTTTACGCGATCCTGAAACATCCATCCACGACGTACAACTGCTACGATTGTTTAAAGACCTCTATATTTGAATAACTTGCGGCCGCGGCTAAAGTGAAGAGCACCCTTACCATTCAAGTGCAGAGCAACCCATTGATGAAGATCACTAAATAACCAAGAATAGTTGAAAAAATTTAGATAAAGAAAAAAAATTATTAATACTTTTTCGATAACCTTCTTCTGTATAACTTTTTGTTAAAAATTCGCTTGATTTTTGTAGGCATTAAGGCTTCATTATATTTAGCTATTTTTTAGTTCCTATTGCAACAAATGAACTTGTTTTTGAACAAAAAAAAACTTCAAGGATTTATCCTAAAAGTGCATTCCCTAAATAATTTTTAACAAGGAAGGTACTGTGCTATTAGAACACACTAAAAATAATTATCAGCTGATGTTTATAGGAATGCCTACACATATGTCGTTGTTTCCTTATTGGATGCCCTTGGGTTGACTCTTTGTTTTACAAACTTTTAAATGTCAAATACTACGAACAACAGGAATTATCAGGGGATTAATGAGAGATTGTTTTAGCTAAGCTGCAAACAAATAGCTAATAAGCATTTAGTTAAGTTTTTTGTAAGCCTGTCTGCACCAACACAGTTACATAATCTAGAACAAAATTAATAAAAGTAGCTACTTAAAAACTTCGAATTTTTGTTATTGACTTGTCTCTTGTGTTGGAGGGCTTGCTAAAAAATGTCGATTTTTCTCGCGCCTTTTGAGGTTTGATGGCAAAATTCTAAAAACATATTTTTAAAAGATTTTTTTATTAGATTTTGCTTATAAATGAACATTTTTGTACTGATAGGCATAACTTTACCCGAACCACCTAAAAATGAGAAATAGCTGAGAAACTCCACCAGCAATCAGGGTTTTGTTGAGCTTACTCCGAGTTCTTAGCTGGCATTGGAAATATCAAGGACGCCGGCAACGAGCAGCCCAATAAAACGGACCTTCTCTTAATTTGAATTGGCAACGCCAAGTCATAGAAGTCGATCTCAATTTACTCTTTTAAACACACATAAATTTGTTTATATAAATTCACCAAACTTTGCTACGAAAATTTTCATTTCTCACTCAGATCTCAGTGAGAGCAAAAAAATTTGTCCTCGCTCTTACTCACTACCAGTGACGGCAAAAAAAATGTTTTCTTACTTTTATTAGCAGCCTGTGAGAGCAAATGTAATTCTGACTCAGAACACTGTTAATAACTGTTAGTTTACAATACTGAATGGTCACGACACCCTTTTTAGTTTTTTTAAAAAAGGTAATGAAAGATTATGCGAAAAAATTTCAAATTCGTATAGTTATGCAGTCACTTATAAATATTAGTCATAAAATGTGTAAAAAAGTTTGACATTTATATTCGTATATTTTAGACAAGTTTAATCCGTGTCTATACGTTTCAGGATAACAATTTAATCATTTTCGTTGATAATCTTTTAGCAAGACTCTTTTAAATCGGTTTTTTGCAATTTAATTTAAAATTTTCTAATCTTTTATTTTACGAAAAATTTGCTATAAATATGAAGCAAACTTTTAAATTCTGCATGCTGCCGTAGCGATTTCCTTTTTTTGCAGAACCGAATGAGATACAATGTTTTTAATTTTAATTTTTTTGTTCTAAGTTATTTTTTTTTTATATTTTTTTCATTGCTACACGAATAAATTGTTAGTTTTTTTAAATATTTCAAGTATCAACTTGAAATATATTTACAGCCAAACACGATGTTTTTGAGGCTTTGAAGAACAATTTCAGGTGTTTAAACATAGTGTTTAGCATAATGATTTGATTTGAGCATTTATTGCCCCTGATAAATTGTCACTTTTTGACAGATACGAGATTCAAGCTAAAACGGTGATCAATTAAGAGTTTTTAGGCTGAATTAAACCTGAGCCGCGCCCCCATTCAAATTAGCTTCGGGGACCAAGGCAAATTTTTGTCAAAAATCCGATCCATTTTTTAGATTTGAAAACCGATTTCTAATTGTCGAGATATGACCACTTTTTCAACTATGAGTTTAGCTAAATTCATAATTTTAATTGAGCAGAGTTTTGCAAACACTGCTCAAACCGAAGAAGAAGAAAAAATCAGTTAAATAGGGCACTTACTTGAAAGGGAAAAAAAGGAAACAAAAATTATGAGTTAAAAAAACTATTTTTGGTCCATTCACCTTATATTGAAAAGGTAAATATTTGCAAGTTTGTGGCTCTATTTGCTCACTCTAATTTTTCGTGTAAACGTGACCAAACATCCCAGGATGCATTAACGCGCAAAAATTTTGAGGTATGCTCGGAACTTATTTAGTCCGGAGGGCGCATTTTATAATTTTTCGTATATCATGTTCAAACGTTCTCTAGGTAACTTTTATACGCTGAAAACGAAAAAAAAACGTTGTTATTTGTCATTTTTCTACATAAAAAACGGTTTCCTGAAAAAAACTTTTGACTGAAATTTTACCGAAAACATGATTTACCTTCGTCCCCCAAGGCAAAAAATTAGATTTTAGTCAATTTTTTTTTCAAAAATTTATTTTTCATGTAGATAAAATGTCAAATAAACACTTTTTATTGTTTGTAAAATTTTTTAGGAGATGATTAGACCTGCTTTTTGAAAAATCAGGAAATGCGCGCCCGGACTAAATAAGTGTCTTATGCTCTACACATGTATTTGTTGTAATTTTAGTGAATTGACTTCCGAAATTATTTTTCTAGCGTATGAGCAGTGCATTCTGTGTTTTCGATAACCTATTGAACCATATTCTCAAATATTTTAGCTTTTCTTCCTCGCCTACAAAACTGTACTTTTATAGATCTCAAATCCCAACGAAACATAGCATGTTAAAGCAAATGTTATGACATACTCAAAAAAACTAAGCCTAAACTAAATAACAACAAAGTGCTCCAATTAATACACAAACACTAACATTCTCTTGGCATTTGCCTGCTATCAGCCAAGGGTTTAATCTTAAAATTATTTTAAATGTCAATTTGTTCTTAATTTCCTGTAAACTAAAAAGGAAATGTAAAAAAAATTAATCTACAATTTTGAGGGCGGTCTTCTACACTTATTAACAAGAACACATGCAAGGTTCAAAAACAAGCTCCACCCAGAATATTTGTTTACTGACTCAGGCTAAAATGAAGCATATCTTTGGGCATTGCCTTATTTGTTTCTTATTTTTGTTATTTTACATAGATCTTTTTCAAGAAGTTATCCAACTAAAAGGGAGGCAAGCAATTAAGGTAATTAGAAGAGTCAAAGAATAGGGTATTAGTCAGTAATTTATAGCAGAAAAGCCGTTGTCTTCCAGTATTTCTGTTTATTTTTCACTTAGTCTTTTCTTGTTTATTACTTGTAATTAGGGTTTTCGGCCGACCGAAATTTTAGGCTTCGGCTCGGCTTTTCGGCACGACCGAAAATTTCCTCCGGCCGACAATCCTACTTGTAGTATGGTACGTTTGAGTTATTAGCACTTTACCGTCAAGAAGCTAGAGCCAATAATTAAATCTGAATAAACAAAAATAGAAAAATTTGGTATAGAATCCGAGCTTAAGTTTGGTCAATATTTTCAGTCCTCCTAGTTTTTTTCAAAAGATTTTATTATAAATTAACGCTTATTTGAAATAGCAGTCTGAAAGAATGAAAAGAATACTTTTACCAAAAATTTATGACACACTTGCATTCCGCACCCCCAGTCGATTGCACTCCGCACCCCAGTCAATTAACAAAGGACACCAAGGCAAAAAAATTAAGCAATTTTTGTCATAGAACATGGTGAAAATTAACTTTTCAAGAGGTATCTATTATTTATTATTAATTTATTATCACGTTTTTTATTTATACCTTGTAATATGAAAATATTATTCGCGAAAAAAAATTGCCTTGGTCTCCCCTGTTGATTGTCTGGAGGGTGCGATGTGTGATCGAACGGGGATGGATGAAGTACACTTTAGCCAAAGTTAGTTAAAGCGATCAAGGCAAACTGATTAGTGTATACCAAACTTGAGGCACAGAGATTGGTATGTGCCGAAGCTGGATTGTCAAAATTAAGACTTGCAAAAGGAATATTTTGCGACCAAACAGCGGTCTCTTGTTTTTATTATATTTAAAGAAGTTAAAAGACAAAATGTTGCGTTCTATTCGTGGTTTTTTATTTTTATGCTATAGGGTGGATATGAGACCCCCCGCTTTTTACTGTAGATCTTCAACCTTTTGGTCTAAATTCCCCCGATTAACTTTAAAAATGTAATTTCTACCCTATTTTAACGTGATACTTTAAAAACATTTACCGTATATTTCGTATTAGACGGCCCCATTGCGTTCAAAATCGTGTTCTTGGCATTGTGTTTTTGACCCATTTTCGAAGACTCCTTACAGGCAAGTTACCATCTATTTTGTAGCCAGTGAAATGAGCTACAAAATAACCTGCGCGAGACAAGTTTTCAAAAAGCGGGTCAAAAGCACACCGCCACAAACACGTCTTTTGAATTTAGGGCGGCTGTCTAATAGGAAATATACGGTATACACTCAAGTGGTCCTGGTTTTTTTTATATTTTTCACTTTTAAATTTTAACTTTTATCTTATTAGAAAGCTGAGATTCAGGGCTACATGATAGCGTAAAAATTTTTAAAAAATTACAATAAAAAATTCAGAAAATTTTGTTTCAAATTTTATCTGGCTATTTAAGACAAAAATGCGGGAGATCAGCAGTAAAAAGGCGGGCTGTTTTGTACCTATCGAATCCTATATCTAGCAAAATATGAATAAGGTTGCTTGATTTAGTACTTAGAAACAAAATAGAGGGGGATCGAGGGCACTAATACCTAATTTATTATTTAAATTTAATCTCTAAAAAACAAGACAAAATTACTTTGTTGTCATTTTTGTTGAGAACCTGAAAGAGAAGACCAAAGAAGCCTTGTGCTTTAGATGCTGCACTTCCACGTAACCTTTTGTTAATTAGCCGCATTCGTGACCATTGCTTTCTTTTTCCCTCAGTCCCACCTTATTTATGTGTATATCTTTGTGCCAGTCCGGCTGGAAATGATTAATGAGACGTAAATAACAAGTGCTGCTAATCATAATAACAAGCCCAGGGGGTTGTGACCCTCAACCAGTCTGAGCTGCTTCTAATTATGCCAAAAGGAAATGACGATATTTTGTCTTTTCTTTTAACTGTCAGCACACATTTTATTTGCTATCTTTTTAATATGTGTTTGTTTTGGCTTGAATTTCCGGGCTTTAGTTTAGTCTAAACTTTTTCTCCCGAAAATTCGGCATTAGACTGTTTGTCTTTTCTAAGAAATTTAGCTCCTTTTGAGAAGTTGTGATGTAGCTACAACAATGTTTTCGCCAGTTTCTCAACTGAAGATTGAATAAAAAACGTTTTAAAGCTTTTTTCCGAGCCTGAAAACTGAAAATAAAAATACACGTTTTTCAAGTTCTTTAAAAAATTTACAAAGTCATTCTTAAGGTGCTGTGCATTTTGAATTATTCTATTGTGTAATTTTCATAAATTTAGTTTTTCAGTATTAAATGTACTTAAACGGTATTTCCTCTAAAAAGGCCCGCAGTGGCTTTTCGCGATTTCTACAAGAGAAAGACCTTGAGCGTGACCTAGGGAAACTCTGATGAAATTTTTTTTTGAATTTCTCGTAGAACATGTCCAAGTTCCTTACAAATCTGGCTCCCCGGCACTGAAGGTCTTTAAAAATAGATAGAAGGGTAATTCAAAGTTTTAAAAACACCTCGATATCATGATTGTCCATATTTGACCCATGGGTCTCCTTAAAAGCTCTGTGGACTTTCATAGGCGAGGGACGATCTACAAGAACATTCATCTAAATTTCCCCAATAAGCATGATACCGTATTTCCTGTAATAAGGCGGCATGCCGCCTTATTTTTCAAACCCCTGAAAATCCGAAAAATTCGAATTCAATCTCGAAATTTTGGGGGCTCAACCAAAATCTAAAAATTAGAATCAGTAGAGCTCGTGGGAGTGAAGAAAACGCATCAAACAGATAACCAAAATATTTACTCTGCTTCGAGAGTCTCGAATCGAGACATAGACCCTCGAAGTTGGGGATGCCGCCTTATTAGAGGGTGCCGCCTTATTACAGGAAATACGGTAATAAGCATAATCTCAACTTAGCAGTAATCTATAACAGCTTTGTCTCAAAGCTCGGTTTTGGGCCTGCCTTTAAAATAACTAAAATAATATTGAAAACAACAGGGGCGACCAAGGAAAAAATCGCACCGAATAGTCTACTAGAACCATTCAGCCACAACCTTGCTGTTTTTTTTCAAAATTGTATTTTTTAAAAAAAAATATTCACTTGATTGTTTAAGAAAAAAACATTTATTATTTTTTTACGGCATAAACAGCAAAAGTAAACATTTAGTAAAAACCTTTAATTTTTAAAACTTTGCTACTAAACCATCTCCAATTTTTTGTTAGCTCATTTTTTGTTATGGCATTTGTAGCATATTCTAGAATTAGCTACATCATATTTTTTGACTCCCTAGCCACATTATTGTTTTTAAATACCACAGTACCTCACGCACTCGCAACTTTGGTTTGCTAATTAGTCAAGGGCATTTGGCAGAAAGTCGTCAAGGGAGTGCTCAGCACGTCGATTTTTATTTTTATGTCATTAAAAAAGCATAAACGTCAAGCCCTCCGGAAATACGCCGAGCTGCATCAACGCTTGTTGAACTAGTCATTTAGAAAAGATCAGCTAATTTTTTAATACGCCCCTTTTTAATCCCTTGACTCTTCACGTATATTAACACGCATTTTTCTAGATTGCAACAAAATTTCTGGTTGACCACTTTTTTCTACTAGTATTTTTAAAAATCTTCAACAATCGGAGGGCATATTTGCTAGCTGAGTATCAACTTTATCAGGACTAATTTGCCTCTCAGAAAGTATGAGAGAACACAGCAATTTCCTTTTATTTTCTTGCTCTTCATTGAATTGCTCTAAAAGTGTTATTGTCGGCAGTGCTCAATCTTCAACAAGGCGGAACAGGCAAAATGTATACACCAATCTACGGTCTTCACCTGTGATAATGCTACTCCTTCTGTTGCCTTTGCTAGTATCCGGTGGGCAGGACATGGAACAGTTCGAAAGTTTTCAAGATATGCTCGAAAATAGCAACAATAAGCCCACACTGCACAAACAAGCTGTTCCTGACTTCAATCAAGACCTTCAACTATCCCCTCTCTGAGGACACAGCCAAAAGAAGGCTTTTTGGCGGAAGACAGTAGTCCGGTGCCTAATCTGTTCAAGGAGTATTTAACAAGAGGAATGTACACGTGCACATCACGATATGTTCACACTATTGCCAAACTGCATGCTTTGATTAAGGTATTTTTGTTTTTTTTTAAATGGAGTTTTTTTTATAAATGTCTTAAAGTAGCATATCAGTTGATGCAAATGAGAATTTGACAAATTCAAATGCACGCGGGACACTTCTCTTTTAAGGCGCTCGAAATAGCTGCAAAGAGTAGAGTGCGAGACGAAAGAGAAGTGTCCCGCGCGCATTTGAATTTGCCAAATTTTCATTTGCACCAACAAGTATGGCCCTTCAAGTGGTACAGTTAAACATTTTAATACCATGATACCCTTGGTTAGGGCTTAGGCGTGTCATGCCATCAGGGTACCATATGAAAGTTGTTCGATTGGTGAATGCATATCGTATATCATGTTTAACGTCTACTAAGTAAATTTTTTTCTGACACTTTCCTTTTTAAAAATCGAGTTCTCTCGACAAATTTTTTTTTATTTTTTCAATTTTTCTCCTGCTTCAATAATTTTGTTAGATAGGTGAGATGCTGATGATCATTTTGACACCTAAACTTCTGAATAAAAGTGGGTGAAAATAAGACGTGCACCCAGTAGTATTCGAACCTGTAATCTAGTTATAAAGCCCCATGAGGTTTTTCTATTCTTTACTAGCCTTCTCATCCCAAATTTTTCGGCTTATTGCTGTAACGTAAAAAGTGAGTTGCTAACCCACTGCGCTGCAAGTGTAGGACTAATATAAATAGTCGTAATTTGAACTATATGTAACACTTATGTGCACGAGATCTCAACGAATTTGATTGAAAGTCGCATACTGGCTATTCAATGAAACTAAACTCCAATTTATGAGTGAAAAACAAAATCGCGAGCTTCCCTTGTGACATCTAACTGTTTTTAACTGAAATGATTATACATAATTCGAAACATAAATGTTCATCATGCCATTTTCAAAAAGATGTCCCCCTCACAAAGCTGAATACATGAATATTTGGAATACTTTCAACAAGCCCAGAACACGGTGATGTGTTTTTTGTTTGTTCAGCTATTTACAGAGAATATTCAGGGGTAAGGCTAGGCCACAAGTTGTGCACACATTTTCATGCCAAAATAGGAAGTAAAACAAAAAGAATCATATTTCAAAGCATAAACTTCAATAAGCTTGCTGTTATTTTGAACCGCAAAATTTTTTTAGAAAAACCCCAGAGGCACAAATTTTTGAGTTTTCAAGTGTCAAGTTTTGTCAAAACTATGAAATTTTTACTTTTAATTAGAAATTTTCTTACAAAATGTAGAATAGTATTATCGTATGATCCAGCACATTCGATGTTTTCTACCTAAATCTTCAGTTTTGTAAAAAAAATTAAATTACTTACTTAGCAAACTTTGGACATCAATTAAATTTAAAGTGTGGGAGTAAATGAATTAAATAAAAAAACTTATTCTAAGATCAATCAAACAGACTAATCCGAAAAATTTCTTTAATTAAAAAAGTGGATTAAAAATTTACTTTTTTGATTTAAAAAACCTAATTACACCGCTTTAGTTTTTTATTAAATAACAAAATACATGGAATACCAAGAATTAATCTCGGGGGTGGTTATTCGATTACAAGTTCTTGGCAATTATTAAGTCTTTTTAAATGATATTAAAGAAAAAAACTTGGTCAGATTATAATTTTTGGCGCTACTGGCTTATACCCCCCCCCCCAAAAACAGCTACTTTCTAATACCCCCCCCCAATCCTCGGACCTACTGGCTTATACCCCCCCCCCCCCAAAAATCAAGATTTTTGGGAGTGGTCAAAACATATTTTTAAGCAATAATTTCGCCATAAAAGGTCCAGAAAAGCAATTAAAATAGGGTTCAAGGGCTGTATTGGGAGGGGAAGGGACAAAACAGGGGCCACTTCTATAGTGCCTATAAGTACCAAAGAGTATTAATTCTCTTAGCGTTGAAGTCACTTTCAAACCCAGCCACTTGTGGTGCACGTAAAAGTATAAGCACTCGAAATGATCGGACCGATCAGCCGGGTGGATCTCGATGGTTGTCGTGTAAATTTTGGACGGCTGAGCCTCTGGCTCGTAGCCCCAGGCCTGATGAGGGGTAAACCCTTTTCGGTCGCAAAATCAAAGATGTTGAACATAGTTTTGAATACTGGGGCCTACCGCATAAATAACTCTGGGATGCATGTTTTTTCATGCATCCAGAGTCGCTTTCGAGTGATTTGTGTCTAAGGTATGTGGGTGTGCGCATCTCAACTCCAAGCCCCAAGCCCCTGCGCCCCCGAAGGGGCGCAGGGGGCTTGAGAGTGGGGGCTTGAGAGTCTAAGGTAAGTGCGCGCACGCACTTACCTTAGACATGATTCCGAGAAGTACACTTGATCATAAAATGCATATAGAGTCTTTTTTTGCCACGGCCCAGTTGAAAAACATGGTAAAGCAACTAAAAAAAAGTGGCCCCTGTATTATTCCCTTCCCTCCCAATACAGCCCATAATCCCTTTTAAACTGCTTTTCTGGTCCCTTCATGGCAAAATTATTGCATAAAAATGGTTTTTAGACACTCCTAAAAAAGTGGGTTTTTGGGGGGGGGGGTATATGACAGTAGGTCGATTTTTGGGGGGGGGTATAAGAAAGTAGCTTTTTTGGGGGGGGGTATAAGCCAGTAGCGTCTAATTTTTTTATTGTCCTTCCAAAAAATGACACTAAATAAATTTCCTGAACACAACTTTTTCGCATGATTACAAAGTCTCAAATATCAGTATATCTAAAACAGGACTTTGAGCTTTTTTGAGTATACTATCCAAGAAAAAGCCTTAAACAAAAATTTATTTATGTCTTTTGGTTGGTTACGTATAAAGACTTATAAATCTAAGTTTATACTTGCTTACAAGAAGAAGCTAATTAAGCTCCTATTTTTGATAGCGATGAAATGATTTCATGAATGAGCTCATTCGTCAGAGACCAACAACACAATTGTGTTTAAATGGCGACAAACCAAAAATGGGTGCATGATCTTCTGTTTTTAAAATATCAAACAATAGTTTTTTCATAAAAAAAGATAAATTAGTCAAGAAATTTTGAAAATGTCCAATTAAAATATCCATTTTTTATTCAAATGTTTGGCATTATAACACAAAATTATTTTTGGATGCTTTTAAAAAAATAAACAGGAAACAGTAAGCTTCATTTTTCGTAAACAAGATAAATATAAATACCCATTTTTGTTTACGCTTAACTGCTTTATCAAATTTTTTATCTGAAAAAAATTTGAGTGTCTATAAAAAAAGTACATTAGACAAAAAAAATTTTGAAAAAAATGAATTTTTTTTTGTTTTCAGGATGCATATGAGGAGTATGCCAGTTGCCAAAAATTGATGAAAGACACCTCTAAATCATTTACTCCGACTCAATTTGAGCTGCTGGACGAGCTGCTGGAAGAGTGGCAAGACGAACAAGATGTTTCAACCACTCCGTCTCCGGCAGAGGAAAATACTCAGTCTTCTAATTCATTGTCCCATCTAACACAAGTAGACAGTTTGCCTGCTTCCGCAGCTCCAAGCACAATGGAGGACAACAATAGAGAAGATCAAACACATGCAACTAAAGCAGAAAAACGGAGTCAACGAGTTTTAAGGCATTTGTCACGGAACAATTAATTATTTTTTATTATTTTTGAATAATAATACAGGGCTGGTCAAAAATTGTTTTTTTACTTTCGATTTATATCCTGAAAATTTTTTATTTTATTTCAAGAAAATTTGAAAACACATAATACCATCCAATATTTTCATAGCCATGACCTGGCACAAAAAAGATCTTCGGTTCTTTCTCTCATTGGGGAAGGTTGTCTTAGTCCCCCTGTTGTTGATTTTTGCTATTTTTTGCCTTAGGCTAAAACAGGGCTAGGCCAGCTATATTAGGACGGACTCAAACAGTCTAAGATATGTTTAAGTCCGTTCTAACATACGCTGGCTTACCCTTGCCTAAGCCTAAAGCCGAAAACATAAAATTTAAATCGAGCCAACACATGAAAAATTAAAAAAGAGGGGGGGGGGACCCAGGCAAAGCAGTCACCCGCCTCCATTGAGCGATAGGGCCAGATCTTCTATTGAAAAAATTTTGGGTCCAAATGTTCAAAAAAAGTCTGGAAAAATCCGGAGCCACTATTTTTGAAAAAAAGCAAAACATGATAAATCAATTATATTGACTATTGGTCATAACTCCTAGGCGTTTTTTGACCAGTCTTTTTTCATGGTTACAGTTCAGTTTCAATAACAAGGCACCTACATAATTTTGTTCCCTCACTGTCCGAATCTGCTTTTGTTTCAGATTTCTTTTGATAGTTTTGTTTTTGTATTCTCCAGTGACAAAATCTTCAAAGAAAAATTGTACAAAAATTCAAAAGTGGGATAAAAAGTGTCGCGATAAGTTGAATTAGAATATTTTAGAGTTACCAGGTTATTGTAACTCAACTAAAACACTTTTAATTATTTCTGTATTTTCTTTAACTTCCAACCGGTGCTTTAAAAACATATTTATTTTGAGTGAGATGTATTTTTACGGTGAAAATGTTAAAAGTGAGTTGATGTAAATTTTGTTGTTTTTTTTTAATTTGCAACAATATTTTTAAAATTGTATTAATAGCCTGTCTGTTGTTTTCTTTAAAAATATATTTGTATTTGTTGCTTCTGTTTTTTGTACCAATTTCTATTAATTTACTATGGCAGTTAAATAAAGAAAATTTTTACTACATCGTCGGGTTGAAAAGTAATGTACATTAAAGAGCTTTCGAAAAAATTTAAAAAAATAAACAATAAAACCAATAATCAATATCAAAAAATACTTGTGCACACAAGAGGGACCGTGACTGTGACCTGGCCTTTTTTCGATGAATTTTTAATGCACATATCCTTGTAGAGCGTGCCCAAATCCCATGTAAGTTTGGCTCTCCACCTTTGAAAGCTAATAAAAATTTTAGGAATGACCCATGTCCAGAAGATCTCTATAAAAAACCATGATACAGTCGAACCTCTCTATAACATAAAACTCTATATAGCATAACTCAGAAATCAGTTTGGTTGGTTTGATTGAAATAAAGCCAAAGTCGACCTCTATATAACATAAAACTCCCTATAACATAATTTTTTTTCTGGCTCTTGCCGAATAAACGCTCCTCTATATAACATAAATCTATAAATTTCTGAAAAAATCAGTTAATTTCTCTAAAAATCAGATTTATTCAGTCTATATAAGAAATTTGTTTACATTAAGGTGGTGAGGAATCAAAAATTACCATTTTCTTTCGAATCTATTGTTTTCGATGGTTGATTTTATTTTCGGGATGGCTAATTTATATAACATAACCACTATATAGCATAAATTTTTGGCGGTCCCTTGAATTATGTTATATAGAGGTTCGACCGTATATGTATCGAGGGGTTTTAGAACTTTGAGTGACCCCTGTACCACATTTTTAGGAGACCGAGATTTGTCAGAAATATGTACGCTCTACAAGAACATGCAGAAAAAAACAGTCAGGGTGTCTCCCTTGCTGTCTTTTTGACTTGACATAAAGACCTATTTTTAAAATATTTCCAAATTATTGAATATATATATGCTTATTTATATATATACTCTTTTGTTAATTAATAATTTTATTTTAACTAGGTAAAAATTGTACGCGAAAGTTAGCGAAGCCTGTAATAGCCGAAATTTGCAATTAATATAAAGTAATTTTAGTTTTTTGTGTGTCGAACAAATAAGTAACACAGTGAAGCTCAAATTTCACTAACCTAAAAAGTCAAACTATTCTTTCCTCTTTTTTGGTCTTATTACTTTTACCGCCAATATTTTTTCAAGCATTTATATTTTGAAATTTCAGAAGCTGCCATTAAAAGTCAATGAAGAAGGGCATTGAGCTATTTGAAAAAAAAACAAATACTCTTTTTCTTCTCTTTTCTCATCAATGCAAATCCTCTGGGAAGTAAATAGAGTAGACCGATCATTTTTTCTTCTTTTTAAATTTTAGTTTGAAAAATTCTTAAAATCTCAAAAATAGTTTTTATTGTCTAAGTACTGAATTATACAGTCGGACCTGAATATATGGGCCCTTTTCAACCTTATTTGTATACAGCAGTAGCGTCATACAGTGAATCAAAGTTATACAGTAGATCTAAGTCCAATTTTTATCCTTTTATTTTATTTTTTCATTTTCTAATGCGCAGCCCAGGCAAAAGAACGTATTTAAGGAGTACAAACTACGAAATAGTTGTTAGATTCCGTCCAAACCTATGCTGGCCTGCCTACACCAAAGCACAGGGCAAAACTTAGACCGGATTTGATACTAGGGACCAAATTTTCTTTTAAAAGCTGCTTTTCTTTGAAAGTTCAAAGCTTAATATCACTAGTTTCACGTCAAAAGATATATACGACTTCCGGAAATGATCTTTTTGGTCTCAACTTTATTTTAAGTCCATTTAATCAACGCTCTGCCTTGACAAAATAATAAAAAATATATGAGGTATGCAAAATACACTTCATGCAATTACCGTATACGGTCCAATCTCGATAAACGGACACCCCCAAAAGTTCGTTCCCAGCTGGCTCCGACACTTTTTTTAGCTCGATTTTCAAATTTTTTTAAATTCTGTTATCACAGTCCGGTCCCAAACATGGCAAGGATTCCGATTTTACCGATAGTTTTTCAGAATGCGAAAGCTTTTTACTCTAAAAATGCAAAACCTTGATAAACGGGCACCCTATTCCTGAAATGGGTGCCCGTTTATCGAGGTTTTTCTTTTTTAGAGAAAAAAGTTATTGGATTTTGAAAACCATCGGCGAAATCGGAATCCTTGCGATATTTGGGACCGGACTGTCAAAAAAGAACTGGCGAACAATTTAAAAAATCGGGCTAAAAACAGTGTCAGACCCAGGTGGGGAACAAACTTTTAGGGATGCCCGTTTATCGAGGTTTGACTGTATGCTCTATTAATCGCAACCCTCTGATATTCGCTCACCATGCAGACTCCATATCTCAGCCTGAATTTTTTTTTGCGTTTTTATGAGTTACCGCCATTTTACCAATTTCCACTTTTTAGATTTTAGTTACGCGCCCAGAAACCTCAAAATCTACCTGAAAATTGTTCGATTTTTTGGTTTTTTTATTTAAATTCACAGCTGCAGTTTGATCCCCTAACTTTTAATTGAGCAAAACAAGTCTTTAAAGACGCAGTATTTCAGTGACATACATTTATCAAAATTCATCGCTTTCACAACTTTACTCACCACATATTTTCTGAGACCAATGAATCCGCAGTCAATATTTTTAACAGTAGTGCAAAATTGACAATTACAGAAGAAGCCAATCAGACATTTATTTACCAAGCAGATGAAAAAATTCGGCGAGGTGATGACGTTTCATTTATCAACTATATTGTTTTTTATGTTGAAAGTTGTTTTATCAGGTGGCTGGGCTCTATTGTTTGTGTGGATAATGTGGATCATTTGGATGACCAAAGACTATTGGCTGCCACCTTTGTGTGCGACAAGGCACAAAAGACGCCCTAGGCGCACAGCTATTCCAGTTTTAGTTGCCCATTTTTCACCTTCCATCACATCAAGTTGAACTCTTCTTTATTATTTGCTAACTAATTCCATACTTCTACGTAAACACATTTTCCGGTTTTCTTGCGTTATCTGGCATTATTTTTTCAATCATTTTTTCCACCAATACATTCTTAAACAAGTTTTTCAGTTGGTCTTTGGAAAATTATTAACCGTATTCTTAATAATAGGAATATAACATGCCATAATAGGTCCACTTACTCTCGACTTTAAAGACCTAGATATCTCGATTCATACTGAAAATTCCTAGAAGCATTACTGATTCCACTTTCAAAATTTCGGTTAGGCATTTGAAATCTTGAGACCGACTCGAAGTTTACACGTTCTGCCTTTGACCTTTTTTTCTGCTTTTTTTTCAAACGACCAAAAAGTTCGTTCCCGCCTATGGCCTGACTACTTTTTCACCTTTTCAATAATAATTTTGGTCTTTATTTCAATTGTATTTGGTCAGTCTAGTCAAGAAACTCGCAAAGATTTTATTTTTCGAAATTAAACCTTGTTAGAGATATGGGGTCCATTATTTTAGTAAAAACACGAAATTTCTGTAAAACCGCTAGGTTAATTTATAAAAAAACTAAGGACACCATAACCTGAAGACAAATGCTATATTAAAGCCAGCCAAAAAATGTTTGAACGAAATCTTGGAGATATTTGAAGTTAACAAGTTGTCCCCAATACAGTAATTTTCGAATTTTTTGTCTTGACATCAAAATTGCCGATTTAGCATTTTGACGTGTTTGACACCCCCTGTTGGAGGTTCTCAAATTACATCTCTGTGTGTATTTCTTATAGTCAAAAAATTTTTTCACAGCTGTTGTATTACTTGGTGAAAATCATATTTTTGATTAGATTGATACTATTTTTATAGAATATTATTTCTTAAATTATTGTCATGAATCGCTAAAATAAATAATAAGCATCAACTGAGAGTAGAAGATTTATTACATTTCTGTCTGTATTTAAATACTCTTTTAGTGTAAACAGCAATATATAATAAACAAAAAAGCACGCCTTAACGACCAAGCAACACAGCAAAACAATAGCTTTTTTAAAATTTTAAGATATTTTCTCTTGTGCAACCCAAAAAATCGTATAGTACTTGTTTTTTCCTATTATTTTGTGATAAAATATTTGACATTATTACAAATGTGACTAATATTTGAAATGGGAGCATGCGCTACAACAATGCGAGAAAAAAGTGTAAATTTTGAATTTTTTCATAGCTTTGATAGATATATTTAAAGAATATTAGCTGTATGTGAAATATATCTTCTTTTTATAAAAAAATTTTAGGTGGAGTTTTTCCACTCATTAAATGGCAAAAAGAATGTAGATAATAAAAAACCTGATGACCCTGCCCAGCAAAAGACAAAAGTTAGGAAGAATATTGAGAGAATAGAGTTGACTGAAGCAGTGGTGCAGGAGTACATTAGTTTGGAAAAGTCGATTTACAAGTTGGAACAAACTAATGTGCTCAAAAAGTATGAGTCCAAAATGGTATTTGCTGATGATTTAAAGAAGACAGTAGACCAGCTGGAGGCTACTTTCAAGGAACTCAAAAAGCAAACGTAACTTTTGTTTATAATACTCGAACTTGGTAGCAAATACTCTACAGTCAACTTTCGTTAAACTAGCACCCCCCCCCCCCCCCCACGCCCTCCTCAAGTTCGTTCCATCCTAGAATCTTACACTTTTCACTTCAGTTTTTGAAGCCTTTTGCCAGCTGTGTTCGGCCAGTCTAGTTCGAAATTTTGCAAGTATTTAGATTCCGCTGATCGTTTTTCATAATGTCATCAGTTTCAAAGAACTATGGGTAATCGATAAGCCAGCACCCCTTTTTCAAAAAAGGGCTTTTGAAAAAGGGGTTTTCGGAAAAGGGGTGCCGATTTATCAAGTACCCTTGATTCTTCCAAACTGATGAAATTATAAAAAATGATCTGCGTAATCTAAAACCTAGACTGGCCGAAGACAACTGACGAAAAGCTTTAAAAATTGAGGTAAAAAAAGTGTCGGACCTTAGGCTAGAACGAAATTGAGGGGGTGCCAGTTTAGCAAAAGTTGACTGTACTCTTTCTCATTTCTTTCACATTTGTTTTCAAAATCAATTTATGCGGTTCAGGAACAGAAATGAAATGTTTGCTATCAGTACCGATAATTTCTCTAAACATAGAACTAATTAAAGAGAATCTAATAAATAACTGAAGTAATGTCACCTAGCCCTTACAAAACACTAAAATTTTAGAGAAAAAGAAAGAACAGACGTGGATAACATAGAGCAACCTTCAGTAAAATCTTTTCTGACACAACAAGGCACCTGGAAGGAGCGCTTTGACAAAGAACAACAAGAATATCTCGATGCTCTAAATCAGCAGGAAGTGGCTGAAAAAGAGTTGAAAGGCTCTAAAATGCAATATGAAAGGGCAGCCAAAGTAGCTGATATATACAAACGACAATGTGATCAGCTAAATGAGCTCTATGAAAAACAAGATGACATGTTAGGTAAGCTCAAAAAACAAGAATAAAATTCAAAAAAATGTTTTAGTGGCCATCTTTGGAAATGACTATGCTAGCCAAAAAGAAAACCAGCTAGAGGCAGAGTTGGACGATGCTTTGGAATGGCAGCAAAGAATATCACTAGCTAAGTTCAAGTGGACCAATGGAAGAGTACTATTGGTGCACGCTTCCACCCAAATGGCTTTCGGTAACCAAAATTAAAATTTTTAAAATTAAAAAAATAATTTCAGGTATCACTAGATGGAAAGAGTTAGAGCACATTGATTCTACGTAATTTTTCAGTATATTTTTTAATAATCATTTTATAGATCATTTTTGCTGAAAACAGAAAGAAAAAGAAATTTCAATAATTTTTTTAATAAAATTTTGAATAAATGTCACTTTTTGAGAAATATTTTTAACCAGGGCTGCCATCTCAAAATTGAAAAAAGGACATTTGGTCAAAAAACAGGAATTCAAAGGGAAAAGTCCATTTCATCCAGTTCTTGATGCTATTTGAAGCGAAAAAAAAAAGATTTTGACTAAAACTTCGAAAATAAAAAAAGCTGGGGTTCCAAAGTTAAAAATTCATTAGATATTCTGATCTTAACTATTAATTGCAATAATCTTGAAAATTAAAAATATCCAAAAATAAGAAGAATCTTTTTTTAACACTAAATTCATTCAAAATCGATTTTCTGTGCTACGACACACCAAAAAAACGCCTGTTATGTAAAATCTGCCATGTCTAAAATAATAAACGTTGTCATGTCTTGAAGCACAAACCAAATTGTAGCTAAGACTCCGCGTGTAGTGTCAAATTAAAAAGAAACAGTTAAAGCCCTGTTAATGAATAACACATCTTTTTTAGCAACACTAGAATGAGATATTTTGCAGCTGCAGAAGCCAGAAACAATGTAAATTTTCAACAAAAAAGTTTTGTACATTGGTATATTGGTATATTTAGTTCATTGCTGCTGGGCAAAATATCCAGTCTTGTCGTGTCTACTTAGGTAGTAAATTTGAAGAAAGCTGAACTGGGTTCAAAATACTTACCTAGGCCGAGTAAAATTTCCTTATGCGACAGAAGAAGAAATGGCATTAATGGAGCAGACCATACACAACTCGTTCAATGACATTCAATCGAATACAAGTCTCAGAAAGGCTTTAAATGTTTATCAAACCACACATAGAAAAGTGGCCTCCCTAATCCAGTGGTTTGACAAAGTCATTAATGAGACCATTTTAAAAGATCTGGACAAATGGAACAACATTGTATAATAACTTCACCTTTTTCAACACAAAAAGGCTCTAAATAAACAAATTAAGGTTTCCAAAAAACAAAAACAGTTGCGGGAAGAACGACTAGAACTCATGAAAAGAAAGTAAAAGAAGAGTTTGGACGAGAGCTAGAAATTTTGCATGAAGAAAGTTTCGTTGAAAATACTGATGAGGAGCTATTGGCCTTGGAAGCAGATCAACTAAAGGATGAAAAAGAGTTGGCAGGAGAGGATTTGACAGTAAGCTGACAGTATGGTCTTTTCAAGGCACAAATCTGAATTCTAGGAAATACTTAATCTAAGTCAGCCGGAGGGCAGAAGTCCTACACCACTTTCTATTTCCCAACTAGCCCCTTTGCCTTCGAATGACGCACTTTTCGGTAAATTTGCGTTTTTTTATTGCTCTGAGTGACAAATTATTTCAAGGAGATGTGAGGCAGCGATTGACTGAATACCAAAGCACCAGAGAAGCCATTCAAAAAAGAAATGAACAGATGAAAGAGAAGTTAGAGCTGGCTCTTCAGGTACAAAAAACTAATAAAATGTTGGCCCTGGTTTACATGGTGTTTTTTCTAGTCTTCGTTTTCCCTTTTTTGCCTTCTAAATAGTGGGATTTTTCTAACAAGGGAGCATATGGTAGTACCCACCGTTGCTTTATAACTGCCATAGCTCACCTTTTATGGTTGGCCTATGACAAGCAGAACCTGTTGATCACCAGGCGCGACTAAAAAAACATGGCATGTAAACTAGGGTCAAAATCAAAGATTTTAGAACTTTTTTGTTCGCAGGAAAAGTTAAAACTACGTCAGCAACTAAACCGAAGAACACGAAAGCAAAGAAGAAAATCTACCGTGATTCCACTCAACAGCAAACTAACTGATGTGGACAAAGAAATTGACTCAAATAGAAATATAGAAAGAGTTAACGAAGGAGTGTGTCGAAAGTGAAACTATTGCAGAAAAATTTGATTTATTGTTAATTTTTGTTAGCCTAGTGTGCCTTGCATAAAAAAAATTAAAATTGTTTCTTATAAAACATTTATTACCACAATAAATGAATGCAGGCCAGTCACGCTGCGGACTATATACAAAACTGACTGACGTTTTTTAACATCTCACAAAATTTAACAAATCCTGGCTGGCTGGTCAGCAAGTTATTGCTGATATTGTAAAAACCTTTTTTATTCGAGAACAAACCTCATTTGTGTAAAATAACTAAGCAAAAAAATGTTAATTCACTCACATTAATAAAGGTTAATGTTAAGATTAATTGGCCCCATTAATTGGTCTAAATTGGTGACCCCTTTAAAACATGAGTACCGTATATTCTCTAAAAATCCCTCACCCTACCGACAGATTTCACAAATCTGTTTTTTGTGGTTTTTAATTAACACAAGCTCTTCTGATTCCACTTTTCAGATTTTGGTCGACTGCCAAAAAATCTCAAAATCGACCTCGAATTTTTTTGATTTTTCGGTGGTTGAAAAATAATTCCCCATGGGGGAATTAATAGAGAATATACGGTAAATGTTTACTCGAAAAAACTCAACAGATTAATAGTAAATAGACGACTTTCAAATTGTTGAGGATTGGAAAATTACCAGGTGTTTCGACTCAACTGTTCAAACAAATAAATGAAAAAGAATACAAAAAACCAAGGTTCTTACGATCCGGCTTGAGAATTTTATAAGAAGGGATTGGTCATAGTGCATATATCATCAAGCTTAGACTGCATTTTTCAAAGACAAAATTAAAAATTTACTTTGTTATTCTTAAAAAGACGATTTTTATTGTATAAAAATTTATTGCTTCTTTTACTTTACAATCTTAGCCTTTTAGAGGGCTTAAAAATGCGTAGACATTTCTTAAAAGTTTCTGTCTGAAAGCAATTGAATCTAAAAATATCAAATTATATTTTTTTTAATTTACACTTTTTTACCTGCACTCAGATCTTAAATTTTTAATTTAATTATTTCTTTTATTTCTAAAAAAACTACCTCATGCTTGGCTGCTGATGAGAATAAAAATCGTGACAAAGCTCGCAAACCTTAAAAAAGGCAAAGTAATTAAAAAAAACTATGCAAAAAACTATTTTTAGTAGTAATAGTACAAAACAACTTAAAGTACATCTTTGGAACTATTTTCAGGTGTCGAATTGGAAAAAAGTTAAAATCATAAAATAAAATGTATTTTGAACTAAATTTGTTTACTGTTTGTTGTTTGCAACTTCGGTATTTCGAATATTTTTGGCTTAGCTTACTACTACAATTTGCTAAATACAAAAGTGTTGTACTACAATAGAACATATTAAGATATTAATAAGAGCTTGTGGACTTCTATAAAATGACTCCCTATTTATTAAAAAGGAAAGACGATATATGTCTTACAGGGAGGGACCCTGACTGTAACCTGGAGTATTTTGATTTAAAAAGGTATGCGAGTATTCTTGTAGAGCGTATCCAAGTTCCCTGTGTGCTACTGGCTCAACAGCTCTGAAAGCCAACAACATGTTTAAGAATGACCCATGGCCAAAGGGTCATATATGAAAAACTATGATATGGTCCTACTACCACCTTTTGTGGATTTTTAGAGCTTGAGAGACAGTAGCACACAAGGAGCTTGGGCACGCTCTACAAGAACATGCAGAATATAAAATTATCAGCAGAATCCCCCAAGTCACAACCAGGTTCCCTTTCTTTTAATAAAAACGCTTACAGTCAAGCCTCGATAGGCCGTATTTTCTCTAATAGAAGCCCGTGGTCTTCGATTTTTCGATCCCCTAAAAATCTTGAAATTGTAAATCAAAAAATGGCCTTATCTCTAAAATCTTAGTCCGAATTTAGGAAGTGGGCTTCTATTAGAGGGTGGTCTTCTATTATACTAAATACGGTAACGACTTCCAAGAGACCGGCCTAATGATGCCGTTATATCGAGGGTACATTTGACTAAATTTCAGTCGAAGCTGACCAAATTGATCAATTTTCGGGTGTCGTTATATCAGGGGTCTCGTTATATCGAGGTAAATTATCGAGGTCTGACTGTATTTAGCTAAAAGCGATCGATCGATTGTTTCTGACATTTTTGAATAGACAAACAAATCAGGTTCAAACGTTTTTAAAAGTTCAGGTTCAAAGATTGTTTGACTCTAAATTGGAATTTACTTAAAGAATGTTTTTATATTAAGATTTGACTGTATTTATAAGCTCAAAAAAGTAAAAATTGTATTCTAGGCAGAGCTTTCCGGTATTTATGCTGTCTTTTTCTCCGTATTATTACGATTCGACCTTTATCGATCCCTCATAAGTGAAATAAATTGCCAAACCTCTAAAAAATTTTGCATCCCGTTCAGTATCGAAGTATCAAAAAAACGGCCCAAGAAAGTCGCAAATATTCGTATGTGACTGTAATTTTATCAATTCAAACTGCTTTTAATGACAAATTTTTGATAAAACAGTAAAAGAAATCGTTAACTAGTAAATGCCCGTATAATTGATCTTCAACAGATTTAACGGCTCACCTTGTCCATGATTGTGTGTAGTGTTTCATTTTCATATACGCTGCATTCTTTTGTGGCTGATCTTGGGTAAATTGTGATTTTCGAGTAATTTGTGTAATCTTCACCAATTTCGTTGAATAATGAGTCTTTGAGCGTCAGTAAACCAATCGGATTTTCAATAACATCAACTTTTGCTGCTAAGATTAGCATCGAGCTACAGGAGAAGCAGCAGAAAATAGCGGACAAGAGTGTCACTGGATGAGTTGTTGGTTTCATATGTGATCTTCTTTTCCAGTCTATATCTTTTCTAGAAAGTGTTTTTTCGAATAAAATGTAGGGAATGAATAGGAAAATAAATAAATGGCCAGAAGAGTTGCCTTTAATATAACACTATAAAGTATTGAAAAATAATTAACGGATCTGGCAAGAATGAGTAAACGCTTATAAAAAACAACAATATGAATAATAATTACACCTGTGTATACAAGCATTACTCTAAAAATTACGGAGATGCTAAAACAAAACACAAGTTGGAAAAGTCGCTTCAATACATCTTGAAAATTTAACAAAAAATTGCAAAAATGTGTTAAAAAATCAACTTTTATATAAAAAAAGCAAATTGAAATAATCTCTTTTCATTATGAAAATTAAATGAAATTTGTCAGGTCAAAAGTAGTTAGCGTCAGCCTGGTTTTTCAAGAAATCTTTTTCAAATCAGCTACAGTCGGCTTCCTATATAGCAGTTACTCTGTAGATCGGATCGAGTTGGTCGCTTTTGTGGCAAACACTATGGAATGAGTTAACTGTATTATGAATTAAATAGATTTTCACTAGATTCTGTTGTGGCTCATTTATAAACGTTGTCGTTGTCGTCGGCGTTGTCGTTGGAATAAATTTCTTATGAAAGTATTTTTACGCCAATGACAACGACGACGACGACCTATTTATGAAAAATCCAACGACAACGCCAACGACAAAGATGATGACAACGACAACGAAATTTTTTTCTTTCAAATTAAGCAAATAATGCATTTTAAGCTGAAATTTTGAAGGAGCGCAGGATTTCCCACATGTTTTTCTTCGAAATCTTAACTGAAAATTCAAAATTTATTCACTTTGGAAAAAAATTCGTTGTCGTTGGATTTTTGTTAAAATAGTCGTCATTGTCGTCGTCGTTGTCGGTGGCATTGTCGTTGGCGTAAAACATTTTTTCCAACGACAATGACAACGACGACGACAACGTTTATGAATGAGCCATTAGTTAAATTAAAATAACAATGTTCTTTAAAGCCGAGACAAAAAATTCTCATTGAATTCCAGAGTGGATTATAAATTAAAAAACAAGGATGTAAGATCCTCATCTTTTATTATACATTAAATAGCAAAATGATGATTTAAAAAATTAAATTCGTAGAGTTTTAGTTTCCACTTGAATTACATTTCCTTTTTGCGTTCTTTTAAAGGGACTTCCAAAAGCCAGGATAGAGCTCAAAAATTCAAACGTACTTTCAGGTGAATTTCATATTGAGTTGAAATTGCTAAGCGCTTTATCGTGCTAAAAACTTTTATTTGATCATTCGCTAATAGAAATATTAATAGATAAATTCCGGTTAACACTCTTTTTTGACTATTTTGGTCTTTTTGTTCAAAAAAGAAAAATAATGTCTAGTCTGAAAGTGCTTCCATAAAAGTTGCAAAGTTTAAAGCTACTAGTCGGCTAAAAAATCAAACTATCAAAATGGTTAAAATATATAAAAGAATTGGTGTAATCTGTTAAAATATGCCGAAATGATTTAAAATTGAGAAGTTTCTCGTAATGTTTTTTCATTTCCTGGCGTATTTTGCTCATTTTTTTTGTAAAATTATTTCTGGTACTTTTCTTTAAAATTGTGAATCTACTAGTACAAGAACATTTGTATGCGAAGAAGCCTATAAAATCCTATTTGTCGGCTTTAGATTTGAAAAAAGTAAATAATTATTTTGATACACACTTAACAAGCTTTCGACACAACAAACAAAGTCTTTAGAGAGTAATAAACGTGAAAATGATTGGTCTCGAGCAGAATTTGAAATTTGATAGTGAGTTTTTCATTAAATAGCAGTTTTACATGGTAATTGTCCATGTTAATCATGAATCTGGTGCCCAAATCAAGAGTTTGCCATAGGGCAAAAAAGGTTGGTGTAGTTTTTTTGTCCTAATGAAGTTTAGTGTAGTAGTATACAAAAGCCGGTTCTGGACCACTCATTCACGAAATTTTTTTTGGTCAATAAAAACAGATGATTTACGCATAAAACACAAAATATTCAGCATATATGTGATCAATTTCAACGTAAAAAAGCTATAGTTTTATGAATTCTTTGAATGAAATTTTCTAAAACACTATAATTTGTATAAAAGATGTATTAAATCACTTTGTGGCAATCGGTTCTGAATGTTACCAGGTTTTATTTGTTTATTGAAAATTTAAAATTTTTTCGAAAAAAAATTTTAACCTTTCAACTCAAACCAGCAAGTAACTTATTCATTGAAATTTTTTTTTCACACTTTCTCCATGAAAAACTTATTATCATAAAAACACAAATGTGATTTAATACATCTTTTTATACAAATTATAGTGTTTTAGAAAAATTTCATTCACAAGAATTCATAAAACTATAGCTTTTTTACGTTGAAATTGATCACATATATGCTGAATATTTTGTGTTTTATGCGTAAATCATCTGTTTTTATTGACCAAAAAATTTCGTGAATGAGTGGTCCAGAACCGGCCTTTTGTATACTACTAGTGTAGTTTTATTAACATGAGAGTAAATATTAGCGTTGTCAATTGAGAATATACTCGAGTATATACTCGGACAATATCTCTATTCGGTTTTTAACGTAAGACTAGGATAAATCTTTTTTGCATATTTGGCACTCCGACTCCAGTGCGTGACTTTTGGGACTGCTGACTGAGAATTTCAAGCTGAAACGTACTATTTTTAGTTTGAAAAATGTTCGACGAAAAAGTTTGGCTAGAGCCGTCTGAAAATTTGACGTTTTCAATTTTTGTCTTGACACGAAAGTACGAAAATTGTCGTAACATTTTATGTATTCAACATTTTCATGATCTGTTAAAGCATATTTTAGAAAAAATAGGTTAGGCTATTTTTTGAGCATCAGTTTGCTCAGAAATAGGAAATTAGAAGCTGGAAAACAAAAAAGTTTATACTCGTCTCCAAATGACCATAACCTTTTCACGATCAACAGACTAACTGTAGACAGGATATTGTTTTGTAGGAAATTCAATGGAGATTCTGAATCTGAAAAAAATTTGGAAAAAATTTTCCTTGTGAGTTATGGCCTCTGTAAGATAGGTCATTTTTAGAACATATATATAATTCGTCAAAAATTGAGGCAATATAGCAAAATAAAGTCTTGGATAATCAAAAGGTTTTCTAAAATTCCTCAACACAAAATAAGAAGGTTCTTTTCACCATTCCATATTTTAGTTCATTGCCAGAAAAGAGCCTTACGACACTGTTAATTGTATATTTGCAATATATGGGCACTAAAATTCCATATAAAAGCATCTATTTTTATTGCAAAATGTGGTTGTAGCTTGTAAATTGTAACCGGAAAATTATGTTGCTCACACGCTTCTACAAAACTTTTATTAGATGGCAATTAGCCTTATTTATCAACACCCACTCGAAAGTATAAGTTTCTTTAAAATTCGACATATGACTTTAATTGAGAAATTTGCAAAAAAGTACTTAATGAAAAGTGAAGAAACTATTTGTACTTAACATTGTGTAAACCACCAAGCCTTTAACACCAAGCCTAATTTTTTTTGCTTTTTTCAAATGACGCAGGCGTAATTATATCAAAAAGAATACAATATACTACAATGTTTGACAACTTTTTTAATAATTTTTATTACAGGGGGTCGTAACTTCGATTTGCTCATATCTATGATAGTTCTCGTGTGAAATCTTTGGCGGAGCACTCATTTTCAAGTATAGACTTTAGAATTTGTTTCCAAAATATATCGGCTCGTTTTGATCATTGATCGCTGAGTTATTGATGTTTTTATGAAACATCAATTGTAGTGGAGCCCCTGGAACTCGAAGAGTGACTGTGTGGCCGGGTATTGACCATTATGGTGTCGTTGGGCTGTTTTTTTATAAGAACGTTAATGAACAGCGATATTTGGCAATCCCCAAGAGGTGTGATTCTGGCACTCGAGCAATGGCCCAGTATCGACAAACTGGTTTTCAAGAAAAGTGGAGTTCCACCATATTGGGTATTAGAGGTTCAAGCCTTCTCAACCATTGATTTCCGTATTAATGGATTGGTCTAAATGCTGCTCCACTCAGATCGACTGCTTGGTTTCCTGACCTAATCTAGGTGTATTTTCTCTGTTGGAGTTATGTTAGGACTCAGGTGTTGACGGATCCGTCTCAAGCCAATCTTCATGCACTGAAACGATCGTCGTTGTTCAATTGTTTATAAAACAGCAATGATTCGGCGATTAATAATCAAAAGGAGTCGATTTTTTTTTAAAGAAAATTCTAGAGTCTAGGTTCCGAATCAGCGCTCTGCTAAAAATTTAAAAAAGGCGAGTCACAAAAGTTGTGAGAAAAACAAATGTGGGTGAAAAAGTTTTGGCACTCTGAATTTTTTGATTAAGTGGGTTAGAGTCTTGGCTTCGCAAAAAAAAATCAATGGAAAAGCCGAAATCAATGAAAATTCTTCATACAGTTATGTAACCGTAAGTGCGCCCCCCCCTCCAATGAGTATTTTTTTTCTAAGCGTCGTATTTTATGTTTCCTTGATTTTTTTAAGTTTTCTTCAGTACAATAAGTAGCGCGCTAACTTAGGCTTAGACCTTAGGCTTAGGCCTTAGGCTTGGGCTTAGATAAAAAAAGTTAGCTAGAGAAAAAATACTCTTTGCAAGGGGGTGGGGTGCACTTGGGGTGCTGTCTTATGTAACATCTATCCGATCCACAGTTTGCCCGTACCCTTTAAACTTTTCAAGTGTTAGCGTGAATTATTTATTGGCATTTATTAACACTAATTTGAAAATTGCCCTCTTAAAATTAAGTATTTCACCTTAAAATATTTCATTGATGTTTTCAACTTTCAATTTGTAATTTCTTTGTTTTACTTAGAACAAGACAAATCTTTATCAAAAACCTCTATAATAATTTTTTTGTTTAAACTTCAAAAGTTTTCTGATCATAAATCAAAAATAGTCAATCAAAGCTAAAACATAGACGATTAATATTATCATTGAGATTCTTCTTCATTTTTTCATGTTTTCTACCTTCACTGCACAATTTAATAAACTAAATAGACGAAAAAAGCACAAAAACTAATACCTGTTCTGTTTAATAGTTTTAAAACAAACAATCAATTGTGGTTTGGTTTGGCCTTTTCTGGCCACACTTTATTTCATCTAGTGTTTCTTTTGTACAAAACTTCAAAACTATTAAATGTTAGTCAGGTCTGTGCTTTTAGTTCTTATTTTATTTTCAACAGTTGTCTATGCTTCTTTAATATTTGATCATCCGGATGCTAAGAAGCCTGTGAAGCTAGTTATCAAAGACCGCGAAAAGTATCCAATCACTCAAACAGTATGGACCAAACTCTATATCAAGGGAGATAAAAGCAAGATGCAACACCCTGTGCATAAGAGATCTTCAATAATTACTACTGAACATCTACTTCCTCAATTTCATTCTTTCAAAGCAACTCATTGGGAAAGCAAGGCTGCAATTACAGGTGAAGGGCCGCACCAAAGATCTTGGGCAGAAATTCAAAACAATAAGTAAAATGTTGGACAAATATTTAATGTGTTTTGTTTGAAATTAAAATCTTTATGAAAAATGTTATAAAAAATAAAAAATTACACAGCTCTTTAAAATTTGAATAAAAAAAGTTTATATTACGATAATTTATCGCTGTTAAGCAAAACCATTACAAACTAAAATGTACTGCGGAGTTAGTTAAAAAAACAAAATTATTAAAAATAGATAGGGATTGATCTCGAAATTATTTGAAAAATGAAATTTTTGTAAAAAAAAACATTTTGTCCATTTTTGAAAAAAGGTCATTTTAGCGCTGCTTTTTTTTTCATTTTAAAGCAAAAAAATAGCTTTGAGATTCCGAAAAAAAATTGAAAAAGAACAGATACCACCCATGATGCAGATTTTTTTAAGCCGATTGTGAGTGAAGTTTTAAAAATTTTTGTCTTGAAAGGGAGCCTTGCGAACTTGTTTTTTTATCTAATCTCGAAATTTACACCCCACCCTACTACTCTTCTTGAATAATTCTTTCACGTGGTTGCCATGTGTTTTTAATACACTCCAAATTTTTTATCTGAACTTTTTTGGCTACGCGCTTAAGAGCTTATCGAATTCTGTGAAAAGTCATACATTACCTATCAAATTAGAAAAATTAGGCGCTAGTAGCGAATACCCCCCCCCCCCCCCCAAGCATCCGACCTTTAAAAATTGCTGTAACTACCCTTGCAAACAACAAGTTTAGGATTAGCCCTTAGGCTTGGGGGTAGGCCAGCGTACGGAAGTTGTGACTAATAACTGTGTTACGCACTTTTTTCTGGATCTTGGACATAAATTTGGGTACTTTTCACTAAAGTAAAAAGGGGGTGGTGGTTCGCTACTAGGGTCAAAAATTCTCTTAAACGAGCAAAAATAATTTGTCTGGTTCGATTGTTTGTATCTACGATTTATTTAAAACCATCCTAAATCACATTTTTCAATCAAAACTTAAAAACTTATTTACCGTATTTTCTCTAATTATCAAACCTTCCCCCTTAACTTAAAGTGGTCTGAAATTTCTGTTTTCATTCAAATCTCGTACCCAATGACTGAGAGTTAATCTCAAGATTTTTAACGCGGAAAGGACTGTGAACTATTTTTGTTCATGAATGTTTTTTCTGTTGGTCACGTTTTGTAGCTGAGATTCAATGCTACACAATAAAATCTTTTCCAGCCGCAAATCTTTGAAAAAAACTTTGATGAAAATGCGATACTCTCACTTTTGCGTTTCACTCTGCCTTTGACTATGACTTTAGTCAAATGACAGTTTCAGTTCTTGCGTTAAAAACATGGGATTCACTTTCAGTTAATGGATTCATCTCAATACAGTCAAACCTCGGTCATACGCTATAAATATGCTGTATTTGGCTGAGGTTTCCTTATCCTTAGTCAACTGACACCCCGGTTATACGCCATTCTGAAGACGGTTTCCTGGGTGGCGTATAGCCGAGGTTTGACTGTAACGACAATCAATGTGGTGACGGAGAGCCTAGGCAACTAGGCCGAAAGAAATTTCAAATCAAGATAATGGCGCTCAATAAAGTATTTACAATTAAAGTAGTATTTAAAAGAGCTACAGTCAAACCTCGATAATCCGCCACCCCATGGGACCGATCCGAGGGTGGCGGATTATTGAGGTGGCGGTTTAGCGGGGTAAACTTTGTTGAGTTTCTCTGACGGCCAACCAAATCAGGCTTATCGAGGGTGGCGGTTTATCGAGGGTGGCGGTTTAGCGGGGTGGCGGATTATCGAGGTTTGACTGTACCAACTTGTATGACTGGAAGTTTTCTGTATGCATAGTGCAGTGGGTAAGCGCTTCTGTTTTTTGGCCCTTAATGCTATGAAGGTTCGATCCCACGTGGTGGAACTTTTTGTTTTAGATTGTTCGGCCAATGTATATGGGTAATTCGGCTTTTTCAGACCCAGATTCGGAATTAGCGATCCCAATTTTTCCTACTCATTGATCAAACAAGCCAAAATAAAGGTGGGGTCAAACCTGAACACCATTTTGAGCCAAAAGAAACTGACGCTTTTCCACTGCACCATGCATTCAAGAAATTTATATGCACACAAGTTGGCCGCTCTCTTCAAGTTCAAAATTTTTTAAACAGTTTTTAGTCCATTGTTTTTCCTTAGACGATCCATCAATAAGCGGCCTCTTCCTTTTTTCTCCAACTCTTTCATGAAAACTTGGTATTTGCGCAATTCTTCTTTTTGTTTTTCCTTACTCATTCTCTGCAAAAAATTCTAAAATATTTTTAAGTGGCAAATTAAGTTACCGTAAACTCTTTTAATTGTAGTGCTCGGTCCATGTAATTTTTCATTCTAGCAAGCATTTCTTCCCTCTCTGAGTCACTCAGTCTGTCATCTAAACACTTATAGTTGTTGTAAATAAAACAAAATAAAAAAATACTTTCTAGACTTTTCATAAAATATTTAAGGCCTTTTGTGTAAAGTTTTATAGCATCGCTGTAATTTCGACAAGTATCTGCTTGACAAGCCTGACTCACAAAAGACACAGCCTTGGTCCAGTTGTTAGATCGCTGTTTTTTTGAACACCGGGCTCCCATATATTGCGAAATTTGACAATAGCTGTTTTCTAAAAACAAAGGATAATTTTGATAAATAAAAGCATTCACAGTGAAAACTTTTTGATGAATCATTTGCAATTAGTCCGAATGAATGATCAATATTTGTATTGATCAATAAAACTTTATTGAGAATAAAAGCTTTATTGTTTTACAAAGCAAAAAATTTCTAAGATATAATTTGTCACTAGTTTTAAAACACAAATGTTATTTAATTAAAAGTTTAAAGTTAAATTCCGAGTTTTTCAAATGAAATAATTTATTTTTCATAAGCGCTATGATGAGAACTGCATGCAATCAACTTTTGAAAAATCCGTCACACTTTATGATTAGCAGCACTGTAACTGCAGATTATTGAAAGTGACGGGCAACCGAGTGAAGATTGTACAAAAAACAGCATCAAGTGAGGATCTTTAAATCGCGTGTTTTCTATGGAAACGTGTTTGAAGTCAATAAAGCTAGTAAATAGTTTATTTAAATTTCGATTTTTCGTGCGAAGATATCTAAGGAGAGGACGAACAAACGAAATTTAATCAATTCTTGATTAAATCTTTAGTTCTGTAAGTCCCCTTTTTCTCTGATGTTTAAGTGCTATCAAGTTGACGTGAGTTCTTTTATTTTTATAGTATTGCACCTAGCATTATTGAGCGTTGTGCTCCATCCAGGTTTCCAAATCTTCGTGACTTGCCAGATGAGTCGGGCCCAGGTGGTGACAAGTCTCTCTCTGCTGGGAGATCTTTCTAGGATTTTTTCATTTTCAGGCAGGACTGCCATCTGAAATTTAAAAATGAATTCGAATGCGTTAAGATCAGATCAAAATAATCATTATGAGCTGAGATAGGCACTCAAGTAAGTGAATGGTGCAAATTTTCTGACTGGTCTACTTAAAATAGCAATATTCCAGCTCATAATGATTATTTTGATCTGATATTAACGGATCGGATTCAAGAAGAAGATTTGGTGTTAGGGACGGCTTTTCAAAAACTTTCGCCTTGAAAAATGAACGATTTCTAATAAAAAGTTTGAAAAGTTTGTTTTATTAATCTATGTGAGTCGGGTATCGTCCCTTCTGCAAAGCAAGGTCTCCTCCTCCGCCTTCAATCACGCTCTCTGCAATAGCTTTTCGATAGCTTACGGACACTATTTGAGACCCCTCGTGAGTGCTCTCCCAGTTCACGTGAGTATCTTTACCCTTATGGTATTATATTCAGCATGGTATTCGGCATCAACGAACCTTGGTCTTCTTTCAGCTTCCAAGTCCTTGTGAAATTCCAGATGAGTCGGACCCAAGTGGTGACAAGAGTCTCGCTCGGAATCATGTCTAAGGTAAGTGCGTGCGCGCATCTCTAACTCTCAAGCCCCCTGCGCCCCTTTCGGGGGTTGGAGTTGAGATGCGCACACCCACATACCTTAGACACCAATCACTCGAAAGTGCGATCGAAATATGCGATGGGCCCTAGTATTCAAAACTATGTTCAACATCTTACTTTTTCTTCAAAATTGGCACCTTTTCGGTCCATTTCCACCCCAATACAGCTCTATATCTCTTTAAATAGGTCAAAATGGCTACTTTTGGGTGGCCTCTAAAATTGATTTTTTATAGACCAGAGCTTAAAAATACCGTATTTTCTCTATCAATTACCCCTCTCTATTAATTACCCCATAGACACCCTGTATCTCAGCTCAAAAAAATTATTTTGCAGATCTGTTTTTTGCGTTTTCTTAATCACCACGAACTTAGTTGATTCCACTTTTTAAAATTTGGTTGAGCACCCAAAAATCTCAAAATCGAAATAATTTTTTTTTCGATTTTTCAAGGGTTGAAAAATAATTACCCGGGGTAATTAAAAGAGAAAATACCTTTTTTGAATCTCTGAAATGTTATTTTAAAGTTTAAAAGATTGGTCTTAACAATAATAAAAATAAATTATGGCTGGGGTGAATCGGCCTGGGGGTGAATTGTCCGTGTGCTATTTTTAGCAAACCTTTGTGAAGGTTTTTTGGAAATATTGTACGATTAAAATCTTATGCTATTCATAAACAGTGGCAGTATTAATAGATTTGTACAAAAAAGACTCCAGCTCTTAATGTATTTGATGGTCTTACAAAAAAGTGTTAAAAATTCAAATAATTAAAGTTTTACACTGAAATACCAATAAAATACGTGGACACACATAATCTAGGTAACTTTTTAAATGACGAAATTATTTATTTTATTATTATTCATGCATTTGTCTGTCAATAGATGTTAACTCCCAATTCTACGAAAATTTATTTTTAATGAATTTTCATATTAGGTAAGTTTTGAGAAATAATACACGAATTAAGACAAATCGAAAAAAGCTATTTTTAATCTTTTTTTTTTAATTAAGAAGGTTGTTATGAACTTTTACCCATTCGCCACAACTATTTCTCGAAATAATATTTCACTATTTGTCTAGGCAAATCACAGTAATTGTTTTGAACTATCTTAATGGCTTTTTTGAGACAGAAACATAAAATCAACAAAATCAAATATTTTAAAAATTAAATGTGAAAATCTGAAAATGTCGACGAAAGTAAAATTTTTTAAGTCGAATTTCAGCCTTATATCTTCAGTATTCTATAGTTTTTTCCACAAATTGTTTGGACCTGCCAGAAAGAGAATAAGAGATATACAAGAAAAAAAATTAAATATTTATAAAGTAACTCTATTATGGTAAAGGTTATTTCAAATGTCTGTGTGAATATTTTTATTTACACTTCGAAAAAAGTGGTCACTTTTTTAAAAGGTAAAAGAATTTTTACATGTAATTTGTAGATACCCTATCTAAATGTCAAGTGTTTGAATTGATAAATCAGTAGTTTTTCAGAAGTTTAAATTAAAAACTTAGAGCCTAAAAAAATAGTTACAAACTATTATATATTCCAGGTCTAAATTAATATTGCTTTCGTTCTTAGTATAGACCATATTTTTATTATGTAACTTTCTAGCGCATAAATAAGTTATAATTTCACGAAAAAAAAGCAATAATTGCAAAAGACTGACGTCAACCAAATGACATAACTTATTTTTCATCACCTCAAGCCTAGCTGAGTCACTCAAATTCAACTTATTACACATGTGTCATATACAGCTAATATGTTATGTTTATTTAATTTGTCGGGTCAGTAAGTTATATTAGGATGTTTTAATATCGATGTCACCTTAGCCCCAAACTTTCGACTGCTCATGAAAAAATGTTGCAAAGAATAATATTTTTACCTTATTCAGTTTGCAGCAAAACTTGAAAATTCTGACCTGGAAACAAAACCGAAAAAATATATATTTTTATTGTTAGTTTGAAGAATGAAGACACGCAAGAAAGCTAATTAATCCAAAAGTTCTGAGGCAAATAATGTTCTGCTACTAAAATCTGCTACTAAAATTCTAAAACACAATTTAAAGGGGAGGGGAGCCATTTAGGTTTGAAAAAATGGCTTCCATGGCGCAGTGCGTAAGCGTTTGCATTTTTCGGCCCAAAATCGTGTTGCAGGTTCGATCCCACGCGTTGACATGCTATTTATTTTGGCTTGTTTGACTAGTTCTAGGGTAATTTGGGTCGCTGATTCCGAATCTGGCGACAAAAAGACTAATCAGCCCTAGGTCTGGTCAAACAAGCCAAAATAAATAGCATGCCACCACTTGGGATCGAACCTGCAAAATTATTTCGTGCAAAAAACATAAACGCTTACGCACTGCGCCATGGAAGCCACTTTTCAAACCTAAATGTTTTTTATCCCCGCCTTTAAGGTAGGCCATCGTGTCCACCGGTTAGTTCGGAAAAAATGTTTGAGTCTGAACTAACACTCCGGCCTTTATTGCCCCTAAGCACCAGCATATGAACGAGAAAGTTTTGTAGCATGTTAAAACAGTCAATCGCATAGTGAAAACTTTTTTTAGAACTATGGCGGGGCTCTAGTGAAGAATCAATTTTCTTTTTTCGCCTTGTTCCCCCCTGTTTTTTTATTGAAAAACCTTCTGGTGAGCTGTTAAATCTGTTGAAGATAAAATATACGGGTAGTATAGTTAAAGGGGTATGCCAACGATAATAAGAGGTGGTGCCCGGGAATTCAGATTTTTTTCCTAATTACCGAACTTCTGTACGGATTTTTCAACTTGGTTTCTGACAAAACATGGCCTAGAATTTTCTTTTAGGTATAGTTGTGTTAGAAACCAAGTTGGAAAATCCGTACAGAACTTCAGTGATTAGGAAAAAATTTTGAACTCCCGGGCACCACCTCTTATTAGCGTGGGTATGCTCCTTTAAGCCCCAGGATAAGAGCTTAGGTTAGTTTTACTATTTTATAGCTCAAGAAAAAATGTTTGACTCACTGTCCACATAAAAGAATTCACTTGACGCGTCAATACACTAATTTTTGCTACGGAAACCTTTTGTGCCACATTTATCACCACAAGGAATTTTTCGACCAAGTAATTATCAACAAAAATGCAGTGAACTCATAACATGTACCGTAATAATTGCCAAAAAACACATATTAACTTTAAAATATTATAATGAGTCTCAAGAAAAAATTACAACAAAATAAAAAAACGAATAAATTTCTCAGAATTTATTATTTTTTTTCAACTTAACTTATGTGGCAAATTACTATGTACTTTTTATTTTTTGTTTTTTATAAAAAATAATCACTCCTTAAATGCTGTTTTTAAAGTCCACTTTTATTTAAAATACTTTTTTCTATTACTTTAGACTTAGTTTTACTTAAAAATGATGTTTCACTTTTCAAATTTTTTTTGCCGATTTCATTTGCAAGCTAGACTTGAATAAAGTCCTGGTCATTTGAACTAGTGAAGTGCATGCATGATCACTTACCACTTTCGTAATGGTCTGTCTATTTTTAGACAAAAAACGCAAAAAGGCTAATTGTCATGTTTTTTAGAATTATTTCAAAAAATTTGTGCACTTTTATGCAAAAATTCAGGAAAACATTATAATACGTTTAAGCGTAGGCTAAGCTATATTATGCATCGACGAACTTCTGCAAAAACTTGTTTAATATATGAAAAAATTGGCTGTTTACGTTGTTTTAACTGCTAAAACCATCCAAAAATTGCCCTAGCACCACCTGACTTCCGCTTATGTCTTTTTAGGCCATTAAATATGGCAGAAACTTATCTAAAAGGAAGTTTTTACTAAAGTTGGCATTTGATTTCACTTAAAAAGTTTTAAGCGGAAGCTTTTGTTTTGGATTGCGTATTTATTAAATATTGAAAGGCAGGTGTAAAGTAAGTGCTTCAAACTCATGAAATTTCTTCAAGGTCTACAAACTTAGCAGCAGCAAAAATAGACTTATCTTTAAGTCAATTATTTATGAATTTTTAGTTCTAGAAGTAACTACTGGTATTACATATAATTTAAGGCAGCCGCTTTATAATTTGACTAAAGTTTTGACTACAAATGCAAAAATAGTTTTTTTTGCAAAAAATTTAGTTATATTTTGTTATTTTTTTCTTTTTAGTGAGAACCTCTGACAAGGGATCGCCTTAACTGCTAAATTGTATTTGTATATATTGTTCAAAGCATCTTGTAGAGCTTGGTCAATTTATTATAGCTGAGGCCAGCTATTTCCCCTGCAGAAAAAAACTTCTAGCAACATATGAGAGTAAAACCTTACAAAGACAACAGCTAAAATTTCGACCTACAACTTGAACTTTTTTTTGAAAGTATGATATTTTAAATTAACTATGCCATCACGGGTGCCTTTAACAAGTCTTGTTGATTCAATTTTACAGTTGAAACAGTTTCCGTGTAAAAGAGACTTCAATTTTTGAAATTGTCCTGTTGAAATTTAAAGAAAGTCGACATCATTAATAACAACCTTTTTTCTACAATCGCTCTGTAACAAGAGAAAAATTTGAGAAGTTTCTACTTATAACATAATAAAATTATCCCACGCCTAAAAATGACAAAATTCATATTGTGTATATTCAAGACATCTTCTCTTTAAAAAGTGTCTCAGACCTTAATCCTTTTAACATGTTACGTTAATTTTACAAGCAATTCGCTCCAAGATACATCAACTTTCGGAAAGCTGCATGTAAAGCACGTGAATAAGCAGTAACCATATAATATATAATGCAATAGTAGAAATGTGCATTGTGTCCAATAATTTGATTAAAAGGAGTTTTTTTATTTAAAGAATTTAAAATGCCATTTTGTTTAAATGACAAATAAAATCTTCTTTAATAAATCTTTTTGGAGCTTTATTAGTTGTGCAAATTTTTCTATTTTCCGTCTAGATTTTTTGGAAAAAAATATATTCAAATATTTTTTATTTTAGGATTTTAGCATAGGAAGACTTTGCTAAGTTAATGAAGACTTTTGGTCTTATGCGACAAAGGGGTGTTTTTTATTATTTTGCAGATAGTTTTATAATATTCCAGCCAAGAGTTGGCCAGCGTATGTTAGGCCGGACTAAAACATGAGTCTACGATATGTTTAGTCAAAAAAGTCAGTCGTAACATAGCTGGCTAACCCTTGCCTAAGCCTGAAAATTCCTTAAAGGACCATACTTGTTGATGCAAATAATAATTTGTTTGCGTATAGGAGTAATTCAGGTCCATGATTCCGAATTTGGCGCTTAAAAGCTTTATTACTCCGAAAATTGGTCGAACAAGACAAAATAACGTGCCGTCATATGTGATCGAACCTGCGCACCATTTTGAGCCATAAAACAAAAACGCTTACCCACTGCGCCACCGAGGCCGAATTTTCGAATTTTAACGGCTTTTCCCCTCCTTCAAAAACAAGAGATCAAAACAAAAAAAATTGCCTCATTGTCACATAGGGCAAGACTCTTGCATGCATAGTGATAAGCCATTCCGAATTTTTTAATTTTATATTGTGGATTATGAGTTTATCTACCACAACTATGTGACCTCGACTACGTCTGCATTACTAGAAATCGAGTGAAGCCGTAAAGCCGTAAAGAGTTCTAAAAATGAAGAGTCCGGCCAAAAAACGGGTTGATAGATCTAAAAAGAAATTTTGGCGTTACTAGCGAATGTACTTTTTTATACACTTTTTCCGTCATTTTTCGGAAACAATATTTTCGATCTTTTTTAATCTGTTATCACTTTCTTAGCTTTTTGTAAACCTACTTTTTATAGCAACAAGAACTTTTGATTCTATCAAAGGTTTTTAGCTCAAACGCTAGTCAAAGCCACCTTTCAAAATATTTAATAAGCTTTTTATTGCTTCCTATTGCTCTGTCTGATCTCTGAGCAGTAGGACTTTGTCCGCCCATAAAGTCTCCATTTGGGTTTAGTTTTATTTGAGCATTTAGCTAGCCTCTAGTTTTGCTAAAGGTGTAAATGTTAATGGGTGCTCAATATTTTTTATGTTATGATTAAATTTTAGTCTTGCTATATTTACACTTCTTTTTCAGTGCAGTTTGCTTTGTTTGAAACTTCAAGTATGAATTAAACTTTAGTCAAGCTCTTCGTAACACTAGTTCTTTTAAAGGGTGCAGTTTATAAATCATGTTTAAATCTTTCCTGCGTAATTTTTGTGTGCTCACACTTTTCTGTACAAAAAATCAATTTTTGTACAAAAACTGATTGAAATCTTGGTTTCTCTTGGTCCCCCTAAGCGAAAATTCAAATTTTGGTAAAAAAAATTTCAAAAAATTGGTTTTCAATGTAAGAAAGTGCTGTGAAATATCTTTTATTAATTTTTTATATATAAACATTAATCGAAAACAGTTTAAAGTTAACTTGAAAAATATTATAAGCACCCTTTTTGTTGACTCAGGTTATTTTGCGTTGTTTATTTCTATATTATTTTTTTACTTTTTATCCACATAAAACATTTTTATGATTTTTGAAAAATGGCAATAGATTTGCTGGAATCTAAGGATCCGTCTGCAAAGATTTTCTATGCATATACATAAAAAAAACTCTACAGGTCTTACAATGCGTTTTAAAAGGCGGTTTTTTGTGGGCAAGATAAAAAATAGGTTGAAGCCATATACTCGATAGTCAAATTTCATCTTTAACAAATTTCAACTTTTTAGATTGAGATGTGTGACATGCTCGGAAATAAATAAAAATATATATATAATTTTTTTATATTTCGGCTCTAACGTATTTGAGAATAAAATCAGGTGCTTTGCCTATCTTTTGCAAAATATTTTTTGCAGAAAAAATGACATGTAGTATCATATTACTTCTGATAGAATAGCTCTTCAAGGTTTGAAAGTCTTTGCCTAAGCCTTCGAAAAATTCGTTTTTTACTTTTAGGAATATTTAATTAAAAAACATAATAACATATTTAGCAAAAATGCAAAATACCATGCTTTTTTCGCCAAAAAAGAATTTATTGACTACAAGCAGGCCACAAGATAAATTATTTAATTCATTAAAAGGTCGGCCTTTAAATAGCTCGTAATTTATGCAAACAAATTGCTAGCAGTAATTTACTTTTTGCCTACATTGCTCTTTTTACAAAGTCACTTTTCTTTTAACAAACAAGTTTTTTAAATAACCTATTTGAAAAAAGGTTTTGTTGTTCAACTTAATTATAAAAAAATGTGATAATTTTGAGTGTCTTTTAAATGGGAGCTGTCTCTAATACAGACTTCTCTTTACTTAAAGGCTTTGTATCACAGGGCAGAGTAATACTTCACAGAGCTGTTTGTAGCCTTTTCTTAACTGTTATAAGCTCTAACAATTGCAATTTTTAGATTTTCGTTAATACTTTATATATTGACTAAATCTTATTTTAATTTTTGGGCGATGAAAAATGAATCCTTAGGGCTCTATTACAGAGAATGCGGAATAAAGCCTTTCCAATAAAGCGAAAAGGATGCAATACTCATTAGCCCACACCCCATGATAAACAACACCCTCAACTTTGAGGACCTATATCTCAGCTCAGAAATTTTGTTTGCAAAGCTCTTGATTGCATTTTGTTAACTATCAGGAGCTCTACTGATTACACTTTTTAGATTTCGGTTGAGCACCCGAAAATTTTGAGATTGATCTCAAACTTCGGATTTTCGGAGAGTTGAAAAATAAACCCACATGTGGGCTAATCAGAATAATGGCTACATTGTACATCGAAAATCTCAAAATCGACCACAAAATTTTCCGATTTTCAGGGGTTGAAAAAAAAACTCCATGGGGAGTTAATAGAGTGAATACGGTATACTCTGTCCCGTAAAAAAATTGTTGCAAAATTTTTTTTGCCTTGGTCTGTCTTATTGACTGGGACGAGGGCAGTTGGCCGGGTGCAATCAAGGGGCGGGGGTGCGTGGTGCAAGTGCTATAATTATTAATTTGTTTGATGTGCGAGATTTTACATGAATTTTAGGTCAAAAATTTCAAAAATGAAGTAAGTTTCACTCAAAAACAACTTTGATCAATAAATTACCGTATTTTTTCTAATAATGACCCCTCTCTAATAATGACCCCCCTCTTATTTTTGACTAGGATTTCGGAGTTAAGGCCATTTTTGATTATCAATTTCGGAATTTTTGAAGGTTGAAAAATAATGACCCGGGGTCATTATTAAAGAAAATACGGTATCCAAATTATTCAAAAATTTATTAAACAAGGAACTTTTCTTAGAACATGAATTTTGTCTATTTCCTTGTTTTTATTACTCACTTCTTATGTGTAGTGTTTAATATTTCTGCCCAACTGGCGATTTCCTCTTCCTAAGTTCCTCATCCAGTTAATTATCAACAGACTATATAATGAACTCATAAGAAAACTTATTATACTACTTGATATTAACAAAAAGTTATAAGCTTCCAATTTTTTTTGTAAGTTCAGTGCACCACCGTTTTTGAGTTTAGTACACACTGCTAGCAAATTAAAAACCAAATTTATTAGACTTAATAAGTTTAAGTCAAACCACCCACTCCTACACACCACCGCAAATTCAGCCGTCTTTAGCTGGCATTTCCAGTAAACAAGTTAGTGATGCAAGCCATATGTTTTAAAGGCCAATATAATTGCTCCGCTTGCTTACAATTCTCTGATGTAATATTATACATACTTACCTAAATCAACCTGCCTCAATATCCACCCGTCACAAAATTACGAAAGCTTAAGATTAGAGGAGCGTTTTTTTATTTTTTTCACTCCGAGATAATTACTTATACCCAAACCCACAAATATTTACATTTATTCCATTTCCTATGCTTTTCTTACCACTTGCATTCACTAAAATAGGGTTGGACAATAGCAGGAGTCTTGTTTTATTGCCGGCAATTAACTTTTCACACTATTGTTCAGCTGTCAAAACCATTTTTCTAGGATTTTTTGAAGTAAAGTACTTAAAGTTTTCTAAATCACGCGATAAAGTGTAAAAATTGTAGTATTTAATTATTTTGAAAACTAAAATATTTTATTTTCAGGAATTTTGTTGCTTTTAGCTACTTTTATTTATTTGCACGAATTAGAATGTCATTTTCTCTTAACATGTCCTTTAAACTTTTGCCGCTACTTATCCTTGCTATTATCTACTCAGCCGCTCAAGGATCCCCTTCAGGAGCGAGAATACCGCTAAGCAGCCTGTCTCCTTATCCCTCGTTATTGCAAAAAGTAAGGTTCTTTCAAGATTAGCAACAAATTAATTATTTTTAACCATAACTAATTTCAGCAGCCAAAAAATGACGAATCTGGTCCTCTTGTTGTGTTCCAAACCTCAGAAAATGATGTACACAGTATTCCTGCGAGAACAATGGAAGATGCAGACAGCCAAGCACAGCCAATTATGTTTTCTGAAAAAGTTGACAGTGGTTAGAAGAGCCTCACGATTCTTTGCCTTTGTTGGTCAACTCTTTGAGGAGGCCATCGGAAGTAGACACAGAGCCATTGTTCCCAGTACCAGAAATGAAACTTAAAAGAAGTTTCCAGTACTATGGAGCCAGGGGGAAGAAAGCAGGATTGTTCAATTTCAACAATGACCAGATGGAAAGCAGGTAAATTTGAAAAAATAAATAAAATGATGTCTAATAAAAGTTGAGTAATAAATTTTTTTTTTAGATTCAACTACATGCCTTCTAGAGGTTGAAAAGCATTTTTACCATTTGAGAGCGCTTATCTTTACTAATTTTTGTGAATTTGTTTAATTATAGTTTGTATTTGTTTTAAAGAATGTGATTGGAAATTCGTTAATAAAAAAATTTATGAATTTATAAAGTCTGTTTGAAAGATATGCTTGATTTTAAAAGCAAATTTCACCAATTTTGGAAATAAAGACCACAAGTCTCTGATTTCTGTTATATAATAAAGATACAGTTTACTTCTTCACAGTTAACGAGAAAACCACCCAAGCTGTCTTTTCGATGTGATTATAGGGGCAACCGGAAATTTCGAAAAAAAATTCACAGAATTTTTTAATTTTTTTGACGACGTAATGCGCTGATTGATTTAGGATCAGTCAACATAGCCGAGATGAATACGTCCTTTAAAGACCAGCTCGTTACGTCATCAGAAAATTTTTGTCCGGGGACATTTTGAAAATTTTTTTACAGAATGTACGGTTGCCGATTTAAAACCCACATAAAAAGTGTTTGCTATGGTGGGTTTAGTGTATGAAATTTCAATATTGTCGGCGGACAGCAAGAAAAATGATAAGTACAGGCAGCTACAAATTTCGAAAAAGTGCTTACTCGCCCTGTGGTTTAACATTTTAAAAATTTTTCAAAGGACCACGATTTTTTCCTTCCAATTCAAATTTTATTTCCAATCAGTGAATTTTTTACTGATTTTCAACTTGATTTTTAACAAAACTATACCTGAAATAAAATTCTGGGCCTCAATTTGTTAGAAACCTAGTTGACAAATCGAGACCTTTTTCAGGTGGCCCTATTAAAGATGAACTGTGGTTCACTGTGGGTAGTTTCTTTGCTGGCCAGCCAATTTTTTAAAAATTGCGCTTATATGGGGGTGGCCTCATATTTAATGATGTATTATTGCGATTTTTCGCTCGGGCTCTGGCTCTGAAATCTTAGTTTAAAATAGTTTGCTCTGGCTCCGGGCTCTTAACTTTGAAAAGTTTGCTTTGGCTCCGGCTCCGAGCGAGAGCTAAAGCCAGAGGATTATACGTAGATATTCTTTATTCGCATACAAAATATAAATTTATGATTTGAATGTGCTCTGAATCTGCCAACCGGACATTTTGCATAATTGTGCAATTTTTCCGCGACAGATTGCATTATTTTTCGGTATGGTTCGATCATTTCGTTCAAATTGCAAAGTTATGGAACTTGTCCGCGGACAAATTGCACAATAATGCAAAATGTGCGGTTGCCTCTGAATCTGTCTTCGAATTCTTTATTTGAAAAAATTTGCTTTAGCTCTGGCTCCTCCTCGGATCCAGAGCCAGGGCAGAGCCATAGCAAGAGCCAGAGATTCGCACATCACGGCTTATATGCAGGTTAGACTGTAGAGGGTATATTTTTATTTTTTAATTACAGGGTGGCCCATTATAAACGCCCTAGTCAATTTTAGTCATAACTTTTGAGCGCGCCTTCACAGAACTGCCGCAGGATATGATCAACAGAGCCATGGGAGCCTACGAACGACGACTGGAATACTGCCTGGCGGTAAATGGAAGAAGCACAGAGCAAAAATACAGAGATTTAAAATGTGAAAATTCTTTGAAATTTGTTGAATATGTAGTTTTTGTGTTTTGATGATTTTGAACAAAATGACATTTTGATCGTTGTCGTAGGACCACTCTGCACTGAGATACAGATAGGTTGAATTTGAAAACCCTGAAAAATGGCTTAAAATAAGGCAAAACGGCCATTTTTAGGGTTTCAAATTCAACCTATCTGTATCTCAGTGCAGAGTGGTCCTACGACAACGATCAAAATGTCATTTTGTAGAGAAATCATAGAGCTTTCAAAAAATGCAGATGGACGTAAATTTTGACTTATAAAATTGTGAGAAAACCTCTTAATTATGTGGTCAAACAACCATTTTCCTTACATTTTATTTGAATTTGACTAGAAATCGACACTTTATTTCTATGGTCATAATTTTCCATATAATAATTCAAAAAAAAGTTTGATATTAAATGGTAGCCTAGAACAGGGCTTACAAATAGTCATTAAAAGTTGACAATATATAAAAAATTAAAATCAATCAGCTTGAAAAAAAAATCGTCCGCTATCAATTGTTGGGAGAAAAAACGAGGGGTTTACCAAACCACCTCAAGCAATCGCTCAAAATTGCTATTTTATAACAAGTAGTAGGCTATAATTGTACCCTTTTAAGTGCTCTACAAAACTGCCTATCGCTTTTTGTAAAAGCATTTTAAAATTTTTACGAAAAAACAGTAAGTCTAATAATAAACGTGCCGTCCGCTATCAATTGTCCGCAACTGTATATCAAAATAAAAAATTATCATCTCTACTTATGAAGAAGATGAACATTGATATATTATTTCAGCGGCCAAGCGTCTTTTTAAAGGGTGCTCTCATAACAGCACTTTTACCGTCAACGTATTTAAAAATACCTTTCCAGTATCTTAATCTAGTTTTTTTTAAAGCTACAAATTTGTAATTTTGAAAAAAACGGTAGAAAAAATACTTCCCATAAATGTTTTTTAGAAAAAGTGTTTAGGTCATAGACATAATAGTAGTCAGATTAAAAAGAATTTTTTATAAAAGGCAAAAACGAAAAAGTGGTTCCAATCATATCAAATTTAGCAGATGTGCATTAAAGTCAGCAATGCCCTTTAATATGTGGATTTGTATTTGCTTTCAAAAAGATTATTTTTCAAATTGAAAATAAGAGTACAGGAAGAGATAGTCTAATGAGTTCCTTGTTGCTTGCATATGTTAATTGAGCAATTAGATTTCAATTTTTGTGAAAAAAAGATAATTGCTATGTGTTTATTGTGACGCTAAAATATAGTTTTGTTGCCTTTGAGTCAAACTTTTCTACAATTCATATTATTTAAGGGGCTCGATGAAAGAAATACCACTTAAAAGCCCATGAAACTTGATAAGCACAGCAACTTGATATATTTAAATTCGCGCCTGAGCGGGTTAGGTCACATTTCATATCGCAACTTTAATGGGGTCCGAAAGGTATTTTTTTAAATATTTTAGTCAAAACTGTTTTAAGGCTTTTAAACCCTTTTCCTTAAAATTCTATGTCTATTTCATGGAAAAATGAATGTACCAAAAGTTACCAATGGATTTTCAAAGCCTCAACTTTCACCAATCTTACGATCATATTTTTTTCTTCTAATACCATTTTATAGCCCTGCCTCTCCTTTTTTAAATAGCATATCGAACTTTGCTTGAGTATCTTAGATAAGTCACCATTTGCACCAAGATCATCTTAGGAAATCGACAAGCGTATTTGTTCCTTTAACCGATAGAAATTTAAATAAAATTTCAAAGGTTACAATAAATTCTTAGAATCATATTGTAGCGCAGCTCAAACGCTACAAAACCTATGTTACAGAATGTTTTTTGAAAATTTTAATGTTGAGATATTGCTTTCAATTGAGATATTGCTTTTTGGCGCCAAAAAATTTTTGAATTTTCAAGTCAAGTGCTCGAGTCAAAAATTTCGAGCGCTCGACAACCGTAAAACTATAAAACAAATTTTAAATGTTAACAAAAAATAATTCGAAAAAGTTGGCCGAATTAGGTTGGTTAGGCGCGAAGTCGAATTTAACAAATAGTGGTCTTTAAGTTTACTAGTAAAATGACCCTGTGCCATTTTGATTGATCAAATTGCAGGTGCATTTCAGGTTTGTCAGCACGCCAAAAGCGATTTCTACATGTATACAGTCCAAAGTGTAAAATGTGAGAAAAATAGAAATTCAACAATCAAAATTCTGATTATTGACTAGTGAAAGAGAGTCGTCTTAATTTGATTGACCAAGTTTTTCTTATTTCATAAAAAACAAAACGTAGATTATTTGTTCCAATATGACACACTGTTTTTGTTGACAGTTTAATCTTTGATTGTTAGAGTTGCATAAAAGAAGTTGTTTTTCTGCTAATTGCTCATTGACAAAACCTTTTCTACCTATTTTGCAATGATCTTTCCTTCCAGATTTGTAATTTGCACCCTTTGCGTTATTATAATACTTGCTGGCATAGTTTCTGCTCTGCCATCCCAAGCAACTAACCGTACTGTTGTTACTGTATCCTCAGCGGGCCACTCACAAAAAAATGGCTCAGGTAAATTTTTTACAAGCTCAAGATATAGTTAAAAATCAATAAATTTTAGAACTAGTAAATACGGTGCTTGACTCAGTCAAAAATATATTCGGCAAAGCGATAGAAACTTCAGCGGATGGTGCTCCCAAGGTTTCTACGGCCGTTGTATCCAGTAAACACAACTAATTTAAGTTTGCTTTATACGGAAATGATGTAATAAATGTATGATTCAAATTTATTGCCATCCTTGTAAATAAAAAGTTTATAGTTTTTTAAAAAAATTGCAGAAAAACATGATAACACATTGTCTAAACCGCATATTATATAGAATGATCAATTAACTGACCAATTTAGTATTTTGTGAGAATCCAAGAGAGTTGAAAAATATAACATCACCTTCTAATATAAGCCCACCTTCTAGCCAATATTCGCGAGTGGGTTCAAAAAATTCAAGTCCACGTAAAAATTTGCATCTAAATTGAAAAAAAAAACATATGCATGCGCAAAAATAGGAATGTTCAAACAAAGGTTTATTATCGTTGACATTTTCCAAACTAGTGTCTTGCTCCTCTCCAATCCCGGCGTCCTCAAAGTCATTGCGGCCATCACTTGTTTTCTGCTGAGCCCTGATCTTTTGTAGAAAGTCTAGTCTTTTGACACCAATAGATTCACATGACTTGGAGCAAGAAATGCTGCAATCACCAGAGCTATCAGTTGGTCTTGTGATAAAGAGAAGAGTAAAAAAGCTATAAATGCATCTAAAAAAGTAAGCCTTCCAATGATTTCACAATCGGTACTTCAGAAATTTCCTTCCATGCACAATAAATTTAACTCATAAATTTAAACACTCTCTAAGCCCGTGTCTACATGGGCTTCAATAAGAGCATTTACAGCAATGTTTTTCTAATAGCAAAGACACAAGCCTTCTGATCAAAGTTAAAAAAAATAGATAGATAGAGATGCGCGCACTCACTTAACTTAGACATAATTCCGAGAAGACTCTTGAACTTAAATGCATTTAGAGATTATTTTTGCCATGGCCCATGTTGAAAAACATGCTTAAACAGTCGAAATATACCAGTAATTGCTGCTAATACGCTTGGTTATAAAAGTGGCCCATTTTTGTTCCCTTCTCCACCCAATAAATCCCTTATTTCCTTGAAAAAATGTTTTGGCGCCAATTCAAAAAAGATTTTTTTGTACCCCTTGTGAGTGTGAAAAAAAAATTTCTCCTTAAGTGCTTTCCCACACCTGAAAACATGTTTTTCTTCGTTTTCAAGCCTAAAAATGAGTTAAGATGCTTAAGCCTAATTTGAGCACACCGGTAAAGTGTAATCTGGCCCTTGAATCATCCTCAATATGTATAAAGACATGCAACATTTATTCTGAATCAACAATACTTGGAAATTCAAAGTTTGAATAAAAACTAATATGAATGCTTAAAATCTAAAAAAAATTTACGCTACGTTGTGACTGCTCTGTTTTTCATTTCATTTTTTACTTTTTGGAGATTTTTGAATTGTTTTCATCGCTATCTTTTTGTCCTGTTCTTTAACCTTAAGTTCTTTTTGTTACTTTCACTTTTTCTTTTTTCCTACCTTTTTTTACTTCTCGCTTTCGAAGAATCCTTTTTTTACCGCCGTTATTTTTAGATATCGCAGCCGTGCCTTTGTTGGGATTTGAAAAGCCAGTTTTCTTATTTATGTTGAGGTTAGGTTTATTTTTCATTGCTTGGCTTAAAAATTTAGGCTTTGGTCTTAGGACGGCAGTTTTTTGTGCTTTTAATGTTAGCAGAGCTCTTTGTTTGGCTTCTCTGGCTTCTTTAGCTTTGAGTTCACGCGGTCTGGCTGCTGCTTTTGCTTTTTGGATATTAGCTTTCGGCATAGTCTTCTGATTGTGCAAGTTAGGCTTCACTACACCTGAAGCAGCGCCGTTTGGATGTGCTTTGTGAGGATTGGCAATCATATCTGCTTTATGGTTAAGCGCTTTCACTTTGTTTTCGTAATTTGTAATCATTTGTTGGTAACCGTCGCACTGATAAAGAACATTAACCTTGAGCCAATCTAGTTCAGAGGCTATTTTGGTTATACCAAGAGTATCCTAAAGATCATTTATTACTACTTTGAATATTTGAAAAATTTATGATAAAAACCTGAAATTTTGTGACTTTTGTACTGATCACTGGTTGATTGTTCGAAGAAAAGGTATAACCTCTGTAGTGCATAATGCTTGCTTAAATATATAAATTGGCGTTAAAAAAGCTGAATTGTTAATGGAGTAAAATTTTGCTATAGCGTCGGGTGAACCACAAAATTTCACAATTTTTTTCCTATAGCGCCACCCTTTATATAACAGTCTTCTTGTTTCGATCTTTTTTGCAAAAGCTTTCTATATCTTTAATACTTACAAAGAAACGTATCCAACTGTATGATTCGATTGAAAAATTCTGACGACATCATCTTGTCGATTTACTATATATAATTTCAATTTTTTCGGCCAACAGACAAAAAATTTAATTTTGAGACTCGAGAAACATATAAAAATAAGCGATAATTGGACCCTACTGTCATATGGGGGGTTAAAATTCGACTGATAAGTAATTTTTAATGAAACGACATTTTCAAGGTTTATAAGGGTGATTTTTTAGAATTGAATTTACTGTATACGAAAATAGGACTATTTCTGATTTACCACTCTGTGTGTTTAATGTTCTGTCTATAATATTTCAGACGCTGCATGAAAAATCTTGCCATAATCATAAGGAAGCCCAAATGACTCCGCTCCGAGAGCTTTGTTGAAGTTGTTAAGACGTTCTAAAACTTAAATTTTCTCTTTTGATATTATATTTTTTTTACCTTTTAGCGCATTTACAGAATTAATCGTGATATAATTGTCACGATCCGGTCGCTGATGCTCATGGTATAATCCGACTAAATTGAAAAATTTATCTTGTTTATTTTCTGTTAAATTTACGTAAATGCAAGAGTTCATGTAGAATAACCTGAAGATAAGTCATTAATTAGTTATTATTTAAATAGTTATTATTAGTTTCTTGATTATTGACTAAAGTACTCACATGGTGAGCAATACAAGTCTAAACATTTTTGAAAAAAATGTAAATTCTAAAAGTGAAATTTAAAAACCTACTCTAGTTGCAGTGGCTCTGATCTTAATTTTTTGTAAAAGTTTTTGAATTTGTATTCTAATTTTGATTTTTAGAATTTAAAGAAAGGAAATGAAAAATGACAAGAAATCAAAACATGGTTCAATGCTGTTACAAATTGCATGAACATCCACTTTGGTTTATACTTTAAATGGTACTAAGTGTCTCAAAAGTCCTGCATGGATTTTAAAAGCCTTATATATTATAACTGTTATAATCATATAACAGCAAATTTAAATATATACATTATAACACTCCGTTGTAGCTCAGTTCTAAAAGCTGCAAAACCATATTAACAGAACAGTTTTTTTTAAAGATAAATTAAAAAAGAAGCCGAAAATTAAATTTTGACAAGTTTTCAGGATTCTAGTTATTTTTTTCGAGAAATTTATAATTTTTAAAGGCCATATCTCAACACTTAAATTTTGTAAAAATCGTTGTGTAGATAGGGTTTTTTTAGCTCTTAAACTTTGCTACAACGTAGTAATGAGATGTTCTCGCAACGCTAGAAATTTAATTGAATTTATGGTCACTAAAATGAGAAAATGCTCGTTCACTCCGCAAAATGACTTTACGATTGTTTAAAAACAAATCCTGGCTTTTATTAAATAATTCAGGTAACTTTTATACAATATTAGAAAGATAAAACTTATGGCTACAAAACTATATGTATAGTTCAGAGATGTGACACCCGGTAGTTGTACAGTCAGGAAAAACTCAAGGACTGGCCAAAAATAATCGTGAAATCAACTAGATAAGAGGGTGTCATCAAATGATATTACACAGGTTTTTGCCAAAATCTATTGTCATTTGACCCAAGGAATAACCTCTACGATAACTGCTTTTAGGGCAGTTCTGTAACTGGGTCAAACGTTTTTTAGGACAAAATGCAGTCGCCTCTTAATTTGGCGACCCTCGATACAATTACTGTTTCTATTTAACGAGATATTTTGTTTAATTGGTTGTTTTTAAAGAAAAGTACGTAAACACCTTAGATGCAACGTCCCCTCAATATAAAGATACGAATCCGCCAGTCTCAGGAGGGTTGTTAAATCGAGGCAAAACTATATAAAGAATTAACAGCAGAATAAAGTATTTGGACAATCAATAACAGAACAACGGACAAGAAGAACCAACTGATTGAGGGACATTCGGCGAAAACTAAATCTCCCACATGTATCTTTTGCCTAGAAGAATTACTTTTGCATCGAATTTTTTTCGGCAGTGAGATTTAATTTTTGTCGTAATTTTTCTTAAATGCTTGTAAAATTGATGTCAGCATAACAACTGACTTACTTCTAGTTTAACCATGTTTTTTTTGTTTTTCATCCTTCCAATAACTGAATGGCATCCGCCTCCCGAAACACTTTGTATTTCTACGTGACTTTTATTTTTGTAAAAATTAGCCATCTGCTCATCATTTATCAATTCAAACTTTATGCATGTGTTGCGCTCAACTTAAAACTTTTATAAAAAATTAATAAACCAAATTAATTAATGAAAAAAAAACATTTTGACGTAAAACTTTGTTTTCGATTCTCAACTTCCTGATTCTGACATCTTATTCGTGTTCAGTCTGGTCGATTTGCACGTGGCACTGCTTTTGTGATAAAATACTTACTGTCATATTTCAAATTCCGCTCAAGACAATAAATATTTGATACGTGAAATTATTATCTACATAAACATCTCTAAAGGACCATGTTTTTACGCGCAGTGGCATGTGCAAGATTTGAATTGGCGGGCAGCACTTTTCTTTGATCTATCAGTGTACTCTTTGGAGTAATTCGAAACGACTCGAAAGAGTACACCGATAATTCAACCCGCCACCTCAAATTTTGCACATGCCACTGCGCGCAAAAATCATGGTCCTTCAAGTTCGACCTCGAACTCGAAGTATCTTAACACCTGCTAAATTTCGTGTTCTAGTTCGAGTACACATCAAAGGTGTTCACGTAGCCAAAAACCCAAACTCAAAGTACGTAAACGAGCCATTAATCAAATTGAAAACATACTATCGCTTATAGCACCCTTAATTCGTTCCATTTGAGTTGAATCTGAAAAAATTAACTGTAAAGCACCACCCCTAAATACCTAACTAACCATAATTAGTAGCTATTGCGTAAGGGATCTTGAACTTTTTGCCCTCTGGGTAGTCGTTCCAAATTCTATTGCTTTGTCTTCCTACTGTGCTTCTTTTTTTCCTTGCTGAACTTCTAAATTTGTTATAAAAATTAGTAATTTTTACAGTATAAAAACTACGGTCTTGTATATTCATCATTATCCACTTCACATATTTCAGAAGGCAGCGAATGGTTTGTTCGCAACGAGCTTACAAAAGAATCAGCAGCAACGACAAGACTTAACTGAGGTAGTAAAACAAATTCTAAAAATGTTTTATTTCTACTTTAAGATTTTATATGCGCAGTAATGAAATTTTTGTTGTATTGAAATAGTTAACTACTAAGTTATTTTTTATAATTGTTGCAAGAATTCACTTATTTTGTCGAATAAGGCTCAATTCTTTAGCACTGTGACCATTTATATAAATGATGTCATGGTACATAAATGATGTCATAACATCATTTATATAGAGAAGTATATATTTTTTTCATATTTGTTGTGTGCTCAAAAATCAATAATATCTTATTTTCACTTTTTCATTCACTTTTTGGCCCTAAAAGGCAAAAAGCTTACTGAAAAAGTAGATCGAAAAACCCATAAAGGGACTTTAACTTTCGACAATAGGCGATGCGTATATAAAGTTTACCCCCCCCCTCCCTAAAAGTCTGAAATTGCTCCTACTTAACTGAAAAAAAGCCAGACCCATCCCCAAGATAATTATTTTTTTTGCAATTTCAGTAATTTCGTTCACTGGTTTGGATAATCGTCAGCATCTTGCAAATCTTCAAACTTAATTGACATCTTAAAATGGGAGGGATACAAGATCATGTATTATTAATAACTACAGCCGACTCTCGATTCAGTGTATACTCGATTTAGTGTACACCTGGAGCCGGTCCCCAGGGTGTACACTAAATCGGGTGTCGACTGTATATGTTAGAGAAAATATAGTACTAAAACATCAGCACAGTTGCCAACTCGCCTATCCTACAATAAATCGTAAATTAAGTGGAAAAATAGCTAACAGGGAGTCTATGTTGGTTGAATCGAGATGTAAGCAAACAGAAAAATAAAAAATATATTTGACATAAATACTCAAATTACCCCTGGGCTCGATTTAAAGTAAAAACTTGTTTGAAATTTAAGCATATATGATGTGTATCTGATATGCGACCATTCAAATATGTGCTTCCGAAGTCTAGTGTCTAGAGTACATTGGTCAAGGATCTCGAGTCGGAATTGATGTTTTTTATGGCAGCATCCCAAGTGCACCTCTTCCCAAAAGAGAATGAGCTCTTTGACCCTAAAAATGGTTAGAGAATTCATACTCTTTGCGGGTAGTGGCTGCACTTTTTTGAGTTTTATTCTTTTCCAAGCAATATAATTTGTCTGTGATTTTCACAAAATGATGATGAAAAAATTGAAAATTAAAAAATGGAAAAAACCACAATGACAGCTCACAATAAGCACACTTTAAAAGCTATCTTCTAAATACTTTACATGAGTCATATAAAACTTATCAGCTACATGATAGTAACAGTAGACTGGGTGAAGGAATATTTCACTGGTTCGAAGCGAACTGCCAAGAACTAATCGTGCACCAGGTCTTTTTCTAATAGTTGTGTTAGTTTCATTGAAAATTTCAATAGCTTAGGGGCTGAAATGAAGACTAAAGACCTCGACTAAAGACCTTGGATAAGGATCAAACCACATGGGACCAAGCGAAAATCGTGTCTTGACATTATTATATTACCGAAAAATATCGATATGTAAAAAGATCACCTTGAAAAATGACCTACAGTCGAAGCTCTCTATAACCACTCTCAAGGGACCGGCTAAACCGAGTCGTTATAGAGAGCGTCGTTTGACTTGAATGACTTAGCTCAGGACCAAATATTTCTTTTTTCCGGATCGTTATAAAGAGCGTCGTTATAGAGAGCTTTAACTGTAGATTGAGACAGAGGAATGAGTTATGGCCGTTTCAAAACAGTGAAATTTCTCGTTATACCCTGTAAATCATGTTTGCTTAACTTTGTTTATGCTTGAAACCAATCGTTATCTTTGAAAGTTGAGCCTAACGGAAATTCGAATATTTATGTCAAATACTATTTTCTACTTCTTTCCTAAATTAAAAACGCCAACATCTGTTTTCTTGTGAGAAATATATATTTTTCAAGTAAATGACAGATAGGCAAAGAGATGTGCCTTTAACATAACTATTAAATGTAAAACTTACTAAAAAGCAAAACCATTGAAAGTAAAAAGGACAGATATTTTGAGCATTTGATAATGTCGATGACCTTTTTCCAGGGTCACCACATTGCATTGGTAGCTTTAAATTTTGCAAGCTGTCGGTTCGCTCACTAAGAACAAAACATGCTATAAAGGCAAAATATAAAAATTTTACAAGTCAAAAATAAAGTAGGAAAAAATGTACATAAGTCACTAATATTATATTGAAAAAGACTACTTTCTAACAAACAATATGTAAAATTAGATATATGAAAACGAAACAACGACTACTCTTTCTAACATTAGCAATTTTTTGCGGGCCGAACAGACTTCGCGTGCTCTCAATGCACATGGCTAGTGATGCACAGTAAATGATTAGGTAGGGGAGGTAGCCAAAGAAATAGCGTGAATACATACAGCGAGGCTCTTATGCAAAAAAGATAGCTGAACAATCAATTCAAGGACCATCACCTTTTTTAAAATCTAACTGAATAAGAATTAATAAATTTATTATTAGATGAAAATAAAATTTCGGTAGCTCTATAGAAAAGCTCTTCAGTCAACGCAAACGTCAGGCAAATCTTGGCTGAATTACACTATACCGCCTAGCTCAAAATCAACATAGATCATGTTTTTTAAGCATTTTGGCAGCTAAAACACGCTTGTAACATTTTTTCAAGTGGCGGTCGACACTTTTCAGCAAAAAAAAATTTTCACCAAAATTTAACTTTTTGCTTTGGTCCCCCAAGGCAATCCACCAGGAAAAGGTATGTGGATGTCCTAAGATGCCTAAAAAGATTAGATTTGAACACGCTAAAAACGGTTCCTAAAAAAACCACTAAAACAGTTTCAAGTGTGTAAAAAGTACTCAAAATGTACTTTTTTTCGGAAAATGTACTTTTTGAAAAAATAAATCATTCCCATTTCTGTTTTATATACTATTTGGACTGGGTAAGTGAATCCGTTTTTTGTTACTTCTTGACATTTCTCGAGCTGGAGTTGATGTGTCACGCTCATTATTTTCGTAATCGATAGAGCTGAGTGTGTTTTTTGATTGTAATGTTGTAGAGCACTGCGTCTTGAGCCGGTTTTCGAGAATTGAGCAAATCGAATAGTGAAATCGGCCAAATGCTAGACACAAAGTATCGCGATATTATTTATTCGAGCAGATCGTTCGCAAGTGTATGGTAAATCGAGGTTTTATACCAGCTCGGAAAACATATAAGGTTCTAACATAGTCTGAGTCAACTATCGAAGAAAAAATGCAAATTTTTATTAAAAAAACGGCGCTAGTAGCGAATACCCCCCCCCTCCCCCAAGCATCCGACTTTTAAAAATTGCTGTAACTACCCTTGCAAACAACAAGTTAAGGCTTAGCTCTTAGGGTTAGGGGTAGGCCAGCGTACAAAAGTTTTGACTAATGAGAGTTTGCGCACGTTTTCCGGGTCTGGAACATAAATTTGGGTACTTTTTACTAAAGTAAAAAAAGTGAAAATCGATGGGGTGCTATTCGCTACTAGGGTCAAAAATACATAAAATTACAAGATAAAGTGAAAAAATCATCATATAATCATATTTGTTGAATTTTAAAAAATCATCCAGCTAAAATCATTTCATTTTATCTTAAAATATATGAATTTCTAAATTTCTACCCAGCCAATATCAACAACAGTGCATTATGCAGTGACAAATGCTCTTTGCCATTGTCTTCATCATCACTATCCTCTGAATCACTGGCGTTCCCATAAAGCATTTACTGTCGACTTCTACGTCTCCTTGCCTGAAGACTAATATAGAAGTAGCTTTTTGTTTTTATCTTACCAGACACGCAGTGCGTTGCTGGGAGACTTCCACACTTTGCTGCCACAAACGACATTTAGTTGCTGAATTCTTGTTCTTGCTCCTTGAAATAAAAAATAATGTTTTATTCAATGGTCTTAGTAGCTTATCAGTAGCCCTCCCCCACAATTGTAGCGCATCCCCCCATAGGACAGTGGCTGAAAATTAGTAGCCCTGAAAATCGCCTATTCAGGTCGGTTTTGCCCCCTCTAATTGTAGCCCCTTTAATAGTAGCCCCCCCTAGGAGAGTGGTTTAAAATTAGTAGCCCTGTGACATTGGCACTATCGGAATGCCTCGTCGCCACAGGCTCACGTTCCCGTGTTAAAAGTTGTGAATCCAGGGTATATGCCCTTTTTAAAAAAGTCACAAGTTTTTTTATTTGTTGAAAATTTAGTCTAAATACATTGTATTCGCTATAAATGACCCTTCTCTTTCTACATAGTCAAAATAATTTTTTACAAAATTTTGAGATTTATACACTGTTTGGACTTTGAAAATTACAAATATCTCGAACCAACACAGGTAACCAACAATTTTCAGTGCTAGAACCTAATTCAAATTAGCCGCTTCAAATAAGTAACAACTCAATTTATAAGTTTCCCAGCCAAATTCTTTAGCTAGATATTTAGATATTTCTGGTAAAAGAATATAAAAATACTAAACCTGCAGGCATGTGATAAGTCATATGAGTACTCGTAGATTTATCTACGCTCAGCTTTTTTTTCCATTCATTAGATTTAGTGGAATGTGTATTATATTCCCACAAATCCTTGATCTCATCCGAAGTGTCATGTTTTCCACTAATTGAAATATAGGTATCTCTAGGTTCAAACTAGTATGTGTGTCTTCATCTCTACCATAACTACTATCAAGACTATGGTCTGACTCCTGCGTTTCTCGGTTCATCTTGTCAGTTGCTGAAATATGGATTTATATAGATAGATATAGATATATAATATAGATTTATTTAAAATTGTTTACAGCATCATCTTGGCCCTATGTGACAATAGAGGAGTTTGCTTTGGAAGGTGGCAAGAGTTGAGCAATAAGATTTAAATCATATTATTAGGTTCTCTCAAAAGTTCGCACCGCGTTGTCTTGGTCCCCTGTTGAAAATTTTGTACAGTTTTAAAAAGTTCTCTGTGTTTATTTTGCAATGTTTTCAGTTTTTCGTTTATTTTTTTTGCTCAGCCCATATTGTTTATTGTTTTAGATGGATAGCAATCATATTCGACACGTTATGTCGTTTTTGTTTGATTCTGGGCTGAATGGAACGAATGCTGCAAACAAATCTGCAAGAAACTTATCGACCTCGAATGGGAAGTTTTGCCGCATCCGCCGTATTCGCCTGACCTTGCTCCATCGGACTAACATCTCTTTCGATCGCTTCAGCACTTCCTTCGTGGTAAAGAATACGCAACAGTTCAAGCAATTTCAGAAGATATTGATCGTTTCTATTCTTCAAAGCCAGCCGGATTTTATGTCAAGGGAATCAGTCGTCTTCAAGAACGCTGGGAGAAAGTTGTGGAATTTGATGGAGATTATTTTGTTGATTAATTGTTATGCTTTGTTTTGAATAAAATTTGAAATTTGCTTTATTTGAACGTTTGACTGTGAAACGGTGCGAACTTTTGAGACAACCTAATATTTTGTAATGCAATTTGAGAAATTGTGATTTAGATTGCAAGAAATGCGTTCAAAGATTGACCGCATATTTATGTACAGGGTGGCTCAAAAAAACCTGAAAAAATCTGAAAACTTTTGTCAAGGGCATTCGCGCACCGTCTGGAATAAAGATTTTTTGTCGTAAGCAAGGATGTTTAAATAATGGTTGTGATGCAGGTACCGAGTCCTGTCATTCTGCCGTAGTCTTAGATCTAGCTCTCGTAGCATGAGATTAACTCGGCTCGCTGCACAGGGCTAACTCACTAAGTGGTTGCTTCCCATATGTTGCTTGCCTTGAAGCTGACCTTATGACCTAAGACTGCACCGTCCATCCTTGTTACACCAAATTCAATGAAAAAATAAGAGAGCACGATGAAAAAAAACAATAAATAAATGCGACACGCAAAATTTCGATGGCTGTAACTGTCTCAATTAAAATGCTTTAAATGGCCAAATTCGAACAACAAATTCTGATACAATTATTTAAATTTTTGTTGTAATTTTGAAATGTTTTTGTACTAGCACGTAGCGCTTGATCTTGACGTTTAAACAAGCTATCAAACAATGCTACATGATGTTGGAAATGAAAAAATTCAAAAGCTTTAAAAAACAGTGTTAATTTCAAAAAATTTCAGGTTTTTTTGGGCCACCCTGTACTGCAATATAAAGCGACTCACGGTATGCAAACTGACGTACGCAACGCGAAAACGCTCCGCGAGTTTAGCAACTGTTAGACAAGAGACTGTGAGATTTGAACCGCAAGATTTGCGCCCGATTTGGCTTACCTTGGCCAAGCCTTATCCTAAAAAGTCCTAAAAAACGACAGAAGTGTCCATTGTCATATAGAGTCATCAACTTTCTATAACGAAAAATCAAATTTACTATTTATTTTGCCAGATAAGATGGTTATTTCATCTTCAAAGTCCAAGCATCTTTGTCATAACCCCTTAAGTCATACTCCAACACTGTGCCCACCGAAGAACACATTTTTGGATGTCCTTGCTGTTCTTAAAAAAATCGATTAATTATAGTTCAGTTGAATTTTTGAAATGGAGTACTATTTACAAGGTAAATCAAGAAATATGATGCCACTTAATGGCCATAATTATTTTCAACTTAATTTGGAAGTTTTGTGAATGTAGTTGAATTTAGCTTGCTCTCACAAATTTTAGTACATACAGTCAAACCTCGATACAACGAAACCCATGATATAACGAACATTTTTCGAGCCTATTTGATCAGTGATTACGTTAAATGGCTAATGTATACCTTCGACACAGGAAACTCTCGATGCAGTCAAACCTCGATTTAAGGAACACCCTGGGGACCGGCGAAACTGCTGTCCTTAAATCGAGGTTCAATTTACTAAAACGTAAGAAACCGAAACCAAAAGACCCCAAAACAGATGTCCTTAAATTGAGGGTGTCCTTAAATCGAGTGTCCTTAAATCGAGGTTTGACTGTATAGCGAACATTGTGGTCGATCCTCAGGGGTTCGTTATATCGAAGTTTGACTGTAATGTCAAAAACACAAATTTCTCCAGGTCTCTCCTTGATGTAAATGGCGTCTGGATAAGTTAAACCTGATCAAGCTCACCTGTCAAGCTTAGAAATCGGATATTCAAGCTGAGCCGATTCCCGACAAAAGTAGCCTTTGAATTTGTTTTAATTGATTACTACATTTCTCGGTTTACATGTCTTCGCAATAGTTACAGTCAACAGTCCTCTTTATTCGATTTGTTTGACTTTGTGGGAAATTGCTTACAAGGGACCCTTCCGGGGTGCGATTTAGAGGCCCCTTTTTATCGATTATTCTTGTAGATCATCCATGACTTCCTAGTGAAATCGTACTATTGAGACGATATTACCACAAAAGGTGTTACGATAACTAAACCAGAGTTACCATATGCTCGTGATATTAGGATAGAGAATTTTCTTCGATTTTTTTGAATTATATGCATCCAGTGCTCAAAATGACCGCCAGAATGTAGAAAAAATTTTGGTAGTAAAAGTCTATAATTTTATACAAAAATTATTCAAAAATAATCAAAAGCAAGTCACATAACAGCATTTCACGTAACTCAACCTGCGAAATACGCTCACACATGACTAAAATTATTTGACTTGCTTCTGAATGTTTTAAAATTTAAAAATAAATGAAGATTTTAGCTGTTATTTTAAGTACTAAGTTTCTAAAAGTTGAAATAAAAATTGTGCAAACAAAACAGAAATTAGTGAAAAATTTCAAAAAAATACACATTTCCGGATCATGGGCAGATGATAACTTTGATCTTATTGTTATCCTGCTTTTTGTAGTAATATTGTTTCCGGGGCCCAATATTACTGAAAAATCATGGATGCTTTATAAGAATAAATTTTTGTTGACTTAATTTTATCTCTTAAATATTCCAAAGTGGGCTGATTTTTCGTGAAAGAGATATCCTGTTTACAACAAACAAAAAGAACCAAAACAAAATCAACAAAAAATTAAGAATACGATGACACTCAGTACGAGAGACCAAGACGGGATTCGAAAACAGAAAACTGATCATTACTTGATTTTAATTTCTTGTAATTTAAAATAATAGAGCCGGCTTTCTTTCAAAGGGGCGCCTGGTAAGGCAATTAGAAGGGCGCTTAACGATCGTTAAATTTAGATGGACGCCATCTGGTCGCTGGCGTCCGTGCAGGTATTCATAGTGAAACCATTTTACAAAGGCTTAGAATTTATAAACTCATCCGTACCAGCCGAATCATTAACTTGCACTCTTTGCCTTTCGGGTTGCTAACTTTAAATTTGGTGCTAAATCTAGCAACATCAAGGTAATCTAATGTCCAGGTTCCATTGCGACACTGCCTCAGTAAACTATCTCTGCCTGGAGATTGCTTAATAGGGCAATCTCTGGTCAGCTTTTCTATTTGCCACTGGATGCTAAACAAAATCGTAAAGCTACACAATATATTTTTATAAACAACTTTCTAGAATTTTCGTATTTCAAACAGTCCGAGCCTGCCTCTTCACACATAGTCAACTGCAAGGTGGGTTTAGTTGCAGTGAAAGCCATGTAAAATGGTCATAAAGGGCAGTTGCGGCATTTACAACACTTAAAAATAACAATATCAGTAAATTTTGAAAAAATAAACAAAATTGGTTTAAAAACAGCATACAAAGTGGCATTTGGATCGTGATTGATCATTCTGTCCTTGTATTTGGTGGTCTTATTGCTTTCGAACAGTTTGATAAAATTATCAACTTGGCCGTCTTCATCAGTATACCACTCACCCCACTATAAAATCAAAAATTTAGAACTTTGAAATATTTTTATGCGTCACCTGTTCATCACAAGATAGCTTGGCTATGCTGGTCGATTTGTTGGCTATTTTTAGAAGCTTCAAACCATCTTCTCTTTCTAGATATTTATTCATAATTTTAAATTCAAATATTTATTGTCTTGAGCGGAATTCGAAATTCGACAGTGAATTTTAAACTTCAAAAGCAGTTTTACACGCAAATTAACTACGCTTAACACAAATTCGGTGTCAGAATTGAAGTTTTTTCAAGCAGGAATAAAGTTATAGAAAAGTTGCGCCACAACTTATATATTGATTTGCACAATTTGTCTCAATTTATGATAAACTATTGCTGTATTTAGTGCCAAAAGAACCGCAAGATTTTGTTCTTTCATTTTCTTTTGACCATTAAGCTAGAAATGATTTGTAGGCAAAGTTTGGCTTTTATAATGTCGCAAAAAAGGATATGCAGAAACTGGATCTTTGAGGGAAAATCGTAAATTCTCTGTGAAAAAATGATCACTCTGAAGCAAGTTTGGGCTCAATAGATAGCTCTGATCCAGGTCAAAATTTTGGGTAGTTTTGCGCCTAGATGAAATAGAAATTTCGGTGACTACCATCTAAATTTCTCAAAATTTTAGGTGGTTGAGGGTGACCAAAAACAGCCTACTTTCAGGAAGGGTTTTCACCATCTCATACCAACTTTTTTTCAAAATTTTTGCACTATCATTTTCAGCGAGAAATTCTGAGTCGATTCGGGCAATTACTACGCATGGGAGGCGGAGTGTTAATGAAAAACAACAGGGCGGACCAAGCTAAAAAAATGCCCCCTAAAGGTCAATAGGGATTTTCTTAATCACCGTTTCATTAATCATCACGGTATAGTTACTACTAATACTACTAATGCTTTTAGTATCTTTGAATCTTCACTTACGTTGCTTGCATACATCCACCCCACTAAGGCATGCTTTTTCTTCTCAAAATATAAAACAATGCTTTTGCAAAGTAACATTTATATCTTACCCACATGGCACTGTTTATGAAATGCTTCCCTCTTTTCTCTATTTGTTGCTGCTCCTAAAACAAGTATTTGTAATGAACTAGCACGTTTTCTTTAACAAAGTCATCCACAAATATAACAAAAGGTATCCACTTCAGACTTGACTTCTTTTAGGTGTTTTTATAAATTTGACAAAAAAGAAAATTTTGTTGAATTTTCAAACGCAGTAATTCATAACTCAAAAGAAAGCGCAGATTATCGGCTTTCTGATGAGATATTATTGAAGTATTTATAAAGATTCAATCTAAAAATTTTAATTAAAAGAAAAAATTGTGTCATTTTTTGAAAACGTTGTTGATACTTAAAAATCAAACTTGTTTTTGGCTGAAAATGACCTTGTTTTTTTTTCTTTCAGTCACAGCAGCAAGTATATTAACATATTTTTCAAAGTGATAACACCATCATGTAGCCCAACTCTTCTAGTTTCGGCTTATTGTTTGTTGCAACATCTTCGCAAAAACTAGCAGAGACGCTTCGAAATATTAAGCAACTCGGAAAAATGTTTTGATTTAAACTACAGTCGACGCTCTTCATAAGGGACTTGAGTGGACTTTTTTGTCCCTTATAGTCGGTTTAGGTCATATTATACTAACTGTGACCAAATGGGCCACATTTTCTGTCCCTTATGGAGAGCTGTTGGTTATGGAGGGGGTCCTTTAAGGAGAGCGTCGACCTTTTGTGCTGAATTTTGTTAAGATGTTGCAACGAATGATACGTTGTTAGACACCAGAAAAGCAGGACTACATGATGGTATTATCACTGCAAAAAAATTGCTAATATACTTGCTGCTGTGACTAAAAGAAAAAAAACAAGGCACTTTTCAGCCAGAACAAGGCAGATATAACATTTATCCAATTTTTTATCAGAAATATCTTTTATCGTGTTGAGCAGAAAAAATGAGCTAGGGGGGTTATTTCGGGTCACTTTTCAAAAAGTTCGAGTATGGTGGTGAAGGAACTATATAAGTGCCAGAAAAAGGCGGGTTATTTTATACCCATCTCTAAAAAATTACAATTTGTCGAAAGGCTTATGTTAGAAATTTGCAGAAAGTGATAACAAACCTTCTTTTCTAGCTAATATTTCAGCGCAGACCACAAAAGCTGAAAAAATTTTCATCTCATGTTGAAAAAATATTTTTACCATATCCACACAGAACTTCTTCCCTTAATAAAAAATTTCACAAAATAAAATACTCAAGATACAAACCATTCACAATCTCGCTTTACTAAACATGTGTTGTTATATTAATTGCATTGAACGGTAGCCTGTTAATATAATATTAGCGAAAAAATTACTTTTTTTGCAGTTGTGGTATCCCTGTTACATATATCATCTGGATCACCCTGACTCATTATCTATTTCACCATTCGTCATATCTAATGTTCAAAGTTAAATTATAATGAGGTAATTGTAATAATAAATGGTAAAGGGTGAGTCTCCAAAAATTTTAAATCATGATATTTTACATGATGTTACATGACGTTTTTTTGCTAGAGCTTGTTAAGTTTTTATTTAAAAAAGTAGTAAAAGAATTAGCAAAAAGTCTAAGTACATCTAAAGAAAAAAATACTTGGATAGAAAATTGAAAAAATGAGCATATTTTTACCCAAGGCCACTAGTAAATTTAAAAAAATGGAAAACGAGGTACATATGCACCTTTGTGCAACTTTTCGTTTAAATACTTGATTTTTGATTTTCAGCTAGACTTATATGAATTCAACATGAACATACATAAATAGTACTTTTTTGGTTTACATCACACCTTTAATTTCAATAGAATTAAGCATTAGAATTTCGGAATCCTGTTTTAGTCCAGACAAGAATTCATCTTCATTTATAAAAAAACAGGAGGGAGGCACAGAGGTACAAATTTACCAAAAAGGCTAGAAAATCTAATTGACCCGTCAGAAAAGCCTCTTTTTTGAAATGTCTTTTCAGTAAAATTTTTGAGACAACACCGTATGATTTCTTAATTTTTACCATGATGGCATTTTTTAAGTACGTCTTCGTCTAAAATGTATGTTACTGTGATACTTAAAAAAAATTGCCCACTTTTTCTGCATCTAGAATCATAGCGCAGACAGTCAATGATGCCTTAAAATTGTGTTGCTAAACTGTTTATCCGGTGTTATAAAACAAACGAATAGGTGGCAACGCTATTGATTTAGTGTCTCTGCGATATTCTGCAAAAGAGTAACCACAGTCATTGAAATCTGTAAACAACGTTTGTATTTAAAAGAATTGACAATCGCAGTTCTGCCATACGTGCTGTGCACACGTGTGCCAATTCATTGCAGTACTCAATGTCAGTAAGTTTTTTGCAGACCACAGTAGCTGGCAAGAAAAGGAGTAACCAACTGAGCAATTGAAAATGTTGGGACATTGAAGCTGATCTCATTTTCTGAATGTTTATGGTACTTGGTAACATATGATTCTTTCACTAAGAGAGAACGCCTCAAATTTTAAAATTTCAGTAATGATCTACATATAATGCTCTATATTTTTAGATGTTGATTATAGGGTTTAAAGGGGGAAGAAACTTTATATACGCATCGCCTAAGACACAGGTTCGACTACCACTGGCTGCACGCCCTATTTTTCATCTCGTTTTATTCACAAGTTTGGTGTCTACCGTATTTTCTCTTTTCATCTAATAGTAGCCCCCTCTAATAGTAGCCCCCTATAAATCAGCCTATTTAGGCTGATTTTGCACCCCTCTAATAGTAGCCCACCCTTTAACAGTAGTCCCCCCCCTAGGAGGGGGTTGAAAAATAGTAACCCATGGCTGCTATTAGAGGAAATACGGTATGCGTGTATAAAGTTTCCTCCTCTTTTAAGTGGGTATAGTGAGGTGTTTGCATCTTTTTTTTTCGACAAAAACACTTGATTTTGAGATATAGACTTTTAGAAAACAAAAAACACCCGAATCCAAGTTTTCCGATTTTAATTTAATTTCACGGATCTCGATCATTTTTTAAAAGACTTGATTCATTTAAAATCCATATTTCAACACTTCTATTTTCAAAAGGGAGGGGGCGATGGGTCTGGTAGAAGGAGATAAGTTTGGGTTGTAAAAGCTTAATTGTACGGTAATTGCTAACAAAAAAATTTTAAAATCGAGTGAAACTTTAAAAAATTTTAAAATACTAGAAAATAATAACGATGCATCATATTGTAAAATGATTGCAATGATATAGTTTACTAATTTTTAGTGAAAAACTTAAATGAATCACCATAAGAGGCAGTCTTTTTCGCTAAAAACTTTTTTCATTCGGGTAGTCTATTCATTAATGCCTATTACTTGTTCACAGCAAAAATTGATCATACATATATAATTTTTTGCTTTTTAACAAATTTTTGTACAACAACAAAATTTGTACACAAAAATACAAATTACAATAGCTTAACAGAGAAAATACGTTACATTCTTACCCCTGAATTTTTTCCATAATCGCTGTAACTACCTTTTTTAGGTTTTAGCCGGGACTAAGAGATGTCTTACACACTTTTTCTGCAATTGAGAAATATATTCGACTATCTTTCTATTAGGTTTTAAACGAAAAATTTGTGGATGAAGGTTTGCTACTATAATCACTAATCTTTATCGCTACCAATCTTTCCAAAATGAGTCAAACTAGTGTTTTTGTGTGATTCAAACACAGAACAAACTTCTAAAAAATTCTTATTATGCAAGGAAATATGATTTTTTCAACAACAAAAAAACTTTTTTTTGACTGAAGTACATTCTTATATCGATACAAGGTCACCCCCCAAAAGTTCGTTCCCGCCTAGGGTCCTACACTTTTTTATAACTCAAATTTTGAATATTTTTGAGAGTTATGTTTTAACACGGGAATTCCCGACTGTAATAACGGTTTCTATGAGGGTTTCAGGACCCGCTGAGCACGAATATCACGAAATCAGACTCCAAACATAAGTGCAATGCCCTCAAATAGCCCAATTTTCACGAGAACTCATTGAAAAATGGCGGGTTTTTTTTCTTCAGGCTGGTGAGCAGTGAATTAATTTAGCTCAGCAATTTTTTTTTGCTTTAAAAAGAGCTCTTTGTCTGAGCTTTCTAATGGTATGTCGTTTGCCTACATACAAATAAAATTATCACGGATAAAATTTGAAAAAAACAATTAAGACTGTTTTTTAAAGTTACAGTTCTAAGAGAAGTAAAGAAAATTTTCGCACACAAGCATCTAGCCAAAAAACGGACTACAGATTCAGAATAACACGAAAAAATAGCACCTGATAGTGCTTTAAATTCAAATAAAAATGCTTCTGAGCTGTCAAGCTGAAGCAAATATGAGGTCAAAAAATGTCTTCAAAAAACCGTTTCACGTAAAAAACTAGCAAAACTAAAACTTTGACACCGGATTCATGTTCAGCATGGCTCTTTGAATCAGAAAGTCACTGTGAAATTTCTCTTTCCCCTCAAGACAAAAAATATACAAATAAAAAAATTTTTCGACTTTTTTAAATTTAAATGATTTTGTCTTAAGGGACAGTGAAATTTGACAGTGACTTTCTGATTAAAAGAGCAGATTTTTTAGTAAATCGGAAATGTATGTAAGCAAACGACATACCATTAAGAAGCCCAGATAAAGGGCTTTCTTAAAAGCATGAAAAATCGCTGAGCTAAATTAGTTTACTGCTCACCAGCCTGAAGAAAAAACCTGCCATTTTTCAATGAGTCCTCGTGAAAATTGGGCTATTTGAAGGCATTGCACTTATGTTCATAGGTCTGATTTCGTGATATTGGTGCTCAGCGGGTCCTAAAAACTCTTATAGTAACCGTTATTACAGTCGCGAATTACCGTGTTAACAGTCTGGTCGCAAAAATCGCAAGGATTCCGATTTTGCCGATCGTTTTTAAAAAACTTAATATTTTTGGCTCTAAAAACCCAAACCTTTGGGGTTGACTTTGGGGTTGACCTTGTATAGAGGTTAAACTGTATAGTAGATTGCGATTTAAGAGCTGCCTTTAAGAGCTCCATCTGCTAAACATGATATGCCTTGTTGCTACGGATAGGCCACCGTATATTAAAAGCAGCTTAAACATTTTGCCTAAACTAAAAAAATTGCAAATTTTTTTAGTCTATCCTAACATATAATAAAAAATCTCGGTCATATTTTTGCATTTTTCACATGAAATCATGTGCTGAGCACAGCTGACAAGACCAAAACCGGAATTTGGTGAGATTTCATGCCTTCTCGACTTCGATGACAAGAACGTTAGTTAGCATAGATATTTCGCTAATATATTTTTCAACGGTCTCAACGATTTCGTTTTTCATGGTTATTATCGGTTTGAAACCCGAAAATGTCGAAATTATTTTTAAATATTCGTATTTTTAGAGTTTTGAAAAAAGCTAGGTCAATAGTTGTAGTTATATGGTAATCACTTTTCTCTTGCACATTTTTGATTTTGTCAAAAGCTCAAAAATACTAGACTATGCTAACACATTTTTAATAAATTTAAAATATTTCTTCACTTTTTGTTATGCTGTCTTACTTTTTATTATTTGCTACTGTTTTTTAATGTCCACCACATATTTGTCGGCTGCTTATTTATTTTTCACAACATCCCTCTGCTAGACAACACAAAAGAATGCATATTCCATATAATTAGGCGAAATTCCGTCGTTTCTCTTTTTGAAGTGAATAGGACCCTTCAAACCGACAAGCTTTTAAAAGACTTCTTTTTCTGTAAGAAATTATTTTTCATTTCTCTTCTCGCCAAAGTCATGGTCTGGTTTCAAGGCCATTTCTTTTGAGATTCTGGCTTATTGGGCTAGCTTTCTATCTTTTTTGCTGGTGGAGTTGGCTGAAGCTAAAAAGGTAGTGGTCACCAAGACTGTCAAGAAGACTGTTCGGCGCATTCCCGTGGAAGATGACCAAGATGCAAAAGACTCCTTTTCCAAGACCACATTTGTGAAAGAAGATGGTGATAATGATGAGAATGGAGGCAGTGGAAGCAACTACAAACACTCTTCATCCTCTTCCTCGTCCTCCTCTTCTTCCGGTAGAAGTCAAGCAGCTACTGCTGGAAGTGAAGACGAGTTCCAGGAAGAGTCCAGCCGAACTGTCAAAAAGAGCTCTCGCAAAGGGGGCAAGAAAAGTGCAAAATCAAGTATGCTTTAATTAAGATATTTCGATTTTTTGAGAGAATAATACTTTTAAAACAAAAAGAGTATTTTGCGAAAATTCGGATGTGCCGTATATTGAGAAATTATTTAAAGTCATTAAAATTTTCGACACGAGCAGCTTTTTTACAATCACCTTTTCACAGGGTAGGCCAGCACTATGCGGAACCAAAATATGTCTTGCGCACTTTTTTGAGACTTTGGAATATATTTGAGTATTTTTTAACATGATTTTAGAATGAAAAATTTATGGGGTCAGGGTAGTACTTGCGACAAGAGTCAAATTTCCAATCTGTAACAGTGCTAAATTTACTTTTTCACGACTGTAGGTTTTTCCAGCCATCGTGTTCAGCGTGAAATTCTGCACAATTCTGCACTGGTGCACACCGCCTTTCCCGTGTTAAAAACTTAGATAGCAAGTCTTAAAAAATATAGATTAGGCTCGTTTCAATAAAAAAATATTTTAAAATTTTTTGAGTGGCTCTGTAGAATAAACTTTCGCTTGTGCTAATTTGAGAAACTTTGAAAAAGTTTCTTAATACTATTGTACAAAAACATTTAAAATTATAATTTTTATGAAAAAGACGTGAGAAGTTGATGTTTAAATAATTTCAGTAAAAGAAGAACACGAAGAAAGTGCTAAAAATGAAGAAAGTAGCAGTAGTTCTAGCAGTAGTAGTAGCAGTAGCTCTTCACACAAAATGGCAGATCTTCGAGCAGCAAAAGTTCGCACAGCAGTTACACCAAAGGCAGTGGGCATGATGTGGAAGAGTCCGAGTCAAGCAGCCGAAGCAGTAAGCACAAGAAAGGCACAAAAAGAGCAGTGGTGAAGACATGGAGAACACAGTTATTGAAACCAGCAAAACTGTAAAGACAAAGAAAAGCAGAAAAGGTGGAAAAGGCAGTGGGAGCGAGGAAAATGAAAGTTCCAAAAACTCTGCAAAAAGCAGTCACAAAAAACATGGAAGAAAAGGCGTAAATATCGAAGAGACCGAAGAGACTACAATGACACAAGAGGAGCAGGAAGAAGAGGAAAGAAAGAGAAAGCTTGTTGAAAATGAAGAGACAACAGTCACCAAAACAAAGAAGACTAGCAAAACAGGTAGAGGAGCCACTGAAGAACAGAATGAAAATGATGAAGCCGAAGAATCCAGCTCTTCAAGCCATAAGTCTAGTAGCACCAAGAAGAAAGGAAAGAAGACAATCAAAAATGGGATGACCGAAGAAGCCACTAGTTCAGAGGATGGTAGACAAGGCGATGCTGTGGATGAAAATGGTGTGACCAGTGTCACAGTGACCAACAAGACATTAATCACTAGAAGAGGCAAGGGACATGGTAGCCATGCGGTGGACTCCAAAGAAGATGCTGATCAAGAAGAGTCAAGCTCGTCAAGCAGCCACAAATCTAGCCACACGAAAGGAAGTAAGCACGGAAGCCAGGAAGACCAGCAAACCAGTTCTACTGACACTAAGACGTCAGGCGGACGCACTACCGAAAATGATCAGCAAAGTGAAAACAACGGACAGGAGTCGAGCTCAACAAGCATCCACACATCCAAGACTACTACCAACAAAAAGGGTTTTTCGGGTGCAGATGATGTGAATACTCAAACTGAAAATGGTGGCCAGGATGAGACCAGCTCTACCAGCACCCAAACATCCAAGACTACTACCAACAAAAAAGGTTCTTCAGGTGCAGTTGATGTGAACACTCAGACTGAAAATGGTGGTCAGGATGAGACCAGCTCTACCGACACCCAAACATCCAGCAGTACTGACAAAAAAGTAAAAGGAACTAAAGGCAATGTGGATGATGAGCAGAATGAAAGTGGTGGTCAGGAGTCTAGTTCGACAAAAATCCGTACTTCCAGTGTTACCACTACTGATGAAAACGGACAAAAGACAGATGAAAATACCAAAGGCACGAACACAGAAGGCAGCGAGTCAAGTTCTACAACCACTAAAAAGACAATCGGCCAAAAGATGACAATGATGATGCAGCAGACAAGACAAATGGACAAAACAAGGGAAGAGACATTGCCTTGGGAGAAGATGAAGAAATCAGCATTAGTGAGACAGACAAAAAAGCTATGGTGGTGGGAAAACAATGGAAGGCACAGACGAAGAAGAGAACAACAACAATGAAGAGTCTAGCTCTAATTCTCAAAGTCACAAGTCAGGCAGCCCTGGAAACAAGAATGTCAACACAGACAATGTTGACCAGAACGAAAACACTAATGAGGAGTCAAGTTCCACTTCTACCTCTAAAAAACACAAGTCAGGTAATGGCCACAGGAAGACACACTGACAATGATGACCAGAATGGAAACACTCAAGAAGAGTCCAACTCCAGCTCGAGCTCTAAAAGCCGCAAGTCAGGCAGTAATGGACAAACAAAAGGAACCACTGACGATGATGACCAGAATGGAAACACCGAAGAAGAAGAGTCTAGTTCTAGTTCTAAAACCAGCAAATCGAACAGAAAAGGCAAGGGTGGTCGCAAGGGTGGAAGTTTGGTAGAGACTGAGACCAATGAGAAAAAACACTGTAGTGGAAAATGGTGATGGTGGAGATGATGGAGATGACGATGTGGACGAAGAAAGCAGGACTGAGACGAGCACTACAAAGAAACGCAGAAAGAAGGGTGGCAAAGGAGGCAGAGGCAAAAAAAGGGGCAGAAGTCAGCTAGTGGAAGAAACAGAGGAGACCACAGAGATCAGGGAGCTCAAGAGGGATTGGAATGGTAGATCGCTGGATGGCAGAGCTCTGAATACTGGCACTGACAAATGCAAAAACTCCTTCGAGGGCTGGACACTTCACAATGGCTTCTACTACAAAGTCATTGTGGCACAGGTAATTTTATTTGTTGACGTGAGGTTTTTTTAATTTCGCTTAGTTTGAAAATTAAAGTAAGTAAAAAAAAAAACAGTGAATCAATCATTTTACTGCAAAAAATGTTTTGTTGATATATTTATTTAAATATTTTAAAAAAAAAGTATGCCCTATTTAAGTATTAGGAGCTTTTTTCGTGAATGCCCAAGTGAACCCCCCCCCTCAAAGAGTATGATTTCTCTGGCGTAAAAGAGGGTGGTGCATATTCAGAAAACCCCAATTCCTTGCAATGTGGAGTGTGCTGGTCTTCCACCGCAAAGAGGCGAAATACTCACGGTATTTTTACAAACAAAATAAGCTATAATGATAAGCGCAACACCCTTAACTCATACCCCTCGATTTTGATACTCTTTGGAGAAGCTGCACTTGGTATGCTGTCATTTTTATTCAATGTATTTTGTTCTTGTGTTTTTTCGTTCACACAACTTTATTTTTAACTTTCGTGCACTTAATAGTCAAAATGATCGCTAGAATCTGGCGAATACTTTAGTCGTTAAAAATCTTAGAAATTATATAAAAAAAATCGGAAAAATGAGCAGAATCAAGTCAAGTAACAGTTTTACGGAGATTAGGTCGCGTAAAATGATGTTTTGTGACTTGGTGTGTATGAATTTATTAAGTTTTCTTTACCAGATTTATCACTAGAGTCTAGCAAACATTTTAGTGATAAAACTCCAAAAAAGTTCAAATACAGAAATTCAAGACCAGAAAAGCCAAAACACACAACTGCGTTTTACGTGACCTAATCTCTGTTATCACTCTCTTACTTGACTTGATTTTTCTTATTTCTAAAAAAGGTTAGATAAACTTATTAATTTTTTACTACCAAAATATTTGCCAGATTCTAGCGGTCATTTTGACTATTAAGTGCACACAGCTCGAAAATAAAGATTTGTGAACAAAACTTATAAAATTTTCCAACAAAAACCGTGATTCCCGTGGGTATTCATAACTTTGATTTGAGTGTTGTACCATTGTTATGGTAATATAATCTCCAGAGCCAGATTTTGATGGAAAATCATGGATCCTCGACAATAATACGCGATAAAAAATCCTCGCGATAGACTCCGAAAAATCCCCTTGTTGGATAAAAAGACGTTATTGAAAAGGTGAAAATTTCAAAAATTAAGATTCAGCTTAGTCAAAATATACGACCAGGTAAATAAATATACGACCAAAAAGTATCCAGGCTTCATTTCCGGGTTCTTCATTTCTTTTGGTTAAAAGCCAGATATATCAGAATAAATCTTATATATGTCTTCCATGCTACTTCGCCTTCTTATAAGTCAAAAAGAAGCTCGGGTGGTGATTAGAGTAAATATGGTATTCTGGTCTATCAAATAACCTATGGTAGTAGACGTTTTAAAGTTATAATACATTTTTAAAGGTCTATCACCTGTTTCAGAACCACGATAAATATATAATGATATTTTTCAATCTGAAACTACCTGTTAAGACCTGTATTGAATTTCCTTATTTCTTAATTAAAACAGATGAATCATGACCAAGCAGAAGAAGCCTGCCAAAAAGAATGTTCTCATTTGGTGTCCATCCACTCTACTGAAGACAATGAGTTTGTGTCTAGTTTGATAGGAAAGACTGGAGTGCCGGCACTGGGATGGTGGCTAGGACTTTACAGGTATTTTTATGTACCGTTTTTGAAAAGATTTGCAATTAATTGTATTTTAAGAAAACCTATCGCAATTCTGACCAATTCCGCTCCACTTGGCACGACAGCACTAAAATGGCATTTGGCAATGTCCCAGGCCGTGTTCGCACCGGCGCAGCTTTTGAAGTAACTTTAGTGTTTTTTCAGTATAAACTTTTAGTGTGAAAAATAAAAATTTCAATTTATTATTATTTTCCAGTTGTTCAAAATAATGATTTTCAGCAACCCTGGTCCCCAGGTAAATTAAATGTGTTACCGTATTTACTCTATTGAACGGGCATGCCCGTTGAATTTTCAACCCCTCGAAAATTGGAAAATTGTGAGGTCGATCTCGGGATTTCCGGGTGCTCAACTAAAATCTAAAACCTGGAATCGATAGAGCTCGTGGGAGTTAAGAAAATGCATGTAACAGCTTTGCAAAATATTCACTTTGCTCCGAGATATAAGTCCTCAAAGTTTAGGGGCCCGTTTATTAGAGAGTGCCCGTTTAATAGAGTAAATACGGTAAATAATTAGTGTACATTAAAAAAATTCAGGACAGCCAGATTTTTCTTCTGTTGTTGAGGTGTTTAAAATAATTTAAAAAAGTAATACTATAGTTTATTATAGGAATGTGTGCACATGTATGAATTGCGCCTAACTACTACATTAATTTGAAATTAAATGAAATTTTAGGTGGCCAGTAGCTCATCAATGGGCAAAGATGTGGAACGACATGGGTTAGTTTGTTAAGAAAACTGTGATTATTTTGTTATTATCAAATAAAATAATTTTTTCAAGGCTGCCACGCTGTCCTGACCGGAGGTTGTTGTTTAATTTTAAAAATTTGACCTTACCAGTGTTTGCCCCACCCCCAAAATTGAGTTTGGGCATTTTGAAATTTCGACTTTTTACCTGTTTAACCATCTTTTGGGCAAAAGAGCCTCTAAATGCATTTTTGATTAAGAGTCTTGCTCGGATTATGTCTAAGGTAAGTGAGCGGGTACTTGTGCATTCGGGGGTGGCCCTTTTTGGTTAACTTTAAATATGGTTTAAACGTCTCCTAAGTAATTTTATACGCCAGAACGATAAAAAACTTGTTTCCAAACAATTTCCGCACTAAAAAATGAAGTCCTCAAAAAAGTTGGCTACCAAAGATTGACCAACTGCCTTGGTCCCCCAAGGTAAATATCGTATATTAAGGTATCCTACCACGTTTGGTCACTGGAGCTGGGTAAAAAGAGTCTTTAATGCATGTATGATCAAAGAGTCTCATTAACCCATTTTTGGTCTCTTACCACCATAATACAGGCCTAAATTGCATTAAAAATAGTCAAAAGGGTACTTCTAGGTGGCTCAAAAACATAACGTTCTATTACCAGAACTCAAAAATAATGCCTTTTTCGAACTCCTGAAGTGATTTTAGGTTGATATAGGGTGTTTAGAAACACTTTAAAAAAATTTCATCTGGGGGGGGGGGGTATACTCCAGTAGCGCCGAAAATTCATATGGCTGTAGTTAGCCCATATCATGTGCTCACATCTCATCATTCTGAATGTCAAAAGCTATTACTTTTTTGATTAAACTTTTTGGTAAGATATATAAATTAAAGCAAAATACCAAACTCAAGATCACTCACTATTCCACAATGAGCTTATGACAATTTCACAGGTGTCTGCATGAAACCAAGTGAATCCAAACAGACTACAGATGACACAGACGATGACTACCCTGACGATAACACAGGCGCGGGAGATGCTGCTAAGACTGGAAAAAACAAAGAGGACGGTAGACAAGGCAGAGATGAAAGATCTGCAGATCAACAAGATGAAGAGTCTCAATATACCAAGAAAACATCTAAGACCAGAAAACACAGAGGCGGAAACGAAGAGGAGCAAAGTGAGGATGGAAATGAGGAAGAGTCAAGCTCCTCCAGCATGCGCAAGTCCAGTAGCTCCAGCAAAAACTCTAACAGCAACAACCGACAAAGTAGCTGGAAGAAACATAGCAAAACAACTAATATTGAGAATGAAGACCAGGATGAGGAAGAAGAACCAGCTCTAGTTCCAAAAAGCGAAGGACAATCAGAAAAGGCAAGGGTGGAGGCAAAGGTAGAAGTTTGCTAGAAACAGAGATCAACGAAGAAAATGTGGTGGAAGAAAATGGTGATGGTGGAGATGACGATGTGGATGAAGAAAGCAGGACTGAGACCAGTACTACAAAGAAACGCAGAAAGAAGGGTGGCAAAGGAGGCAGAGGCAAAAAAAGGGTAGAAGTCAGCTAGTGGAAGAAACAGAGGAGACCACAGAGATCAGGGAGCTCAAGAGGGATTGGAATGGTAGATCGCTGATGGCAGAGCTCTGAATACTGGCACTGACAAATGCAAAAACTCCTTCGAGGGCTGGACACTTCACAATGGCTTCTACTACAAAGTCATTGTGCACAGGTAATTTGAAATTTTGGAATTTGCATGTTTTTGGAAGTATAGGTGTACGGGGTGGGGAGTTATTAGAGCGCAGGGATTCTAAGGAGCAGGTACTTTATTTTTCAACCTAAAAAATATGAATAAAAAATTACTTTTAACCATGGTTCGCAAAAACAGCATATTTGCTGAAATGCAGCAAAAATATTTGGCGTTTTGTGTTTATTAAAAAAAGTTTTAGCAAAAATGCAGCAAAAATTTTGCTGCATTTCAGCAAAATTTTGCTGCATTTTATTGTTTCCTACATATTATGCGTCTTTCATTCTTTGAACTAAATTTTTCGCTTTTTTCTACCTGAAGTCAGAAAATGTATGAAAGGCCGTATAAAAGAAACAATTCGGCTACATGCAGCCCGTCAAAGTCACTCGAAAAGGGGAAGCGGCTTTCGTATACGCATTACCAGGTCACAGGTTCAAATCCCCTGGGTGTATACCGTATTTTACCTCATTCTTCGTATTTGATTTTCAAGTTTGGTATGAAAATGATGCTCATTCTCATGGGTATCCAGCAAAAGCATCATCTCACGTTTGACAACTATAAAGTTTCGAGTTGCAGGTTATATCCTACTTGAATTAGCTACTTTATTTTTGAGTTTTTCCTTGATTGATTTTTTCTGTATTTTTTTTATAAGTACAGAGTGACGAAATAAAATTCTGGCACTTTCAAAAAATTAACGGCATAACTTTTTTTGTCACAGATTCACTTTTTCTTGTACCAGATTCACTTTTTTTTGTACCAGATTCACTTTTTTCTGTCTCAGATTTCCTCATTTCTGTCACAGATTTGATTCTCGACACGAAATCAACAATTTTAAAAAATTTTGTGTGAAATTCAGGGTGGGCAAAGACCAGATGGCTGGAGACCCACTCCAGAATGGCCAAAAACCAAAATTACTGGTTTTTTGGGGTTTCTAAAGGGGGAGAAAACTTTTAGAGAAAAACCGATTGAGCGAATCAGATTTCGGGTCCGATCGTTAAATCACTCACAAATCCAGGTTTATGGTGGTTTTGAGCGGTTCAGGTGATTTAACCGATCGACCCGAAATCTGATCCGCTCAATCGTTTTTCTCATAAAGTTTACTCCCCTTTAGTAAACCCCGAAAACCAATAATTTTGGCCTTTTGGCCATTCCGGAGTGGATCTCCAGCCATCTGGTCTCTGCCCACCCTGAATTTCACACAAAATTGTTTAAAATTGTTGATTTCCTGTCGAGAACCAAATCTGTGACAGAAATGAGGAAATCTGAGACAGAAAAAAGTGAATCTGGTAAAAAAAAGTGAATCTGTGACAATAAAAGTATTGCTCAAATTAACGTACGTAACCCCTTGTCCGGTCGTTTCCGTTTTTGGGGTGGCAAGCCTTGTGAACCTCCACAATAATAGCCCGCTGGGATGAAGGTCACAAGCACAAGCTCCCGGATAGCTTAAATACTGTCATCGGTTTTCCTGGAAAGATCGATGGGGCAAGGAGCTAGCAATGTAAATCTTTTTAAGTGCCCGAATTTCTTTTTCCCAGAGTATGAGCGTCATTTTCATACCAAAAATGAAAATAAAATACGAAGAATGAGGTCAAAATACGGTATGCACCAGTGGGATTTGAACCTGTGACCTGGGTAATGCGTATACGAAAGCCGCTTCCCTTTTCCAGTGACTTTGACGGGCTGCATTTAGCCGAATTGTTTCTTTTATACGGGCTTTCATACATTTTCTGACTTCAGGTAGAAAAAAGCGAAAAATTTAGTTCAAAGAATGAAAGACGCATAATATGTAGGAAACAATAAAATGCAGCAAAATTTTGCTGAAATGCAGCAAAATTTTTGCTGCATTTCAGCAAATTTGCTGTTTTTGCGAACCATGCTTTTAACATAGATTTTAGTTTTCCAGGCACAGTCGAACTCGATATAACAACATAATTCGGTTGGATTTAGCAAAATGTAATTAAGTATAACGAACATTTTTTTTGTACCTCATACATACGTTTTTTCGAGGTTTCACTGTAGTAAAAAACAGTTTTTTAAACCAACTGTCTAAAAAGCTGTCTTTTATGCGGGAAATTTGTCCTAAAATAAGACTAGCAAAAAAATATAAAAAAAAGTTTTATCATAAAGCTAAGAAGCCGTGTAATGACTTTAGCAATTTTCTTCGTACTGCTTATTTAGGACCTGTACTCGCACTCGTATTAGTATCATGGTGAAAATTTTCTTCGTACTCGTATTTGTAGTCGTAGTACGAGATAAAAAGTGCTCGTATTCGTACTCGAACTCGTACTTTGCTCGTAATTACCACTTTTCGTCGTGCTTGTCTCATACTTGATCAACATTACAATTTTTTAGATAATTTTTTATTTAGAAAATAAACTTGTCCTGGGTATTAATGTGGAGGGTACTGGAGGATACCTGGATTGCCTATTTTTTATTTACTACTTGTTTCTTTTACTAGAACTTGGCAAAATGAGTCTCACTATCAGGGATGAGCTTTTTGTAACTATTCGGGAAATAGTTAAAAATTTTGCATTTGAAAAATAGTTACAGCCTGTAACTATTTGACTTTGTAACTATTCTTGTAACTATTTAATCACCAATAGTCTCAGTATTCTTAAAATATAGAGAGTCTCTATAACACTTTTACCAAGCCCTCCTGAGCCCCCTTCGGGACGCAGAAGGCAATAATAAATAAAAAAATAGGCAATTCAGTCCCCCACTGGAGGGCTTCCCGTACCCTTTACATTAATCACCCAGAGCAAAAATCAATGTTCGTGTCAAATTTTTTGTCTAAAAATGGTCGACGGGCCCTAAAAACATGTTTTCTACACGTTTTAGATGCTAAACACCCGAAAAGCACTTTAAACCTATTTTTGAGTAAAAACGGAATTAGGCACTTTAGCCGTATATTTTCCCAGAAGGGGATTGCCCGAGGCAGGGAATTGTCTCCGGCAGGGAACTGTCCAGCGGGAATTGTCTCCGGCAGGGAATTGTCTCCGGCAGGGAATGGCGCGGCAGGGGAATTGTTACGTATCGCTTTTGCACGAATTATTTGTGTCCTAAATATGTGCAGAGTGTCTGGATTTTCTTTAAATTTTGTTTTGCCGCGCCAATCTTTTCGATTCATGTTGTCTGCTTAATTTCCACTGTGGAGTTAAGTCATGCAAAGAATTGTCTCTCAAGTTTGCGGCTTTTTGGAGTATCAATACAATTGTGACCTAGAAAGATAACAGACGGTGAAATAAATTTGTTATTAAAATATTATCAAATTTAAAAACGAATTTTTATAATAAAAGTTAAGTAAATGCTGAAAATTTTACTGAAAATAACTTTTTCAAGCTAGAAAGTGTTCGTACTCATACTCGTACCTGCCTCTCATACTCGTTTTTGTACTCGTAGTACGAGTACGATACGAGTACGGGAACGAGTACGAAGTCCGTTACACTCATAAAGAAGCTAATTTAAAAATAATTACCGTATTTATTCTAATAGAAGGCCATGACCTTCTATTTTTCAGCCTAATATTTTTTCGGCTTTGTGTTATAAATGCAATAAATTGTGGTTTAGCCCCCCCCCTAGTTTTGGCCCTAAGGGGTGGCCTTCTATGAGAGACTGGCCTTCTATTAGAACAATATACGGTAGTCTTATTTTACAGTCGACCCCATGACCAACAGAAGAAGCCTGCCAAAAAGAATGCTCACATTTGGTGTCCATCCACTCTACTGAAGAAAATGAGTTTGTGTCTAGTTTGATTGGCAAAACTGGAGTGCGGCACTGGGATGGTGGCTAGGTTTTACAGGTACTTTCAAATCAGATTATAAAAAACTACTCAATTGATTGTATTTTAAGAAAAACCAATCGCCAATTCTGACCAGTTCCGCCCACTTGGCACGATAGCACTAAAATGGCATTTGGCAATGTCCAGGCCGTGTTCGCACTGGAGCAGCTTTTGAAGTAATTTTAGTTTTGTTGACTATAAACTGTTAGTGTAAAAATTAAAATTTTCATTTGCTGTTATATTTCTAATTGTTTTCAAAATAATTATTTTTCAGCAACCCTGGTCCCCAGGTAAATTTAAATTGTTAAATAATCAGTGAACATTGAAAAATTCAGGACAGCCAGATTTTTCTTCTGTTGTTGAGGTGTTTGAAATAATTTAAAAAAGTAATATATAGTTTATTATGGAATGTGTGCACATGTATGAATTGCGCCTAACTACTACATTAATTTGAAATTAAATGAAATTTTAGGTGGCCAGTAGCTCATCAATGGGCAAAGATGTGGAACGACATGGGTTACTAATTTCACCTTGATTTCGCATACCGTATTTCCTCTAAAAAGGCGGCCGGCCGCCTTATTTTCAAACTCCCAAAATCTAAAATTGTCAATCAAAAATGGCCTTAAATCTGAATTTTAGTCAAAAAATGAGGGGGGCCGCCTTATTAGAGGAAATGCGGTACATACCGTACTTACCCTAGTAAGGTCCCCATAGGGCCTTATTTCATTTCAAACCTTCAAAACTCAGAAATTTTCAGGAAAATTCGGGTTTTATGGCTTAAAGGGGCATGCTCGCCGATGGGAATATTTTGAAAGGCGGGTAGGTCAATTCAAACGAGAATTATTTCAAAATAAATTTTAGTTGAGTACCCTGCGGGGAATAAGTAATCAAAAATATTTAATTGGTTAATAGAATCGGTGGCCTAATGGGATAGTAGCGGCGGACTGCGAAAGTTGGTCGTCGTTCGATTCTCACTGGAGTATAATTTTTCCTCGACTTTTCCGAAATTTCGTCATTCTTGTTTGAATTTCGCTGGTACCAGCCTTTCAAAATATTCGCATCGGCGACGAGCATGCTCCTTCAATAAAAACTAAGTAAGCGGAATCCGGAAAATATGTGAAAAAGATATCAACAGATTTGCAAAATATTGATTCTGAGCTAACAAGGAGCATCCACGAACTGGCAACTTCGATTTAACTTCTCTGACAAGTCTATCTTGTAGAGCTTGGTCGATTCACTATAAAATTTTCAATATTACCAGCCCATGGTTAGAAAAAATAAAATTTGGAGGCTCGAGAAATATCAAGCCGCAATAGCCTCGGTCCTCCTTGTCGATTTTCGAAAACATATTTTCTGCAGTAAGTCTTTGATATAGATACATCTTTGAAAGTTCGATCCACAGCTGAGTCCAACATTATTTTTAGCCATTTGTTGAAAAAAGTCGCATGGAAGTTTCACTGGAAACTTCCACTTAGTGGATCTTTCTACTCTTGTAATATGTAGATTCTGAAAAGTCGCGTTTGTGACCTCATAAGAGAAATACGGTGTGCTAAGCATTAATTTTGTGTTGCTTTTCAAATATATATGCGGATATATATTCAGGTTGCCACGCAGTCCTGACAGGAGGTTATTTGATTGTTTTTTAATTCTATCCGTCTATGTGGCACCGAATTTTATAGGAGTGTGCATGAAGCCAAGCAAATCTGGAACTGCTGCTGCAGATGATGATGATGACTATAAAGAAAACTAAAAAGATTAATTATTTAATAAAAAAATTTGTGTCGTAAAGGAAAGTAAATTATTATTAAATGGCATATATTACGTTAAAAATTGATACTCACTGACTGGAATGTTAACTGTATAAAACCCGAGCAACTTTTCATTATTATGCATTTTAAGTTTTTTTATTTTAGGTGAAAATCGCAAAAAAATTGAAAAAAAGAAAGCTTTTAAGATTCTATTGATTAAAGAAAATATGATATGCAAGCAAAATTTTGCGTTGCTTTAAAATGGATATACAGTCAAACCTCGATAATCCGCCACCCCATGGGACCGATCCGAGGGTGGCGGATTATCGAGGTGGCGGTTTAGCGGGGTAAACTTTGTTGAGTTTCTCTGATGGCCAACCAAATCAGGCTTCTCGAGAGTGGCGGTTTATCGAGGGTGGCGGTTTTAGCGGGTGGCGGATTATCGAGGTTGGACTGTACAAAGTATTCTCAAGTTTGATGAAATAATCTATTGATAATTGATAAAAATTTGGCTCTATGTGTTTTTAAAATATGTACTTTCCGCGGATCGAAAAAAATTCTCAGTCCACCAATGTGGAACTGAAAATAACATCTTGGTGTTTGAGCAGATGTCGTATGACGAAAATCTATTGAAATTAAGACTTTTCAAGAATTATTTAATTCAAAAATAAAGGAAAAACAACAGGGCGACCAAGGCAACCTTTTATCGGAAAGGTGTGCGAACACATATAGAGCCAAAATTTAGGTTAAGTGAACTTTCTGTATCTGACATACAGTTGGGATAAAGGCTCCCAAGTAAGCTGATTTTTTCAGCCAATTTGGTTTGTTTTGATACAAATACAGATTTTTGTACAGCTTAAACTTAGAAGCTGTATTAGCAGCACATATTTAATTTTTACTAAAAACAATAGAAAAAAATCAAAAAAATTTATTACAATGCATTTCAAAACATAAATTTAAGTACGATAAATTAGCATAGCTAAATAGGTGCACACCCCTGCACTAAACAGACTAAATAGTGCAATGATCTGGAAAAGTCGAAGCTGAAAAAGCTTAAGATAAAACTTTTGAATACGCAACAGTTTAGTCTAGTTTAAAAAAACCTGGTTTGGAAGCAACTCTTTCTCCTCTAATTCCTACTTCACAATTGAGTCATCAATTGTCTTTTTAATAACCTCTCCTATGCCAATCAAAATAGCTATGAGGCAAATAATATAAAGACAAATATTAAAAGCTGCTTCTGTGTCTGAGATTCTTTTTCGAAAATTTTTAGCTGCAATAGTCATGGAAATGGCTAAAATAGTAAATAAAAGACTAGTTATCATTATTATGTTAGTACCTGCTGCAATCCAGGAGCCTAGTCCATTGACCTGTGAACACCATTTAAACCACCTTCTTCTTTGTCTCCGAGCGACATTTAAAATACACGGAAATAGGCTGACAGCTACCATAAGTATAGACAAGGCACCAAATAAAGAGTGTATGGCTCTAGGAGAAGTGTTTTTTAGTCCGCCTGGCTACAAGTTACTTAAAAATTTGTTGATTTGAAAATCATATTACCTTTGGACCCTTCCATTCAAATTCATAAGCAATTAAATAGATAAGGTTCTGCAAGCAATCAAACTTATCGCAATCCAGTTCACAGTTCTGGTAACTTAAATTTTTTTTAGCATGATCACACAAAAAATATATCTTTAATGCAAAAAAACTCAAAATTATGCGGTATTTTCAAATGTTCACTTGAAAATTTTTATAAAAACCGAGTTAGAAGCCAAGGTTAAAAAATAGAAACTAAAAAAAAAAAGGGGTCCTGTCTGAGATGACAGTTTCCATGTGTTCCCTTTGTCTTAGTCCCTCCCAAGGATTTTTTCAGAGGTGGAGGCGTAGTGTAATGGCAGCACGTGGCCCGGTAATCCGAAACAGCTGGTTCAGTTCCAGCCACCACCATTTCATCTGAAGCAAATCAATTACACATCAGTTTTTTGCCTTGGTATCCCCTGCTGATTTTTGTGAAATTTTCGGCTGTAGCCTTCAGCAAGGTAGGCCAGCGTATGTTAGGGGGCTCGGCTTGAGTTCAGAATCCCCCCACGGGGACTGATCAGGTGGAGGAGATAACTTCATATTCGTGTTTCTCGACCCCGATTTCATGAGAAAGCCGGCTGTTTTTTTGGTTCTGAGAAAAAAAATTTTTTCGAACCACAGGGGGTATCATTTTTTTAGTAAAAATTTGAAAAATTTAAATTGGCGCCTTTTGAATTTAAAAGGATTAAGGGCTATAGGGAGGAAGGAATAAAAGGGCCACTAATCACACAGGGCCCACTAACAAGAAGATGTTGAACATAGTTTGAATACTGGGCCTACCGCATAAATAAACTCTGGTATGCATGCTTTTTCATGCATCCAGAGTCACTTTCGAGTGATTGTGTCTAAGGTATGTGGTGGCGCATCTCAACTCCAAGCCCCCAAGCCCCCTGCGCTTCGAAGGGGCGCAGGGGCTTGAGAGTTAGAGATGCGCGCACACACTTACCTTAGACATGATTCCGAGAAGTACTCTTGACCATAAAATGCATATAGGTCTTTTTTTGCCACGCCAGTTGAAAAACATGGTGAGGCAGTCGAAGAATATATAATCAAATTTATAATGTTCTGCCATAAAAGTGGCCCCTTTTATTCCCTTCCCCTCCCTATACAGCCCTTAATCCTTTTAAATTCAAAAGGCGCCATTTAATTTTTCAAATTTTTGTCTAAAAAACCATGATACCCCCCTGTGTTTCTTAAAATTTTTTTTCTCAGAACCAAAAAAAACAGCCGCTTTCTATGAAATCGGGGTCGAGAACACGAATATGATTATCTCCTCCACCTATCATTCCCGTGGGGGGGATGCTGCAACTGCAACCAGGGGCCAAACATGAAGCTAAGATATAAGCCAACATATTTTGAGTCCGTCCTAACATAAGCTGGCATATCTGGCCTAGCTTAAAGCTTAAAATCCGAAAAAATTAACAGGGGAACAAGGCAAAGAACTTTTCTCCTTTCAGATAGGGCCAAAAAGAGCATTGAAGTTCTATTTCTTACTTTCACATAACTCATTTCTGTTTTTTTATTGTGAGTGGACACCTAATTTCACCTAATTTTTAATTGTCATAACATTTACAAAGAGCTTTGAAGAATAGATTTTAAAACACTTCGAAAACTCAGGATTTTTTTGCCTTTTAGCCATGCGTGCCAAACTTTACATAGAAAATTAAAAGCTTTACAGTAATTTCAAATTTAATGCTAAATTTTCTAGAAGAGGTATTTGACTGTAAACGATAAATAAAATAAAGAAAAAAAACAATAAAAGGTAAGTATTTACGAGGAAATTTATTAATTAAAAAATAACTTACAATAAACCATATTCTATGTCACTAATAAGCGTCTGCCCCTAATCTCCGCAAATATCTGGCGCTACTAGTCCTATTGAGATCAGGAAAAATAGGCGAAAGTTAGAATGATCCTAAAATGTCAAATTTGAGAAAAAAATAATTAATTTTACCATGAGTTTTTATCAAAAATGCTTTTGTTCATAGGGCACCAAGGCTCTTGAGCTGAGATGTTGGCTTGCAAAGAGGTCACTAGAAGCAGAATGTTTAGAGCAAGAAAAAAGTGAAAATAAATTTCCAAATTTACTTGTGCAATTGTTAGCTCATCAAAACATTAAAGAAATATCAAAAATATTTATGTGTAATGCTGATTTTATTCACCTCACCAAGTATTGCTATTGATTTTTCTCTCTTTCTCTAATGTTTACAGAAGGGGAAAAGGGACAGAGAAACAAAGTTCAGCATAAAAAAGGAGCTAACCGCAAATCGAACATGGACAACTTGAAGGCTCTTAAAAATCTATTGTAATAGAAATTGTAAAAAATTAAAATAATATTTTTGACGATTTTACTCTCATAAAAGAGGAGTAAATTGGGCAAATTCAAACTATTCCAATTCAAATTGGGCACATAGAAACTAGGCCGATTTAAGTTAGGCCAATTTAATTAAGTAACAGTATTGAGTCACACAAAAGGTTTACCATTGCAATTTTTCTTCGACAGACTCCTAGCTTTGGCCTAAATTTGAGAGCTTAATACATTTTATTATATATTTATAATATATATTATTTTTATATTTCGAGCAGGCCTGTGCACGGCCCACTTTTCGCGGCCCGGCCCGGACATTTTTTTTTGGCCGGCCCAGCCCGCCCGAACCTAATTTTTTTTCGGGCCCGGCCCGGCCCGGGCCGGGCGGGCTGGCCCGAGTATAGTCAACTGTCAGTGCAATTTCTAACATATTCAAAAAATCAAGCAAAAAATAGAGTGGGAGACTTTATTATTCAACATCACTCGAAACGCAATACTTTTTCTATTATTTATTTTCTAACAAAATAGAGAAAATTGATTATGTGAAAAGTTCTCTACTTTTTCATCAATTGACTCATCGCTGTACCTAATTTTATTCCTTAAAATACTCAGTTTCCAAGTCAGGAGTGAATATCTCGGATTCAGTCCACTTTTTGCAAAGCAGTTTTTGCAAACAAAAATAGACAAGTTGTATCTTCAGATTACCTAAACGAAAAAAACCTAAACAAGCTTAATAGTAATCAGTTCAACCCTGTACGATTAATTCTTTTTAGCCTCACTTTTTTTGTCTTGAGCGGAATTTGAAATTTCACAGCAAAGTTGTAAGCTTTGAGGGCAGTTCCATAAACAAATTGACCATGCTAAACACGAATCCGATGTCAAAATCTAGGTTTCCACAGCGAAATTTAAGTTTTACGTAAAAATCGTTTTCGAACTTTTTTGGGAGTCTTGTTAAACACTAAGAAAGCCTGTTTCTGCCATGTTTTACTTTATTTTTTTGCACAAGAATGTTCCATTTTAATTGCTCTGTCTTTTGCGCTATAGTAGAGCCGTAAGGATTTTTGGAATCGCGAAAAAATTTTGACTTTTATTCAAAAAATACGTTTACAAAAGTGGCGAAAATCATTCTTTTGCTGGTAGTACAAATTTCAGAATTATTTTGGCAGTGTGATTATACCGTTAGAAAGCTCTAATTCTGGGCTTTCCGACGGTATAAAAAACAATACAAAAATTTATAGAAATCATAAGAAAATGAAAATTAACGATAGCTTAAAAACGCGAAAAAACAAGGTTTCAAAAATGGGCCGTTTTCATATTCTTTAGTGCGAATTTTGAAAAACTAATAACACAGGCGTGCTCAGCGTTAAATTGCATCGAAATAAACCAATGTAACAACCGGTATTTTACGTGTTAAGTGCTAGCTGCGATCACGGATGAGTGATTCAAATGATTGTAAGTAAATCTGAAGATAAAACTTGTCCATTTTTGTTTGCAAAAGCTGCTTTGAGATATTTTACTTTTAGCACGTTACTTTTAGTTTTACCGCGATTGTTACTACGGCCCCAGGAACTTTTTGACTTGTTTCGAATTTTTATTTCTAAAAATTTCACACTATTACATAGCCCTGGATTTAAGCTTTCTAACAAGCCATTATTGATTCAATGCGATTTCAAAAAAGTTTCAAAAACAAGTCTTTGTATGAACAGAACTTTCTTCAAACTTTTAAAAATTCCAGTAAGTCAGTCAACAAATTGTTGAAAACCCGAAATCCGTGACTACATTTTGATACAAGACTTAAATTTTTTTTTTAAATTGGTTTGATAAGGTATTTTAGATTAATAAATTCCGGGCCGGCCGGCCCGTCGATTTTCGAGCCCGGCCCGGCCCGGCCCGTGAGCAATTTTGAAAGTTGGCCCGGCCCGGGCCTCAAAAATCACGGCCCGGGCCGGGCCGGCCCGTGCACAGGCCTGATTTCGAGACTTAATTCGTTGTAAAAACAACGAAAAACAATGCTTCTAGTAGGAATCAAACTGACGATCAACTTTCACACTACGCCGCTGCTTTACCTCTCTGCTGTCGTGCTATTAAACAGAAAGTTGTAATTTTCATTACTTATCACAAGACCTTTCTCAACAAATTGCATTAAAAAATCTTTTTTGAATTGACGTGATACCTGCCTTTTGAAATATTCGGGGTATATACGTTTCCTCCTTTTGTCCCAAAGAGGATAAAAAGGAGAAACGTATAACGCAAAGCTTGTACGCGCCAATTCAAACATTTTGTTTAATTTGAAGCGTTTTCTTTTTGTTTCTTGATTCCTGAACTGGTGCAAGTAAACTATCTGATATTGATTCCGCTGGAAATGATACACGAAAATCTGGACGATACCGATCAGATCAATAAGTTAGTCTAACCAATTTTCGGTCGAGTAGTCTAAGTTAATATCCACCTGTAGGTAACCAGTTGATGGTCCTTCCTCGGGCGGTTATAATAATCGATTTACCCTTACCTTTTACCTTTACCTCTACCTTTACCTCTACCCGTTATAATAAAGAATTTTTACCCCTACCTCTACCCGTACCTTTTACCTTCACCTCTACCTTTACCTCTACCCGTATAATAAAGATTTTTACCCCTACCTCTACCCGTACCTTTTACCCTTACCTGTACCCTTACCTCTACCCGTTATAATAAAAGCTGCAGGTAAAGGTAGAGGAAGAGGTAAAGGTAAAAAACAACAGGAGAGACCAAGGCATATTTTTACCATGGGTGGTAGCAGAGTAAAAATTTTACCCCCAACTCGATTTTTAATTTTGTCCCGCAATGCATTTCTAAGTGATTCTGGGTCGCTGAACACGAATTCGACGTCTGTTTTCATTATTCTGTGTTGTTGTTGAGATTTGCTCGCTTTGTTGTACACGCACTGTTTGTCGTATTTTATCGCTCTCATGTCTAGTTATCGTTATGTTTATGCCTGAGATGTGCAAACGTTTGTTGAGCTGGTCGCCGAGAACCAAGAGGATCTCTTCCGAACAGTCGCAAAAAGGATTCAGTCGCTGGTCAGAACGCTGCTTGGAAGACCGTTACGACACACTCAACACCGAATCAAGGGTCGCACAGCGTGGAGCAGGTCAAGCAAAAGCATTCGAATCTCAAGAAGTTGGCCAAACAGGATCTCCAGGATCAGAAAAAGTGAGCCTTATCTTTCTTATTTTATGAAGGATCTCAGTAATGTATGTGTTTGAATTCAGGAGCGCATCGAAGACTGGTGGAGGTGGGCCAATGCACAAGCAGCAGCTACTCGAACAAGTACAGGTCATCTACGAGGGAAGTCCGAGTTTTGAAGGCTTGTCATCCGGCATCGAAACGTCTTTGGTCGGTTCGGTATGATTTCCTTCATGTCATTTTCCTCTTGGGACAGCGGATATGCACTCCGTCCGTGGTTAATGACTCCTTTCGCCGCTCATTCCACTCCTGCTCAAAAACGGTTGTTTTGTCTTTTTATTTATTTTCTTCCTAAGCAGTGAATTTCAGATACAACTCCTCCCTCTGTAGGACTCGGTGTTGGTTGAACAAGTCATCGGTCGGTGGAAGCGTCGGTTCCATTCTTTGCATGGAAACGGAATCAGTAAAGTTAGTCGAAGTCGAGAAAACGCAAAAACAGCTACACAAAATATTCACTTCGGGCTGAGATACAGACCGTAAAAGTGGGAGGTGTCGGGTTATAGGAGACTGTCGGCTATTAGAAAAATACGGTAGAGATGAATTTCGAAAAAATCTGAAAATACCCTATGCTTACTCGGTTTATCCTGAAGTTAACCATTTTTTGGATATCGTATGTCGAAAAGAGCCGGATATGTGGTGTCGGATATCGATATCTGGTGCAGCCCTGGCTGTTGGTTAAGGCATTTCTATTGGTTAGTCCTATTGGTTAAGGCATTTCTCTGCGGATCCAAAAGAAGCGGGATCAAATATCCTCTACATTCCCTCTTTTACCGATTCACGAGCTGTTTGCCATGGCCGCTCGCTACACTTAGCTCTAAAAACTTTAGTATCGTCTTGTAGCTGGTTAGAGCTCATAGTTTTTCTTTTATATTTTATATTTTTTATTTCCACCAAGGTGTAACTCGGATTACGCGATGATTGTATTAACAAATTCATAAAATGCTTTCCCAGAATTCTGAAATAACAATATTATAATAGTTTTGGCGTTTGATAGCAGACTGTGACCGATGTAATTTTCGTAACAAGATTTACAAAATATCCTTCATCTTATTTCCTATTGATAAGTTCAGCAAACAAGTAAATTGAGTTTGAAATCTTAAATGGGATGAAGCCTAGTTAGCACATTCTCAGCAACTTATTCTCATAATTTTTTTAAGTTACTAAAATAAACATGGCTGTGAGCATTTGCTTGTTTCTGTGTGAAGTTTAATGTTTAATTGATTTATCTACTGTATTTTCAGAAGTATAAATAGGTATGAAATTGTACTTATTACATAAAAGTAAAGTATTCAAACATTACAAAGTTATTTGCTGCTGAATTTTAGCTTTTGAGTGCTATAAACAGAAATAGCATGGAATACGTCAAATTCCTGAATCTGTCTGAATATTCACTAACAGCCCTACTAAACTCCATCTCTTTAATCTATTTTGTGAGAGTTTTGTGGAGTTTGCAGCGCAATCGAAAACAAAATCAGCAAGTATCTCCTTTTTTAATGCTTTATGTGATTGCTTGGATTGTGACTATAGTTTCATCCGCTCCTTTCCTAGCTTTTATGATCAGCGATTGGGAGCCTCTTGGTAACTTTTTTAGCAAAAAAGCTGTCATTATTTTTAAGATCAACTCGAAGATTACATTTCCGATTTTTGAAAATATGGCCAGAGTAGTATAAAGCAGAACAGCTAAAAAAATTATTAAGTTTTGTTCAAAAATAAGCAAAGTCAAAGAAAGGTATAAAAATTGAATTTTTTACTTTTAAACAAAAAATTTAGCACCTTTTCGTCTAAATCGGCAAATGCAGCAAAATCGGCCGAGAAAAAAAGGCGTACTGTGAAAGTTGGTCGTCGGTTCGATTCTGGTTGGCAGCAATATTTTTCCTTCACTTTAACTAAAACGCCACATTTTTATTCTCGTATGAATTTTAGTGGTATTAGTGGTGGTTTAGCTATGTAGCACTTGTTTTTGTGAAAAAAAAACTATCAAAATTTTTAGACAAATTCAAAACTATAATAAGGGGCATTTAAAAAATCGAATCCGAAAAGTTGTTGTCTCACAAATATCTCATGAGAAAATCTATGGCTCGAAATTGTGTTAATTTTATAAACCCTGTGAACTGAACAAAATCTAAAAAAGGGCTCGATGAAACATATAAAAGATATTAGCTAAATTTATTCAGAACATGGATTTATGAGAATCAAAATACTTTTAGAAAAACAAAGAAATGCAAATATAATGTTCTGGACTGGCGTGCTAACCCATAGTTGTGGTTCATCCATACCTGTTGCAGTATTCTTCTTGAGCTTGAATCGAATATTTTTCATTACTTATTCAGTCAAATTTTCTGATCACTTACAGAAAATTCTATTCCTCACAGCTGTGCTATCAATTTTCATCTGTGTTGGATTAGTTTACTAGCCTTTGTGCTTTCGACTTTTGTTGTCAGTTCAGTTCCACCTCAAACAGGTTAACAACATTCATTGACCAATAAAAATAAGAAAGCTTCACCTCAACGACGGAAGTATTTTACGCTGAGTTGAATGGCTCTGTTCATTTTTGCATTTTTTCAAATAATGTACTGATACCCTTCGATACCCGCAAGTTTAACAGATCATTGAGAGAAATTTAATTACCGTAAATGTTCTAACAGAGCCCCTCTTGACTTTATGGGTCTGCATATCGGAGCTGAGTCAACATTTTGCAAAGCTGTTTATTGCATTTTTTCAAATCCCACGAGCTCCAACGATTTTGCTTTTTATAATTTAGTTGAGCACCCGAAAATTTTGAGATCGGCCTAAATATTTTTCGTATCGAAAAATAAAGCCCGGGTATTCTATTAATTTTTCAAGCTACAATTTAGCTCATCCAACTTGAATTCTGGCTCATCTAACTTGATAACACTAAAAGTGGTCAAATACAAATCCTCCTTTCATCAGTAAAATCAACTTCTGAAGTTTTTCTTTCAATCCAAAAGTTATTTTTACGAAAAATAGATATTAAGCACTTTTAGACTTCAATTACAAAAAAGTGCTATATAGTGGAGCTTTTAGTTAAATCTTAATCTCTGACTTTCAAACTTCAAAAAGTGCTAGATAAAGTTTAAATTTTTGACAAAAAATGACTGAATTTACTTTATTTCCCAAAGCGTACTTTATTTAAAATACAAATTCTGCTCTTATCACAGGCAGCCTATGTTGAACACTATTTCAATAGCGTTTTTTTTTGTTGCCATAAATACTTATAGACTCTAATTCCAAAAAAGTAATCGAAGCTTTTAATTGTTAATAACAACAATGCATTGACTATATTTTTAGCGAAATCATTATTTTCAGTTTGTCAAGTATTTGCTTGCATTGCTCATGTAACTGGTTCATTTGTGTTCTACACGGCAACTAAATCGGTGTGTGGCCTTTTCAACTTTATTGCTGGAGTGATATTGCTTTTGAAAGTCTGGAAAATGAGAAAATGCCAGCTGCAAAAAAATCCTATCAGTAGCTCAGAAACGGGCAAGAAAGCAAACTACATTGCTATTTTGGCCATTATAACAGAATTTTTGTTTAATTTCATGCCTCAAATCTTAGCTCTCGTGATTTCTCAGGTAAAATATATGAACAATAGACCAAGCAAATTAACGCTGTGTTACTTTTAGACAACTAGTATTAATGTCCCACAATATGGTAATTTTTTTTATTGAATTTGTGAAAAATATGTTTTTATGTTTCAGCTGGCCCTTACAATGTCTTCTTCTCTTCTGTAGACTCTTTTGTTTCATCTGTCAGCTACAAAAGGTTACTCAACAATAAAGCGGCACCAAGAAAACAAACGGTTAGTGCGATGAGCACACTTGCTGTTCCAGTAGAGGTCAGAAGGAGCTCGTATCCAAGATATTCATTGACTTTTCATGACTATAAATAAAAAAATCATAATTTAAAATAGAGTATTTTTCAAAGTTTTTATATTTGCTGGTATTATAATTTGCAATAACGGTTTTCTTTTCACAAAAATAGGACATATTAAATAAATGAAGGCCAAGTCTACACTCATGTGTTGAAATACACCAGGATATCATAGTATTGAGGTCTGGATTTGAACCTTGTGAACCTTACTGTGGATAAAAGCTGGACCCTATTGAACTTGTGGTGTTTTTTTCGAGGGCACCCAAGTTCAGCCTCTGCCTTAAAAAGTATCAGCTCTCTAAACCTAAAAATAGTTGGAAATGCAGGCTCTTTGGGGGTCTACGGTTAGAGAATTCATACTGTTTGGGGGAGGGTGGTTCACTTGGGTTTCTCGCTTTTTTCGTCTTAGTCCCCCTGCTGTTTTTCGCAATCTTCCTTTGGTTGGAGTGCATTTGCACAGTGTTTTCATTTCCTCTATCATGCTCACATATAATTCTAGTTAATAATTGTTAGTTGAAATAGATATAGATGGAAATTACGAAAACTAAAAAAATTGAAAAAAACAGGGAGACCAAGGCAAAAAAACAAACTGCAAGCTCAATAGAGCCCACGACTAGTCTGGGGTGTCAGAGTACCCGTACGTCATTATCGAGGTTTGACTTTAATTAATTTTTAAGGACAAGTGGTGCTCAAAGCGCCATTGTATCTGATCCTGGTCGTGGTAAGAAGAATGCGCTGGCTTACAAGGTGACTGCTGAGAAAGGACAGTTTTAGACAACAGAATTTTTTGAAAGATGATTGGAAAATAAACAACGGTGTGATGAGCTTTGAGTTTATTAACCACCATGCGAATATTCAGCAAGCAAAGCAAGAAGTCCGTGATGACAAAAAAACAAACTAAAACGAATTTATGGCTAAGCAGGAAAATAAATTTTTAATAGCTCATGTTTCATACAGAACGAATCTTTTATTTTATGCACTAACACGGGGGATCGTGTGTTCATAAAACTATACCTGCAAAATTTGCGAATTGTTTTGTTCAGCCACTTTAAAAAATTGGCAGGAAATTTTAAAAGATATCTTATAAACAGTTTTAGCATCAAACCAGCTAACATATTGGCTGTAGCTCCCAAACGTAGAAAAGTATACACAATACTGCTGAACTAACCAAAAATATATCTTCCGAAATTCGATTTGGTAACCGCCAGGAAGTGGTGAAATTTTGGGTTAAAGAAAAGTAGCTCTGTGACAACGCAATTGTAAGATTATGTCAGAAAAAATTCATGACGTTGGAATTCTGCCGAATTTGTTGGTTCACCCTGTACTTTTGCTTTTAAACACAAATTTTGTTAAATGTGATTCATTTTTCACTAAAAGCTTTGTCTGCATTTAATCAATATGTATCAGCCTGTTTAATCACCAAGCCTCATATATTTTTGTTATGAGCAACAATAACAAAACCTCTGTTAGTTTTTGTAAATATTTCTTAATTTTTCTGTTCATTTACTTGACTTCTATCCACTTTGCATGTTCGATTGCTTTTGTGAAAGCTTCAGATGCGGATAATGCGAGAAGTATTTCAAACTCTTCTATTCATCTTCTACCTTTGACTTCCCAACAAGATGTTAACGCTATCTCATGCACTCCTCAGCAATATGCTGTAATAAACATTTTTTGTAGTTTGTAAATTACGTACAGTATTCTCTTCAATAGACGGCTCACCCCCCTGCGTTCAAAATCGTGTTTGTGGCATTGCGTTTTTGACCCACTTCTTGAACAATTTTCTCAGGCAATTTACATCTCAATTTGTAGCCACTGAGATGAGCTACAAATTGAGTGGAAATTTGCCTAAGAAAAGTTTTTGAAAATTGGGTCAAAAACACAATGCCAATACACGATTTTGAACTTAGGAGCGAGGCCCGTCTATTAGAGTCAATACGGTATACATAACAACAATTTTTTAGAGCTTTGCTGAATGTCTAGTCAAATACACTGTGGGCAGTACTATTGATGAACTGCTAAAAAATATGACCAAAATATTAGTGAAGTTGCAGTCTGAGCAGGCTCCTTGCACGTAAGTTGTAAAAAATGTATTTTTAAATTGTTTGTAAAAAACATTATAGCCGATTTTGGGAGATGTTTGAGTGTGCTCGTTTCAAAGCTGACTGTCTTTACAAACTGGTCAGCAAAATAAAGAAGGAATATCGAACGGGTGCCAAACCAGAACTAGCTTTTGTGAATGAGTTTATTTTCACTTTTGCAAGATGCAATGAGTTAAAATGTCAGTTGACTATAATGCATAACGATAAAAAAATATGATGAGGACGAGATCAAGACCAAGACCAGGTCTCGAAAAAAAAATTATGAAAAAAGGTGCAAATCTGAAGTACGCAAACAATTTTTCAGGCTAGCTAGCTACCTATAAAAACGAAACCACGACGAAACCACGGAAAAATTGACATCAGAATTGTTCTGGTCCCTACTTAGTTGCCTAAAAAAATCCCGGTTCCGTGATCCCGAAGCTTTTTTTTTCTTCAAAAAGTCACACTTTTTAGCTGAAGGTTTTGAGGCAGAGTTTTCGCTAAAAAAACTCTGTATCCTTATTTTCAATAAACTTGGAACTCTTTAAAAGTTGCTCACGCAGCTGTTGCGACGTTTTTTCAAAGTGTTTCAATAATTCATATTCATATACAGCCGGGTCCAAAACGCGAAAAGATCGTGATTTTGGATAAAAACATCAATTTTTTGGAAAAACAAATATTTAAATGGCATAAAACTTGATCAAAAAAATTTGTTCAAAATTTTTTAGCAGAAGAAGCTTTGAGAGTCTGTTTGCTACAAGAAGATTTACCAGATCAAGAGGGATTTGACTCATGCGAGCAAAAGATACCTCTGCTAGAGGAACGTGTAGGTGAGCGTGGATTTCGTTAATTTTTTAAATAAAACCCCCAATTAAAGAGACAAGTATCTTGATTGTCGTAGGAATGAGATAGATCGGCACTGGTAAGCATTGTGTGAGCAACTTTTAAAATTTGTGAACATGTTTTAGTCCTGAATTGGACTGGCAAGCTAAATTGACTCTTTGTCAGTTGCAAGTCTACAGGGCTGGAGGCGAGTGCATCATAGCAGAAAAGTGCAAAGTAGGCAATTTAAGTGAAAAAAACTTGAAAAATTAGTACTATTTTCAAAATTCAAGGATATCGGACCATCAGACAATTCATCTACTTTCCAGACAAAGCTTTTAAATATGTTGCTTGCTTCTTTCTGTGTTGTTTTATTGACTTTTGTTTTATAAATGCATTTAAATGATAAAAAAGTTATATATGCTATTCAATTTTTTTTTCTGGCACAAAAAAACTTTTCAACTTTTCACAATATTTTTTTCAGACTGCGTGCCATAAACCGTTGACTTCAAGGTTTTGTATCTCGAAGCACAAAAAAAATTTTGGCTCTTTTTTCGCATTTCCAAAACTCCCGCGAGCTCTTGGCTGAGATGCAGAGAATTTCGAAAAGACTCTATAAAAGACCCCTGCCCCACTCTAAAGGTGGGTAGAAGAAATAAGCGCCCCAGGCCGCAATTAGAAGAAATACGGTATTTAAAAGCTCTGCTCTTGTTATTTTTGTTAAGTTTACTTATAGTTAAAAAAATGGTGAACTTTTTCAAATAAAAAGCAAAATGCTTTTAAAAAAAGTGGCCTTGGTCCCCTTTTTTTGAAACGTCAATAAGCAATACTTCAAAACAACAGGGGGACCAAGGTAATTTTTTTTTCAAAAAATCACTTTTTGCCTTTCAATGACTCTTTTATTCAAAAAAGTCACTGAAACATCCCTTCATTAAAATAATAATCTATGCAAACGATATTTCAAAAAATGTGAAAAACAAAAGTCATGAAAATTTATAAGTCGTAAATCTTACAGTAAATGTTGTGCATCTTTTTCTGGTCCTCCCTTTTTCCTCCTCTAATCAATAACTTGAGGTCAAATATCTATATCGCTTTATTTGTTTGTCACTTGTGCCACATTTATTTAGTTGTCTTTTTTAGTGAGCAAGTAATGAAGGAGTTCTTCTTCAATCAAATCTTACTATTCCTCAGTTGTTTTTTTGCATCGACTACTTCGCTAAATGCTCGATCGCTAAGTGCAGCAGGTTTATAAAACATTTGATTTCTTATTCGTTTATATACTTTTCGTGCAGTTTGCATTGATCCATGCGAAAAACAACCACTTCGCACCGAGTGTCCTGGTGAAGAATATTCCGAGACTACATATCCAGTGAGCGATTACCGATATTACAGCTTAGATGGCGAATGCTATTCTTATGTCTATTGTAAGTTTTATTTTGCCGCTTTTACTTTATTTTTTACTTGGTTGATTATAAGGGATTCCTAGGCTCAGCAGAGTTTGGTTTTTTTTGACTAAGGCGTGGCTTCAAAAATGTTTTGTTCATAGGCAAAATTTATTATATGAAAATTTTTACTGCGACCCCCATCTAAATTTGAGTTAAATTTTTTTATCTTCACCAATTTTTGTTACGAATGTCATTACAGCTTACCGATTTTTCAGCCTTTTGTGCCAATGATCCGAATGACTCAAAGCTTTACTACACTCAAACACAGTGTGAAGAAGTCTGTCTTGGCATTACAACTACCACATCCACTGCTACTACTACTATGAGACGAATTTCCACTACTACTACTATGAGACCAAACAAAATGTTTCAACCTGTAATTTTTTTGCAAATGATTAATCCCTTTATGGACGGGTCCTCTCTATTAGAAGGGTCCTCTCTAATAGACGGGTCCCCCACGAGGGGGGTTGAAAAATAGACGGGTCGACCCGTCTATTAGAGAGAATACGGTATTTGAAACCACTAAAAGCGCCCTCAACCACTCATTAGCACCAAGCCACTCCAAAATTCGCCCTAAACCACCCTCAACCGCCCAAACCGTCCCGAGCCGCTCTCAACCACCCAAAACACCCTAAACATCCCTGAACCACTCCAAACCACTGAAAATCCACCCTCAACCATTCAACAGCAGCACACTCCCCTCAACTACTTAAACCACATAAAAACCATTTTAAACCTCCGAAAACATAATTTATTCATAATCTAAGATGGATTTGGGTGTCTCAAGGTGCTTTGGGCCTGTTAAAGTGATTTTTGGATCTTTGTGTGGTTTTAGATCTTTAGGTAGTTTTGAGTGACTGAAACTGTTTTAGGATGTTTTTTGTGTTTTGGTAACCATCTTAAAAGTGCGAATTTTCAAAGTTTCCGGATAAGCGTTTTATGCAACCGGGCACAGATACCCTTTTCAGGCAGGATTACACTATACCGACCCAAATTTATGTTTTTTTTAGCGTTTTAGCAGCTGATAAACGCTTAAAACATGTTATTAGGTGGCGATCAACACTTTCCAGTAAAAAAAATTCGACCAAAATTAAACTTTTCACCTTAATCTGCCAAGGCAATTCACACGAAAAGGGTACGTGGATGACCTGAAAATAGTTGGTTGTACGGTATTTTACCCTGTTTTGGTTACTGGAGTGTGTGCAGTTCAACCCCAACCCATCAAGCCCCCTGCGACTCCTTTGGGCATAGGTGGCTTGATGGGTTAGAGATGCACGCACTCATTTACCTTAGACATGACTAAAAGCAAGACCCAGGATCAAAAATTCATAAAGAACTTAATCTCACAGCTCCAGTGACAAAAAGGTAGGATACCATAAGGCCAACCATTTTCTGGTCATCCACGTCACTTTTCGGTGCAAATTGTCTTGGAGGGACAAGGCGGAAAGTAAAATTTTGGTCGAAAATCTTTTTCCTAAAATCTACACCTTAAACATTTTTTTAAGCATGTTTGAGTGGCTAAAATAAAAAGATGATTCTCGAGGTCTTCGGCCAAGAACTATATACCACAATTTAGCCAAAAAGTTAAAAACATATTATCAAAATAAATGTTCATATTGAATTTTTCTTATTTCAGCGTTTCATGACACCTGTCGAGGTGGCTGAGCAGAGGCGTCTGATTGCTTACTACAAAGGAAAAGTAGCAATTGAGAAAGCAAAGCTAGCTTCTGCTCAAGCAATATTATCAGCTAAACAGCGACACTTCGATGTGATGGATAACGCAAGGTCAAAGGCTTTGAAAAACCTCCAGGAATCACAGCAGGCTGAAGTCAATGCCCAGCTAATGTACGATTCTTTTTCTCAATGTTGAAGAAAGAAGAAAAAGTTTTGGATAAGGGCAAATATCATGACTATGGCAAATAAAAGCTATTTATTCAGCATTTTTAGTGGAATTTTCACTTAGCAATTCAGACATATGCCACAAATAATGCAACATGGTGTCACATGACTTTCATTTGATCATACAGTCGACTCTCGATGTAATGCCACCCCTGCGAACCAGCTAGGGGTCGCATTATATTCAGAGTCGCTTTATATCAAAAATTGCGGAGCAAAAATTTTTGCAAGATGGTCTTATATCAAGTATTTACAGCACAACAAATTTTTCATACCAGCAACGACAATAAAACAATCAACAATTGCAAAAAATCTGTGAGTTGAGATAAGGTTTTATCTAATGCATCGGTGTGACTGATAATGTTAAGTTTAATAAACGGTAAGTTCACATCGCCTAGATCGCCAGCTGAAAACTGATTATTTTCGATTTGCTTGTACTATGAAGTCTATCTACTATGAAGTCTTACTCCTAGGCGAGAAAGAAGTTCATCCTGGATAATCAAAAAAAAATCAATAAAATAAAACAGGTAGTGGCAATGTAAACCTTATGCCTCGTGATCGGTTTCTATATTTTGATTCTGATTTGTCGATTTGTCGCAAAATTAAGGCAGTTGCTGACAATATAATGGCTGACCACAGATGGAAATGATTCTTATTGATTCTGAAGTACTTTTGGGCCTCAGAGAACACTGTTTAGCTCAATGAAAATAGGGTGTGTACCCAGAAGGATTAGAACCAGGGACATTATCGATGCCTATATGAAGTTTCTTCCCTGTTCAAGGCTAACCATACATATACGGCTTGAAGTGATCTTTTATCAAGATGGACTTATTTCGACTGTATCTAATTTTGTACCTACCATTAGAATTTATTACTGTTCTCGAAAATCTCGCTCAGACACAAAGTCAAAATACAATCTAAAATCAACGTTTTTTTACCGGGAATAATCTTTTTTTCCCGGGAATATTCCCGGGAACATTGGGAATATTCCCGGGAATATTCCCAATATAGGGGAAAATACCGGGAAACCCGGGAATATTCCCAATGTTCCCGGGAATATTCCCATTGTACAACCCTAGAATAAACCGACCCCCCCCCCAAACTTATACCTTTGAAAACTTAAGTAAAGAGCACCCAAATATATGACTCAGACCCCAGAAAAAGTACCCGAGAAATTTATTAGTCATAACTTCCGCACGCTCACCTATCCGCAAGCCTAAGGGCTATGCCTAAAGTTGTTACCTAAAACGAACTTAACGGGGTATTCTTATCGAAAGTGTCACTGTATACGAATTTTGGCGCTACTATAGAATACCCCCCCCCCCTTAAAAAATCCGACCATTTAAAAATGCTGTAACTACTCTTGCAAACAACAAGTTTAGGCTTAGCCCTTAGGCTTGGGGGTGGGCCAGCGTACGGAAGTTGTGACTAATAAAGAGTTTGCGCACATTTTCCGGGGTCTGGGACATAAATTTGGGTACTTTTTACTTAAGTTTTAAAAGGTCGGATTTTTTTTTGGGGGGGGGGGGTGGTTAATCCTATAGTAGGGCCCGAATTTTGTATGTACCACTAGAGTTCAATTACACTCAAAAAAAGCTGTTTTGGTACATTTTATGGCGTCTAATTAGTGCTGGAACAGTCTTCGAATTTCTGCAAATTATTGAAATTTAAAGGAAGCATTTAGGAAATTTTGCAATATTTGTTTACTCGCTCTTTAACTTTTTGATGATTTTAAAATTTATGGTTTGTCACAATTTTCTCAAAAAGTTTTCGATCTTTTGTGAAAGTTGCATTTAAAGCAACTAAACAAACAAGTACTGCTACAGTTGATATATCAAAATTTGTTATAAATAGATGGCCAACCCTGGAATCATCATTTTTGAGTTAATCGGTTATATCCCTAAATGCTGTATTCATACTTTATTGTTTTCTTGGTTGTGAGTGGTGTCAACGGACAAAACAGTGCACCATCTGACCTTAACCATGTAGATGAGGGAGAAGTCTGCAGGAATTTGACTGATTCCACTGATCAACAGTCTCCCATTGACATTTCGCTAGCTAGTCATTCTGGGCAGTTTGAAGTTGCTAAGGATTTTTAGAAGAATTTTAGGAGGATTTTATGGTTGAGTATATTTTTGGAAAGTCTGGAACGTATTTGGGTGTTCTGGCTTTATAATGAAAATCGTTATAATCGAGGTGCATTTACCCTTCTATGATCTTTTAGAAACCATTCACTAGAACGCTGCTTCCCGGATTGAAATCTGTGACTCCATCAATATACCTTGGTGCCCAAGGCAATCTGAGATCTATGCCACAATGTCGCGGTCCCATGTTCGTTTTACTTAATACGGGAAAGACCGTACGTCCTAATGGTATATCCTAGTGCAGAATTTCATGATGAAGAAAATGGTGAAAAAAATTTTTAAAAAAAGTCACTCTAAGGTGGTCAGCAAAAAGCATCTTGAACTAAAACTCTGATTTTGCTAAGCAAAACTGCGCTTCTGACACGTAAAGGACAGTTTCTCAAGTAAATCAACCATGCTGAACACGAATCTGGTGTCAGAAGCGCAGTTGTGCTTAGCAAAATCAGAGTTTTAGGTCAAGGTGCTTTTTCGAATATACTTTTGAAGGTTTTCTAAGTACCCCAAAAGCCTTGTTTTGGATTACTTCGAAGCACTATCCGGTGCAGTTTTTCCTGTTCTGTCAAATGATGTATACCAAAGACTAAAAAAAGGCGTTTACGCACTTTTTCAACATGTTTTGGCATGAACAACGTTTTTGAAAAAAACACAATGGTTTCTGTAAGGCAAAAATTTTTCATTAGATTGTCATAAATACCTTAACGATATGTCATGAGAAAGCTTGTAATTTGCGCTTTCATAAAAATCGGCGAAATCGGCGAAATCGGCGTGATCTACCCATTTGAAGTTGCATAGACAAAAATAATGACATTGATGTTTCACAAAGACAGCTGACCACCTTGGAGTGACTTTTTTCAATTTTTTTTTCACCATCTTGTTCAGCATGAAATTCTGCACTAGGATATACCATTAGCACGTACGGTATTTCCCGTGTCGATTGATTGATTTAGAGTCAGGTATCTGGGGATTTTACGATGGCTCAAAGAATGCGTCTCTTCGATCTCTACCAGGATTACATATACATGTGAGGGTGGAAAGCGCTGGAAAAGTGTGACTGAAAACATAACACAAAAAAAGCGATTATGAGCTTCACCTCCGCAATATTATATTTGGATGATGAAATTTTCAGGCTGTACAGTCAAACCTCCATATTAGATTCCGCAAGGGACCGCCACTGCCCGGATGCAATATAGAGGGTTGATAATAGGTAATTTGTTTTCCGGCCAACCGAACCAAAACGAAAAAAGCTGATGCAACATGGAGGTGGATGCAATTTAAAGGGTTGCTATATAGAGGTTTGACTGTAACTGAAATTTGGAAAAATATTCTATAAAATTTTGTGGTGTGCCTCATATCGAACTTCTTTTAGTAAGTCGGGACCGTCTCTAGATGTACACTATATGGTGTGTACATTGTGATAAAAAAATGCCCCAATCATTTTGGTTTCGGGCAAAATTATTTTTTTGAGAAGCGCGAGTTTAACAAATTTCCGCTTTGGGTGAAATAAATCGCGCTTTTACTGTTTTGGGACAAAATTAGTTCAGAGATTTACTGTTTTCGATGAAATTTTTCGGGGATTTTCACGTTTTCAGAAAAATTGATTTGGAAATTTTAGATTGGAAATTCCCTTCGTGGCAAACAAGATTAGATAGTTGAATTGTTATATTGATACTGTGCTCTAAATTATATTGTTTTTATATTAATAAGTCAAAATTTAGCGTATTTTTGACACAACCTAATACCAAAGTTTATCTCGCAAAAATATTTCAAACATATGATTTTGCAGCCTTTTTTGCTTTTTTCATTGGTACAGTTGAGTCTCGATATAGTGACACCCTCGCTATAGTGCCACCCTAAGCCGCATTTGGCTGGCCGGACCTAAGCCTAAGCCTTAGTTGCCGCGAGTTTACCTGATTACACTTTTCAGATTTTGGTTGAGCACCCAAAATCTCAAAATCGACCTCAAAATTTTTCGATTTTTTAGAGGTTGAAAATAACTCCCCATGGGGACTTAATACGTTAAATACGGTAATTAAATTTTTTTATCTAACGAAAAAGCTACTCAAAGCAAGCAGACAATTATTGGAATAAAAATGCTGACTATAGTTCAAAAGTAAATCATGTTATAATTACTTGGAGAAACTGTGCTTGTCACAGGAGATTTAACCCTGCAATCCCCTAAAGTGATGTTGTTACTGTCCAGTTCAGGTGACACAACAAGGTCCTGAAATTAGCTACTAAACATTGTTTGAAATTTGATACTTTAACAAAAAACTTTTTGTGCAAGCCATCCCTGTTGCAGAAATGCAACCACTCCTGGGTAAAATCCTTCCAAATAGTTTGCAAATCCCACATATCCACCTAGCAAAGGAGAGCTAAGTCGAAATACTCGATCATTTCGATTCACTTCTTTAATTCTTGCAGAGTCCATGTCTATTGGCTTAATCACAAGCAAAGGCACAACCTGGAATGGAAAATCTAAATCGTCGGCCAGCTTTTTTGCAAAATCCTTCATTTTTTCCGCAACCGCTTTATGACCGTCAGAGGTTAAGTCAATTGTTAAATTGCCAGTAAGACACACGGGCTGAAGACTTTCAATTGTGTCAAGACTAGGAAGTGTACATTTCCACTTATAGTCAGAGTCTTGATAGTGATTGACTATATTTTTGGCGGTTTTGTTAGGCATGCTTCTTGCACCTGATTGTTTTGGTTGAAATTATAATAAGTATTTGCGGAAATAAAGCAAAACCTTGAGTGTAGTTCAAAAGAAAAAGTTTGGTTGTGGTTGCATAGCCACGCTCTTTGATAAAGTTGCAAGAAATCTTATCTAACTGAGTGGCTAGAGGATAGTAAAATCCACCACGGTATTTCTAAAAAAAGTAAGGAGGGGCTGGTGTTATATCGAAAATGAATTGTACTCAGAAAAAATTTAAAATTTTTAAAACTTTCGCATATTTTTTTCCAATTATTTATTGTTTTTTTATTAAACTAACTTTTTGAGCTCATAAATTTCTTAGTTTACAAACCTTAGTTATGGTTTCGCTGTAAACTATTCCATGGGTGACATTCATTTGTTTAAGTTTTTCTTCTAGGTCCTTTGTTTTTGGTATACTTGCATTCAAAATTGACCAATGATAAAAAGCTACCAAAATGAGAATAAAATTTATTTTCATCAATAACTTGTTATAGCGTAATACCATTTTTTTTAAATATCAAACAATTGGATGAAAAAATGGCTGTATAACTTTTCTTTTGTAATGAAGCAGTTCATTTTGTGTGTGTGTTGTATGAATATTGATTAACATTGTTGACTAGACTTTTTTTAATCAACGTGAATATAAAAAGCTAAATAAAAACATTTACATAAAACTTGTTTGTACAAAAAAAGTGAAACTCAGTTTAGTAGTTCAAAATTTTATAAATTTTGATCTATTTAAAAAAAAGCTCGAAAAATTTGGGATATCAACAATAGTTTTCAAAAGTTTATTACAGTCGAACCTGAATATAAGGTCACCCCAAAAGTTTGTTCCCGCCTAAGGCCCGACACTTTTTTACCTCTATTTTTGAATCATTTTGCCAGTTCTGTTTGAACAGTCTTGCCCCAAATATCGCAAGGATTCCAACTTTACCGATCTTTTTTCAAAAATTAAAAAATTCTGCCATCTAAAAAAGAAAACCTCGAAAGAAAACCTAAGGCCACTCCTTTTTGTAAACCGGTTGGCCATATAAATGTTTTGTTTTTTAAATGGCAAAACGTTTTAGTCTTTGAGAAAAGATCGGTAAAATTGGAATCCTTGCGATATTTGGGATAAAATTGTTCAAACAAAACTGGCAAAAATTTGAAACTGGCAAAAATTCAAAATTTGAGTTTAGAAAAAGTGTCTAACTCTAGGCGGGAACGAACTTTCAGGGGTAGTCATATATTCAGGTTATAGTGTATAGTTAAATCGGATCCGTACTCAGAATTTCTAGGAATGAAGATCACTCGAATCCGCAAATAATTTAAATGCCTTGCTCTGGCTCGTTTGATATTTTTCAAAGTTTATTTTTTGTAAACATTTCTGTGCATTTTGTGAGCACAGCACAAAAACATCTAGGAAAAAGATGTTGGCAAATGTTTTCTCTCAAGCTATAAACAATCAATCGTCTTTTGTGCATAAAATTTTCACTGATGGTGGCAATAGAGTCTCAATAGACATATGAACTTTTTAGAAAAGTTTTTTTTACACTTTTTAGATTTATTATTATTTTAATACCGTATTTCCTCTAATAAGACGGCCCCCTCGACTTTGAGGACCTACATCTCAGCCCAGAATAAATATGTTGAAAAGCTGTTTTTTGCGTTTTCTAACCTCCCACGAGCTCTACCGATTCCGCTTTTTGAGTTTTGTATTTTTACCTGAAAAGCTAAAGGTCGACCTCAAAATTTTCTGATTTTCGGGAATCCGAAAAATAAGGCTGCTTTATCAAAGGAAATAAAGATTATCTGTCGATTTTTTTTTAATTAATACAATTTTGAAAATTTCTGAAATTTAAGTGGTCCTTTCATAAGGTTTTTCTTTCTCATATTTTATCGCAAGGATTTAGAGTGGATCAGCAAAATGTTATCTAATACACAAGTTACTATTTCCCTTCTCAGCCTTTATTTAATTTCGGCAGCTCCTCTGTCCAATAAAACCACTGTTAAAACAAGTACTAAGATGAAAGTTTTGAAGACTGTTAGTGGTTTCAAAGTAAGTGTTTTTATACTGGGGGGGGGATGGGTTGGTTATCAAAAGTAGAAAATGTAAAAATATCTTAAAGTAGATGGCGAAAACCAAAAAGCAAAAATTGGGCAACCTTTTTTTTCCGCAAATTTTTTCTAGCTATGATACGACTTCTCACGGCACAAGAAAAAAAAATTTACAGTCCTTTGTTTGCAGATCTCAATGTCAGAAATTCAAAGTGCTTTAAGAATGGCTAGCCGAGTGGACCAATCTGCCCTTCCTAACTTGCCGCATTTTACGTCTGCTCGTAAACCCGTGCCAGCAATTGGTCTTGAAGAGTTCTTGGCTAGTCTTGCTATTAAGAGCCACAAAGATATCAGTGATAACAATTACCCTAAAAACTTTGATTCTACAGAAAGTGAGCAGACTTCAAAGGCTCATACTACTACTGAAAATTCAATGCATAAGCCTATAGCAAAAGAATTTATCTATCAGCCGTCTCGTGGATGAAAATTCTCTGTAAATTATTTTGTTTTTATTTTTCTAAACTATTTTTTAATAAAAGAATTATTTTATTTAGTATTTACCAAATAAGGTTATAAATAAAGGCTGTGACTGAATTGCGCCCTCAAAAGTCTGAAAAATTGACCAGCAAATTCTAGCAAAAAATTACTAAATCGCACCTGCAAATTTCATATAGTCTTTTTCAAGTTTTTCTTGTAATTTTATAAATTTTTTCTCATGTAGCCCTGGATCTCGGCCCCCAATTCTACTAAATAACTTTAGAAAATGCAGAGACTTTAAGATCAAAAAAACATACTTGTTCTGTTATGAGCCCTGCATATCTGTATTTTTTTAAATTATTCGGCCCTATATGAGAATTGGTCCTTTTTTTTTTCGCCTTGGTCAGTAGTACTGGGCCAAGTTTTTGCCGATCAAAGGATGCCGCCTTTTTGCCCCATACCTATTGGACACTTTGAAAGAGAAGCCCATAGGTATAGGAGGGTGGGATTCTCTTTGAAAGTGCGCCATAGGTATGGGGCACAAAGGCGGCATCCTTTGATATACAAAACTTGGTCCCAGTACTACTTTGGTCCCCCTGTTATTTTTGTGCATTTTTTGCCAATTTTATAATTTCTTTTTTTCCGCCTATTTTTGACGCTACTATGATATATCATTATAGAAAAGTAGAAAGGCAAGATCCAGCTACATGCTGAGGCAAAACTTCATAAATCACAATAAAAACCTAAATGAAAAGTAAAAAATATAAATTTTCCGCTGAAATTCAATAACTTGCTGGTGAAATTCCAGGTCGAAATTCAATTTAAGACAAAAATAAATAACAAATAATTAACAAAATAACATAAGAATTTCAAAATTTTCATTTGATACTTATTCTCTTGGTAAAGTGATAATTCTTACAGCTGTCCATTTTCCATGGGCATCTCCTACACTGTTCTCAGTGTAATAATGTCGCCTTAAAATCTTAGAATATACGGCTACACAGATTACAGAGTCAATTGAAGCCAGCAAAAAGTTGAATGCTCCAATTTGAAGGGAAAGTACAATCCCGCTGACCTGTGGTGATAATAAACTATTTATTAGCTAAATAAAATTGGCTCTACCCTGTTTTGTCCCAAATTGTTTCCGCCAAAAATCGTTACATTTTTAATTAATTAGTTTGCTACATATGGTTTTTCTAACTAATTTTGTGGAGATCTCATTTACAAGTTTATACTCAAATTGATGCTAAAGAGCAGGGCTACATTTTGCGTATAAAGTTATGAATGACCATGTCTGCAATATTTGCTGAAAACACTAAAATTTCCGGAATCTTGGACTTTTTGAGAACTTTTGGGCTTTTTCAGCAAATATTGCAGACATGGTCATTTACAACCTTATACGCAAAATGTAGCCCTGCTCTCTAGCATCAATTTAAGTATGAACTTGTAAATGAGAATATCCACAAAATTAGTTAGAAAAACCATATGTAGCAAACTAATTAATTAAAAATGTAACGGTTTTGGCTATAACGATTTTTGGCGGAAACAATTTGGGACGAAACAGGGAGAGTCATAAAATTCTATCTAACTTACTTCATAAATTACTAAGGCGCAAAATTGAGGAAGGAAGTTGAGAAAAACTCAGTTAGTAATGCAATAATAATTACTAAGTTTGCCTGAAAAAAATAGTAAGTTATGTATTGACTCTAATCGAACCCCTCCTTTGATTCAAACTGTTTTCGATATTGTATTTTTGCGGCATTCTTCGCAGATTGTACTCAGACAACTGAAACCCTATTTGGTAACTTATTGACTGGCTATAAAAAAAGTTGTAACTTGTCTTGTTGAATCACTCTTCAAAATTGGCTCAATATTCGGTGCAAGTAGAGAACAACCCCCATCCTCCACTCGGGGTAAAGAAAACACCCCCATAATTTTGCCTTGGTCCCTTGGTCCCCTCAAGCTTATTTTTTATGACATTTTGTTTATTTTTCCGATTTTTTTAAACAAACAACAAAAAAAACTTGTGGTCATTCATTTGAAAAATACAAATAAAAAAATACATAATACAATTTGTTACAAAGTCAGCTTGGGGTACCAGGGCGAGTTTCTGAAGGCGCTGTGATGAGGGGGGGGGGGGTACTTCAGTTCAGCCCAATATTTTTATTGGTGAATAAGAGAGTAAGTGAGAAAATAAGTTACCATATTTGAAAATTTAAAATAGATGAGAATGGCAATGATTCTCATTCTTTTTTGTCACAAAAAGGAATTACAGTCGACGCTCTCTATGACGATCCGCTCTTTATAACGACTCGAGAAAAAAAATTGGTTGGTTTCACACAAATTAAGCAGAAATGGTGCTCTTTATAACGACGCTCTCTATAACGATCCGCTCTCTATAACGACTCAGTCTGGCCGTCCCAGCTGTTAAAGAGCCGCTCTATATAACGATTTTGGGAAACTTTGCAGAAAATTCAATTTGAATGAAATTCTGTCTCACAGGAAATGAAAATTTTTTGTTGAATAACCATTTTTCGCAATCATCTTTTGCTGATCTTAAAGAAATCGGTCACATTTTTGTGTTTCAACTTCTGTTATCAAATTTTTACAAATTCAGCGACTTGTTAGCCGATCAAAATCGTAATCGTCCCGCCAATGAAACTTTCGCCAATGAGATTTTTTACCAATAATATGTTCTTGCCAATAGCTTCTTTTCTCGAGTACACTTATTTTTTATCAGGCAAATCACCACTGATTTTGTAGCCAGTGAATTGAGCTACAAAATGAAAGGTAATAAGCTTGCCAATGAACTAATAGTACTTGAGAAAAGAAGCTATTGGCAAAAACATACCATTGGCGAAGTGATTTCATTTGCGAAAAGATCTCGAACCATCAACGCTTGCAGAACATGAAACAGAACAATGACACGGACGTTTTCCTGTGAAACCGTTTCACTGTAAAGCCGTTTTCATTTTAGCCGTTTCCCTGTAAGAAATGGCTAGGATCTGTAGCGTGAAGTAAAATATTGTAGAATCAAGTTTAAATGACGGATAGAACTAATTCAGAAAAAATAGGGTATTCAGATGGTAGTACGGAAGTATTACTACCAAAAAATTAGTACTCAGATCAGAGTGGGGTAGTACATATTACACTGGAAATTACACGTAAATGTGAAAAATTAAGCGAAGATTAAAAATAAAGTTGAAGTCTTTTTAGCTTCTACAAGAAACCGTTCCTTACAGGGAAACGTCGCGTACCCAACATTCTCTTGAATTATGTTATTGTTGTTCGTTTTTCGGAATAAATGTTTACTTTGATACAATTTTATTTGAGTGTTCGTTACCAAAGATGCCGCTCTATATAACGACTGGCTGATGTACAGTTGAAAAATAATGCTCTTTATAACGACGCTCTCTATAACGACTCGGTTTAGCCGGTCCCTTAAGAGTCGTTATAGAGAGCGTCGATTGTAAATCATTTCAGGATGAGATTTGTGTCCTTTTCTTTTAGTTTTTTCTTTCTTTTTTTAGAATTTCAAAGCCTCTTCGCCCTCTGGCGCAGCTTAACTCATTTGAAAGATGAGACTTCGCCACTGCTCTTAGACCATTGAATAGCCATAAACTTGAGCTCAATAATGGTAAAAAATGACCTAGCAGCAGGGCTTCGAATCGCTCTTTTTAAAAAGATTTGTCCTTTTTGGCACCCCAAATCTTTTTTAATTTTTGAAAATTTAGTCAAAATCTTCTTTTTCGCCTTAAAATGGCAACAAGCACTGGATAAGATGACCCTTTTACTTCAAAAGCAGTCAAAATGTCTTTTTTTACCGAAATGTCCTTTTTTGAAATTTTTCATTCGAAGCCCTGCCTAGCAGCTCAAATAACTCATTCCTGTTCATAAGGATCCTTATAAATATCTCCAGTTCTTAGGGTCTTTTCGACATCACTGTCTGATGGACCAAGAAAACTAATAAAGTATCAGCTTTCGAATGAGCTACGCTTGACCAAAAGTTCGCCTAATTTTCGCAAGGAAAAATGCTAAAAAAAGAAAAATAAAGTACCGTAAATGCTCAGATAGAGCCTTCCTCTCACATAGAGCCCTCCTGTCGAATTTGACGGTTTGTGTCTCGGAACAGAGTTAAAATTTTGCAAATCTGGTTATTGCAGTTTTTTCAACTCCCACGAGCTCTGCCGATTATCTTTTTTAGATTTTGGTTGAGCACCCGAAAATTCCGAGATCGACCCCAAAATTTCCGATTTTTGTGGAACGAAAAATAGAGCCCGGGGCTATACTAGAACAACTACGGTAACCAGACATTACAAAAGAACGCTTATCTAATCTTTTTTCTCATTCTCACTCATTTATCAAATTTTAAGTTACTGGTTGATTAGTTTTACTTTTTATATGAAGTTTTGTGGTGTAACTGAGGCTGGTGCTGTTCTACGGCTGCATTTGTCACCAACTTAAGGTCGCTTGTTAATTGAGATGGACGGTGCAAAAGAAAGTAAATTCCACCAATAACGTTTAAAAAGTCCCAAATTGTTTTAGTGATGTGAAAAATGGCTGAACCAGTTGTCACAAAAAGACAGCCAAAGGTGTAACAAGCTGAAATTTAATTTAGGTTTTGTAGATTTATTGTTTCACACTTACTTGTGGTCACATTTATGGGCTCAAGTGTGTACCCAAACAAATTGATGGCCATATTAAAAGACATGGAAATAATGCAAAAAGCTATAAACCAGTTCTTCTGCAATTGAAATTGTCTGTGTAACACGGGATAGTGAAGGCATAAAATTCTTTCAGATGTTAGGAAAAATACAGACACAGGAATTGTGGTCAAAAAACTTTGAGGCAGTACTCCTGTCCAAAAAATTGACGATGTATAATGCCATTCTTCTAAATGCATTTTATTTATAATTTTCAAAAACCAACAGTCTGTTTCTGCTAAGCCTTAGGTTGATTGAAATCTTAACGGGACCCTAGTTCACAATGAATTTTCGCCTCGGTCCTTTCTTTGCCTGTGCTCGGGTGTATAGTGAGCTAGCGCAGGTAAGGAAAGACCAGAATACAAAAATCTTGAGTACGTTCTATTAGTCTTCAGGGTTGGCCAAATTTTCACAGCTATTTTTGTTGCTCATATCCTTTTGAATTAATCATATCTCGGCGTATTTTTTTTTCGATAAAAGAGGCTCTAGGCAGCAGAATGACACAAAAAAATTTGTGAATACAGTCAAACCTCGATTTAGTGGCACCCCTAAAAGTTCGTTCCCGCCTAGGGTCCGAAACTTTTTTTAACCCAATTTTAAAAATATTTTATCGATTCTGTTATGACAGTCTGGTCGCAAATATCGTGGGGATTCCGATTTTGCCGATCGTTTTTTGAAAAGTAAACAAATTTTGGGGTAAAAAAGTAAAACCTCGATATAGTGGCACCCCTTTTTTGAAAACAGGTGCCACTATATCGAGGTTTTACTTTTTTAACCCAAATTTTGTTTTCTTTTCAAAAAACGATCGGTAAAATCGGAATCCTTACGATATTTGCGACCAGACTGTCATAACAGAATCGATAAAATATTTTTAAAATTGGGTTAAAAAAAGTTTCGGACCCTAGGCGGGAACGAACTTTTGGGGGTGCCACTAAATCGAGGTTTGACTGTAGTCTAAAGTCGGCACCGACACCACCTCTGGTATAGGAGCCAATTTTCGGCACCGGTGAGAACTTTTTTGCTGAAAACATTTTTTTCAACACATTTGCTAGAACGTTGAAAATAAAGTTTCAATCGCTTTGAGCTAACAGGTATGATCATTTGTTTATTTATGGTTGGCACGGAGCCGGAAAAAATAGTCTTATTGACAGGCACCAATGCCGGTAAAGAGTCCGAACCAAGGCATTTTGCTGTTACAACACTGGTTATAAACCTTCCAGTTATCTAAGGTCTTTTTTCATTTTGAAGTTTTTACATTTAACATTTTATTAGCCAAGACTTGTTTGATAAAAAAAAATTCTACTGATAATGTTAATATAGCTTACTCAACAATCAGACTCAACTGATTGCTTAGTAGCATCTGCATTTCTTGTGTCAAAGATAATTTTCAAACAATTTTGATTACCTTCACTACTCCAGATAGCTATCATGTAGCAAAAATGAGGGAGTGCAATCGCATTAAAAATTGCCCAAACCACAATATTTAACAACAAGAAAGGAGAAAAGTTTGTCCTATTAGGTGGCTTTTGCGTAGCTAAATGATTATTGTGGTTCATACATAAATTTTTCCAGCCTCCGAAAAGTCCTATCAGTATTCTTAGATATAGCATCAAAGAAATCAAGCAAAGTAACAAACATATCGAATGTTCTACCAAAACTAAAATAGCGATTTTCATAGCTTGTTTCAGAAATATATATTTTTAGAAAAGTGGATGATAAAGACTACTACTGTCAAATACCACTTATTTTTGAACATTTTTGCTAAAACTTAGTTGTGTTGTCTTATTTGATATTCTTCGAAAAAAGTAAATATTGAATAAATTGCCTTACTTAATTGCTACGTTCCTTTTTCATGAGTGTTAAGTGGCTGGCATTTATATGACTAGGCATTTCAGCAACCAGACTGTGAAATTGGTTGACTTCTATTCTGCCATAATGGTTAAAGAACACTGGTCATTGTTTTTTGGAACAGTTTTATTGTGAAAAACAATAAATTAACAACACAAAAACAGGCACTTAAATACATTAAGTTGTCAACAATATACTTTTCCAAATATTGGATTGTTCAAAAAGTTTGGTTAGTTTCAAGTTATGTGACGGAATTTCAAAATAGTGATATTTAAAACTTGTATTTAGTAACAAAAGAATAAAAAAATAGTTAAATTGGAAAATATTTAAAAGATTGTACAAGCTGTGGTCATAAAGCAGTTTTCAATTTACAAAATTTATAAATTTTTTCTCTAATTTAGTAATATATTCTAGTAGCGTTGAAATTTTTATAATTAAACTGATTGAAAAATGTGGATTATTGAAATTTCTCTATTAAACTTAAAAGTAACCAAACTTATTGAACAATCTAATGAAATTTTTAAAGCTATTTAGAAAAATTTGCACTGCAAATTTTTCTCACATCAGTTAATACAGAGAAATCTAATAATACACAATAGGTTTTGTGCTAAAAAACTTTTTGTGCAGACATCTTCTAAAGGTGGAAGAAAATATGTAGAAAATGAAGAAATTGATGGCACTTGAAGCCACAACAATCAAGTTGCTGGAGCTGACAAGAGTTCTTAGAGTAGATGGCATGATCATATTGAAGTCACCAAATGTAATTAGTGTTTCTAAGACGTCGAGCAGAGAGGGCATTAATCGTGAGAAAAGTAGCTTGGCTGTGAATAGGCCAAGGATTATTTCTGAGTCAGTGGTCTCATCTGAGTGCAGTCTTCTACGAACCCATTTCCTCATGGGGCAATACTCTCCACTTATCTTGGCGATTTTGTCAGTGGCTGGTCTCAGTACAATTCTCGACGATGCCAGCAGATTTGCCTTATGCATTATGGTCCACACCTGGAAAAAAGGCTTTTTTAAATTCGCGTCTAGACCAGCTTTATGTTGAGGATTTTAGTTTTTGGTCACGGTAGTGAAAAAAACTTAAAAGTACACAAATTTTCACACACATTTTAAAGAAATTCTTTATGAATAAGTAATAGACTGTGTTTTTTAGTGAAAAATCATCAAAATTGAAGTATTGATAGTTTTGTTTTTTATCGGCTTTGTGAACAAGGCTCAAAGCCCATGCGAGTGGCAATCAAAATTGTACTTTTCACATTATATACCCAAAATTGCCTTTAAAAATTCGAGCCGATCTTTGATAACAAAATGTGAAGGTTAGATCACGAAAAAAATTGTGGCTGCAAAAAAAATTGAAATATTTGAATATCCCCGTATTTGAAAAAAGCAAGAAAATCAACTGACCTTGCTCAAAAAAGTGAACAACAGCAAAAAGGGCACCAAAGAGCTGAATATTATGCCGCCGAACACTCTGTATCCCACCATATACAAATTGTTATGTACCAAGTCCGACTTGTTGAAATAATAGTTTCTCGTGGTCTCATTAAATGCAACAGAGACTTCAAAAAATCTGGGCAGTGAAATACAAATAGCTAGCACATACACAGCTAGCACAATTCTGTGAATGCTCATACTGGTCTTTGAATTACTAACAGTGAATGAGCGAGATAGAGTCAAATATCTGTCGAAAATCAGGGCAAATAGCAGCCAGACTGAGACAATTAGAAGGGCATTTCCAAATAAATAGGACAGCCTCATAACCATCAAATAATAGCTCTCCATTCTAACTCTGACAATGGCAGGAACAGAATACATCAATAAAGCTGTTAATAGCGAAAAAGAATCAGAAATAGCCAGCCATACTAGGAAACTATACACTCTAGTTCTACTAGTTGGGGTATTGTTGGAAGAAGAGGCCATTGAAAACATCTTTGTAACACCTGTTTTACGGGGTGAAGCGTCTGGTTTTGCGTGCTTGTATAAAGACAATGAAAATGGTCTCTTGGACTCCGCTTTAAGAGCTTCCAAATCCATGGAAAACAGACGATTGTTGCTGAGATTGTGGTGCTTTTTCGGCTCATCTTCATCCTCTTCCTCAATAATGGTTACTGTGTCCACGCTCAGTTTCTCATGTCTGGTGCATTTCAGAGATTTTTTGTGTTGATTGAAGGCTTGAATTTGGAGCTGAGCAACTGGTGAAGTCATTAGAGATACACTAGCAGATCGGCCTTTGTGGTTGGGACTGCTGATAATATCTGACTTTATTTTGGGAGCTATGGACAGCAAAGGACTTTTGCTGTATTTGCGACCAGAAGTTGGAGACATTGAGTTGGAAGAGTCTGAGTTTCTACCATAGCTACTGTCACTGTAAGACGTTTTGGCTGTGAGTTGGCGTTTTCGGTTGGAAGGGGAATATAGGGAGAGGACATAGATGGTGATCAAATTCAAAATACTCCAATGGTGACTATCCATAGAGTGACTGGGCCATTTATGTAGTAAGAAGCTTCCATGGTGGTAATTTCAATTTCTGAAATTAGAAAATATAAACAAATTTACACTGAATAACAAGACCGCATCACGACAATTCAAAGTAAAAATATTTTTCAACAATTTTATAAGCTAGTAAAAGTCAAGAAAAATCTGAACCTCCATCGACCAATTTTCACCAAACTACACTGCCCTACCACTCAGCTACTGATACAATTATTCCTTTTAATATTATTCATTACTTATTTCTGAGAAGGGTGGCCAACCAATTTTCTTACAAATTCAAACCTAGAAAACAGTTCAGATATGATCTTAATTTTTTTTTTATTACCGACTTTAAATAACTGAAGTTTTGATGAATTAAAAGCTGTATTTGATAGAACACAATAAATTATTTATACAACAAAGAATGAAACTGAGAAAGTAAGGTGGTATCTTGTGAATTGCAAAGACTTTAAAGCTCCAAATTATCAGGCTAAAAATACTTTGTCTTTTGAAGCTAAAACATTGACGTTGAAGCGCACTTAAAGCTACTTATTTGAGGATTTGGACAACGTCTAGAGCAGATAAACATAAGAAAGTGTGGACAACAAATAAAGTGAATAATTATTATTGTTATTGTATGTGTATGTGAAATTACGTACAACTAAAGAATGTATTGTTTCAAAATTTTAGAATATTTAGAAGGTGATTTTATATTGAAAATCAAACAAACTTTCAATTAAAGCTACAAAATTAGAGTTTCGACACTAAAGGCGACAAAATATATACTTTAACTGTTTTGTCTCAAAATATGCTACTTGAAATCTAAAACACAGTTTGAAGAAGCAGGAGGGATAGCATTTTACGTTTGAAAAAGTGGTCTCTGTGCTGCAGTGGATAAGCCTTGGTGTGTTATGGCCCAAAATAGTGCACAGGTTCGAGTCCACGTGTTGGTACGCTATTTGTTTTGGCTGGTTTGACTAGGGTTGGCCAATGGGCATATGCCCGGGCATATGCCCGCAAAAATACAGAAAAAAATACACCGCGAAGGGTGTATTTTGACTAAAGTTTACGTATGGGCATGCCCCGGACATATGTCCGGGGCTAATCTAAGCCTAAGCCTAAAAAAGTAATTTCTCAGTTGAGTAAAAGTCTCCAAATATTACAGATGATGACTAGACCTAACTATTTTGTTCAATGTCTTGTTCGGATATGTATGAAAAGTTTCGGTCTTAGTTCCGGGCATGGCAGAGTCTGTCCAGGAATTTTGCGCGGTTTCTGAACATTATCTCCATGAATAAAAGGCCGGGGAGGGGGGGAAGTTGGAGATAATGAGAAGCGCTACCGGTATTAATATGGAGGAATTGAAACAAAGTTAAACAAAAAAAACAAGCAAAATTTAAACAAAAAACATTCTAAACAAAAACGTTGTAAGGCTACGTCATTTCCTGCACTAATCCACAAATTTAAGAACTAGACAGAAGTATTCATTTAAAAAGATGCAATAAATACTTGTCTTAACCAAATGGAACTAACTTCATTTTTACCAAGAAGAAAAATCTTCCATTCGTTTATTATTTCCTTGTCTAACCTCTTGCAATAACTTCAACACAAAAAAAATAAACAAATTCTTATTTCAGCCTACACCTCAGTTTTGGTAGTGCCGACTACTTCAAAATATCAAACACAAAACACTCTTTCTGATCGAAGATCTATGTAGACAAGTGATGTGCAAAAATGGCTATTTACATCCGATTTCTTCAACTAGAAACACTTTTATTGAAAATAACCACAAGTGACAGAAACACAAGTTATTTGGGAGGAACACAGAGAACATTGAACTTTGGCTTGAGCCGGCCCTTATTTGGTAATTAATGGAAGGTTGTGTTTTTCGGAACCCAATCATTGGGCTAGTCTTTTTGTGTTGTGTGTTTTTTGCGCCAAAGGCAATTTAATTATCTCGTTGAGTAAATAAAAGGAATTCAAAGAAATAATAGCAAGAACGTCGGCTTGCAAATCAGATTAATCTATTGTTTTGGCCACTTTTAGCGCACTAAGTTTATATCAATATTTGCTAGCAACAGGTGCTGTCCGATAATTTAAATTTTAAACATTATTTGAATTAAATTTTTTCAAAGTAGTTTGGATAAGTACTTTGCTTAATTAGACTTTTTTGAAAAAAGCAGACAAAAAGTGAAAAAAATTAGTATAAAAATAATAAATAAATTTCTATCTCGTTTTTTAATTTTTTTAGTTAACAGAAGAAGAAATTTTGAGAGTTAAAAAACTTTTAATATTTTTAACTTTGGCCAGATCTAAAAACTGTATCTTTTTTTGAAAGATTTTGGTGTGATTTTTGAAGTACGTCGCCTTATCTTGAAAATCACAATTTGGAAATTTTTAAAGAGCTTTGCACGACATAAATTTTTTGTAATTTATATTTCAAATAATATTTTTTCAAATAAAATTTCATGAATTTTTCGAAAAAAGCTGTAAATCTCAAATTGAAGGGTGAAAAAGCCATAAAGTCGACTGCTGCGTCAGATCTGACAGTACCAGATCAAACTGTCGATAATAAAAACTTTTTTCAAAAGTTTGGAAAGCTATAGAGAATTTGAGTTTAACTCACCCGTATTAAAAAATTTAAAATTGTCGTGCTGAGGAAGAGTCTGAGTTTTAGCTAGAATTCAAAAAAATCTGCGAAAATCTATAAGTGATTGAGAGTCTACTACACGAAAGTAGTTAACCAGGCAGATTTGTATCATTGATTGATTTACGACCACCCTGTCAATCTTGGTTGTGGAAACATTTTGCGGTAAATTCAAAATTGTGTTAGAGAGTCAGAGAAATCTTGTAGTTTTCTTCCAAATTTTCAAATTTTTCCCGCATGTCGGCAAAGATCAAAGGGATTTTGAGTACCTGTCAGGGGGTCGTAAATCAATCAATGCATGAAATCTGGGGGTTAACTACTCACGAATTTTTTTATGAAAGATCAAAAATATAATGAAAAAAAAACAAGGGTTTACGCAATACAATAAAACATAAATAAATAAATAAATAAAAACGATTTTTTTGCAGCAATATAGAAAAATTTTGAATATTTTTTTGCATCAACCATAACTTTTTCCATTTATAAATTTTTTCAAGCAAGTAAGTCTCTTCTTGAAGTCCTCTTAACTATTCGGCCTACTTTTTCATCTTCGAATGCGGAGTTATTTTAGACACAAACACATTCAAAAAGAACAGTAACCAAAAAATGTCTGCTAATAATTTATGCAAAAAACATTTTTTGTGTCTTAGCGAACAGTAAATTGAGTTTAATTAAAAGTGAATAAATAAAAAGGTGACAGCCAACTTCCAACACCAAAAGTTGGCATGGAAAAGCAGTGGCGAGGTTCGACTTAATTGAAAGTGATAGAGAGAGTCACTCTTGCTGTGTTTCAGCCAACATCTACTAGGAACAGAAAAAAGAGAACACTTTTTATGAAAGTCAAAAGTTTGTTAAAATGTTAGATGATGTTTCCTGAATGTGTTCCACTTCCCAGTCAAATTAATGGCATAATAATTTTTGATGTATGTTAATAAACAAATAAATATCAGCTGCCCATGAGTCTTTTTGTTCTTCCGAGCCAAAGGCTATTCTAAAACTGTTGTGGGCGCTTTAATGTGCTTCTTCTGGGAACAAAAACTCAAAAGGGTGTAATAAGCTTCGTTACATCACACAGTTAAGTAAAATAAACAAAATTTCGAAATAAAAAATGTTTTAGATTATACTTTTATATTAACAAGTTTTTGAACAATTCTAACGGGTGTGCCAATTTAGTTTGAATAATTAGCCCAAAAGTCTGTTCTGAACTTTTGGGGCACCTGTTAAGACTTATTCACGTTTTTTCATCGCAATCTCATACATCTGGTAAGTACGAGAAGATTTAGGTCTAATGTTGTAAACTGAATTTGAAAAAAAAATATATATAATAAAAACGGCTATTAAAATATGAAGCTATTACAGTCAACTCTCGTAATATAATATACACCCTTGTGACCGGTGTAGGTGTATATTATAGCGAGTGTATACTATGGCGAGTGTATATTATATCGAGAATAAAAAACCAAACTCTATGCATATGTATATATATCGAGTGTAACAGCAAATCATAAGGCACTTTACTAAAGGCGCGTCCCCAATGAGTGCAATGTAGAGTGCGATGTAAATTGCAAAAAATGGCTGTAAATTTTTTTCTCGGCCGAACTTTTTTTCAGTTGGTACTATTTTGTAGCTGAGATGCAGGGCTACGCAATAAAAAAATTCAGCCACATATCGCTGAAAATTATCGCATATCGCTGAAAAAAGCCACATATCGCTGTTGTTGATATAAATGCGTTTATTTGCACTCTGCATTGCACTCATTTAGTGCGATGTAGAGTGCAAATAAACGCATTTTTATCAAGACCTTTTCAGCGATATATGACTGGAAAAAAATTTATTTTTTTCCCGCCCAAACAAGTCAAAAAAATCGCTCACTGATTGGGGACTTAGCTTAAATCCATCATAAAAATTTAATGACTAACCGAAAAGAAATATGTCAGTTCACTTTGCTTTTCTTTGCGCTGCTGATAAAAAAGCCTCATCCAAGCAAATTGACCCAAAAAACAGCAGATATTTGTCTGTCATTTTTTTCTTGTCAGGACAAAATCGTTGTTTTCTTAAGTGTATATTATAGCAAGAGTAAAATAAAGGAGAGTGTAACTTCTGAAGTGTACCGTATTTACTGTATTAACTCCCCACCCTCTAATAACTCCCACCCTCTAATAAGTCCCCACCCTACGGACCTTATATCTCAGCCTAGAGCGAACATTTCGCAAATCTGTTTTTTGCGTTTTCTTAGTTGCCGCGAGTTTACCTGATTCCACTTTTTAAATTTTGGTTGAGCACACAAAAATGTGAAAATCGAAATATTTTTTCCGATTATTTAAGGGTTTAAAAATAACTCCCCATGGGACTTAATACAGTAAATACGGTATACTATATCGAGTGTATATTATAGCGAGAGTTGACTGTATGTTGAATTTTTCGACACCGAAAAATACCAATAAACAGCTAAAGAAGATTAAAAAATAACTCATTTGAAAAAAAATAACTCTAAAAATTACATTGAATTACTGACGGGCAGAAAAATTTGAGTAGTCAGTAATCATTATTAGTTTAGACTAACTTTTCGTAGCATACTATAAATTCCAAAAAACAGACGTGACCATAGCTTTTATCAAAAGAGCTACTCAGAAATTGTTCTAATATATAAAGTTTTACGTATACATAAAAAACGAGAAAACAGAATTAAACAAAAAATTGTAAGTTGAAAGTTGAAACTTTCGGTACTTATGCTGTTTGTCCCAGCACCATAATTTTTGATTAATATAATAACATAAATATACAAATTAAACTAGTTAAATTTGAGGAACTACAATCAAGTCGGACTGCTGGGCTGCGTGTGACAAGAGACGGTGAAAGTTTGCTGGAAGTTTGCCAGAAGCATATCGTCACATAATCAAGCATATTATGGTGCTGGGACAAACAGCATAAGTACCGAACTTTTTAACTACAACAATTCTTTGGACTAGAATACATTTGAAAAACCTTGATAAGAAATCACAAATTATTGGCAACATTTCTTTTATTTTGCTTTATTTGAAAGCAAGAAAAGCTGTCTGCGAGCTTGGTGAGTTCTGAAGGTCTCCTGAATGGTCTCTCAACACTGGAATGCCTGATTGTCCTATGAGCACAACTATGTGCAGAATTTCACGCTGAAGGAGATAGTAAAAAAATTAATAAATAAATCATTATTTGCGAGTCAGCTGCCCTACGAACCGACCAAGTCATCTTTTTGAGTATAAAAATTCAAGGGGGCAGATCTCGTCAATTTTTATAATCGAATACTGTACTTTATAATTTGAAAGAAAGCGCAGTTCATGAACTTTCTCATGAGATATGGTTAAGGTGTTTATGATCATTCAATGTAAAAATTTTAATTCAAAGAAAAAATTATGTCATTTTTTAAAACGTTGTTAATACTTACGAACGGCGCTACGACGGTTCATAAAAAATTGATTCATTTTAAAGGGAATTCGTAAAAACGGGTTTCATAAAAAATAGAATTCTTCGAAAACCGGATTTCGAAAAAAAATTAATTTGTTTCAAAACGGTTTGGCAGAATGAAGTTTTAAAAAATATATAGTTTTATCAATATTTAATTCATCAATAAATAGGTTTATCCAGATTTCTCGACAAATTTATTTCACAACTAGATAAAAAAAGTATCTCAGCGACAGTGTAATCTTGAAAAAAGGAAAAATTAGCCGGTTATTGTAAATTCGGCCAAACCATCAATATATGGTCGAATTATAACCATTTTCACAGTTACTTCACCATAAATTTTCACAGTTAAGAATTGCAAATTTCTAGCTGGAGAATATGCAACCATTAGCACGTAAACAATTTGGTAAAATGACCGGCCATCTTCCGCCATATGGCCGTGCCTAGGTTAAACTCAAGTTAAAACACAGCTTTACACGAACCAACTACGAACAAACCCTCACACTTTTATTCAACGTAATCAAAACAAAATCACCCGTTCAGATCACATAACAAAGACTGGGACTGTACATATTTATAAATCTGATCCACTTTGTAGCTCGCAGAGATGCTCTTTCTTTGTGCCGAAATTTGTTTGTCTTGTGCCTTTTGCTTTACTGGAGTACCTGTTTGAAGGGAGATGAGATGAGCTTCTTGGAGCGAGCACTCTTGTTTCAGCTTGCCTAGCCAGCGCCAAAATCGAATTCTCTTACCATCTTTTGTTCCCATGGCGTATTTAAGAGCACTGTGCCAGGCTTCAAGGGAGTTCGTCGTTTTGGCCTTACTTCCAGCGTTAATTGATAGCAATTCCAAAGTAACACAGAAAACATTGGTCTTGCGCCACGTGCAACATCTCCAATCCATGTCTATAACAGAAGTCAACGCATGAAACTGCGAGAATTTGTTAAAAAACTATACCTCACGGAAGTACTTTAAAAAGTTCTGTTCGGCGGAGTTATCTGGACACTGAGCGTTGTAGCGAATTACCAAGTCGAATGCTTCTTTAACATCCGTCGGAGGACATAGGCGAGAGATTTCAGCTGATCGAAAAGTTGACTGAATTGACCTCCCTGTTTGTAGTTACGAACGAGTCCTAACTTCTGAACCTTCCGAAAGAGTGCTTGAGCAAAGTGGAAGTAACAACCATGCTGATTGACGACTAAAAGGAATTTTTACTAAGATATTGCACAACTATAAAGAAGCTTACATGGAAAAGCGGAACAGAAAGAGCCAAGCAAACCTCGTTCGTAGTCGGTATGGACATGTCTCACTTGTGATTGCGGAATCAACTGCTTCAGGATGGCGAAAAATTTGTTGTACGTACCATAGACTTCTTTGGCAATAGAGCGTGGACGCAAGGTACGAAAGTTTCCCCACATTTAGCATGCATTGTGAGCAATTGACACCACCCTTTAGGAACAAGTCTGAACGTTCCGTCGATTCCCACCAGTCAGCCTCTTCGAGATACTATACAAGAGTTTGAAAAAATTCATAATAAAACTTCATAAAATTAACCTCTAGCAAGTTAGAAGTAGAGAGTATGATAATTCGGCGCTTTCCTTTTCCAGTATCGTGCATAACAAACATCTGCCTTTGTAGTTAAGAAGATCGGGTGGGATTTCCAGGTTTTCAGGATCACATGGCGTGTTCGGATCGTTGTTAAGAAGCTGAAGATCTTTCGAATTGAAATAAATTTCCAGGAGAATGAAAACATTGAAATACCTTGCGATGGTAGTAGACCATCTCAGACACGTTCTCTGAATCATCTTAGCTTTAACTTTATCTGATGCTTGCTCATGAGGCTTGAGAATATTTGTCGCCCAGCACTCTAAAAAATCCATGCAAAATATTTCCTGTACATCTTAAAAATACTACATCCCCTGTCGGCCAGCTCCGGTATTTGCATTCGAAGTTTCCTGACTTCTATGTCTTCCTTGCACGTTGCATGAGTGTGATTCCCATAGCTTTTCCAACGCATTGATCATCTGAATTTGTTTCCATTTCCATTTTGCAGCCTTCTTGTTGTTTCACGCATTTCCAATGAGTGATCTGTTGCTTGTCCTTGTAACCAGCAGAGTAAACTTCTCTAGATCAGTACTTGCAATGTTACTAGAAATTATGATAAAAGCCTACCATCCAGAATCACCATGCGCCTTCCCTTCTTGCTCTTAATAAACTCGATGGCAAGACCCGTAATGATCTGAGGCTCACGCTTCCGCTTTCGACCCACTTGGACGTTTCTGGTTGACTGTTGGATTTGGCTTAAGCTCATTTCCTCTTCCTCCAATGATCCTTGCTCACTCGCATCACAGCTGCTCGCTTCATCAGGGCTGCTGTATGGGTCTTCGAGATACATCAGGAGCGCTTAATTCAATGAAAATAATAATAGAAATTTCGATCAGAAAGCAATCAAGATACGTATTTAAACAATGATTCATGAAATCAAAATATCGTAAAGTTTCATTCTGCCAAACCGTTTTGAAACAAATTAATTTTTTTCGAAATCCGGTTTTCGAAGAATTCTATTTTTTATGAAACCCGTTTTTACGAATTCCCTTTAAAATGAATCAATTTTTTATGAACCGTCGTAGCGCCTTACGAACAGAAGAAAAAGTGTAATAACGTCATTTTTAGTTATAGTGGTATATCATTCGACAGATTATTAGAGCTTATTAGAGCGGGCGCGCTTATTAGAGGAAATACGGTATGATATGATATATCACGATAACTAAAAAATGACGTTATCACACTTTTTGTTCCGTTCGTAATTATTAACAACGTTTTGAGAAATGACATAATTTTTTCTTTGAACTAAAATTTTTACATTGAATAGTCATAAATACCTTAACCTGCCCTCTTGAATTTTCATACTCAAAAAAGCTGACTTGGTCGGTTCGTAGGGGCAGCTGACTCGCAAATAATGATTATTTAATTATTTTTTACTATCTCCTTTAGCGTGAAATTCTGCATCGGGAAGTGCTCTTAGGACAATTAGGCATCACAGTGTTAAGCAATTCTATAAGAGGGCTCGCAAATCACCAGAAAAGAAAAAAACAATACACTTACATATGCCACAACTTTTAATTATAATTAAAAGTCTGATTTTTTCAGGAGCGTAAAGGTGCGCTCAGAGACCTACTCTAAATATAGTTTTAAAGGATGTAACTGAAAATCACCAGTAATTTAGGTCTCATTCACCTTCAGGTAGCATTATTTTGCCTTGCCCTTCGCCCCTATTTTTTTCTTGAAAAATGCCTTGGTCTCCCCTTTTGTTCTGAAGGTGATGATCACATTATTAACATAACTACAATAAACAGGAACCAAGTCATTTTTCAAGAAAAAAACAACAGGGGGAACCAAGCTAAAATAATGCGCCTTAAAGGTCAGTAGAGCCATGTAACTGAGGATCCCCAATAATAGCAAACTTTTTGTTGGCGTCATTTACCATCTAGATCTTATATTTTGGCTAACAAGAAAGCTAGAAAAAAAAACAATTAAAAATGAAAAAAAACCTGTATACCGGCCGAAACAGTACTTTATTAAACGGACACGACCTTACTTTTTGACTGTTTTTTGACTCAGAGTTAGAGCTGTTTTGGAGTTGAAAATTGAGCTGACATTTTCGTTTAGTAAAGTATTTGCAACAAATAAAGTGTATTCCTGAGTGAAAGACGATTTCACGGAGTTTCTTCTTTCAGCTATACGGGTGCGCAACTATATTTGACCATCATTTCCTCCTATTTCATAAATTCAAAGCTGCCGAAGGTCAAAAAATAAAACTAATTAATAGTTGACCGAAACACAGACAAAACACAGCGAACGAAACACAAGAGAATATAAAATCTTACAGACCAAAAAAGACAAAAATGATTTTAAATTTAAAAAGGAGGCTTTTACTAAAAGATGGAGTAATTCAAATTTAGATTTTAATAAGGCAATAACATAGATGATTAACTAGAATTCTTGAAAATTTTAGAAAGTAGTTTCTGCTTGGATAACTTTTAAAATCTTTTTGGATCGTATTTAACATGATTTAACTTTTTTCACTTTCTTTTAGTATAATTAGTACATGTGTAAAACCTAAAGCTTAGTAAACACTTCAAATCATTAGAAAACGCTAGCATCATAGAACTAAAGTATGCAGTCTGGATAAAGAAAACGGTCTGCGGAAACGCGCCAAATGATTTTTTGAATGGGTGCCTTTGAAATTAGCTTATGCTTTTTCTTGAAAAATGCATTTGTGATATGAAAACGACTGCATTCACTTGATTCACAAAATTAGAGAAAATTAAGAAATCGGGTAAAATCTTTACTAAGGATTTTGCGAAAATACTATATTTTTACAATTTTCACAATTTTTTGTTTTAATTTGATTTGTCTCAAGGCGAATTCAGAAGCCAGAAAGTGTTTCAGTCTTAGCATGACAATTTTTATGCGTTTCACTGCACTTTTTTCGTTTTTAGCGTTTCTTTCGAAATTGCGAAATTAGCGATTAGCAATTAGCGAAACTGAAGAAATCGAGGAAAATAACACTGTTAACGATGATTTTGAATTGTTTATGCATGAATTTGATTGATTTGTTATGATTTCTCGAATAAAGTTGTTATGGAAATAAAAAGATTTTACCCGCCTTTCGGTAAATACCGGGTAAATACCCGGGTAAATACCCGAGATTTTACCGAAAAGATTTTACTCGGCCAATTACCAACCCTAGTTATATCTAAGCTTGGTTAGCTGTTCTTATGTAGAAAATTTCACCTGAGTCTGTTTTTGTATAATCGCCACATTAGTGAAATATTGAACCAAAACTTGAAAACACAGAAAAAGTACGTTGATTTTTTGAAAGACACCGTTTTTAGTTAAGATTAAACCAGGGCTCCCAAGTTTTTTTTCAAAATAAGTACATTTTCGAAAAAAAATAAGATTTTTGGCCCAAAAATAAGTACATTTTGAAATTTCGCTTTTTCGTAACTTTATTAGATAACTTATCTTTAAATATCGCCATTTGTCATCAAATTCTTTATTGAATCAGAAAAAACCAACAATAACAACCATTGAATTAGCAACAAACAGTTAAAAGTACTTTTCCCAACTTCTAATCTTGGTTAACAGAACATTGCTTTTCAAATTTATGTCGTAAACAATTTTGAAAACTGCGAATAAATAAGAAAACGGACGAGACTTTTTTCTGCCACCTTTTGCTTTTTTCTGCCACTTTTACTTTTGGTTATTATTCTTTTCGACTCACAGAAGTCTTCTTTCTTGCACCAAATCACCTTGTTTAAACCAACCATATGAAACAATATAAATAAGGTATGCACCCAGGTGGATTCGAACCGGTGGCAGAAAAAAGCAAAAGGTGGCAGAAAAAGCCAAAAGGTGGCAGAAAAAAGATTTATCCGTAAGAAACATTGAGTACAACACAAAAAAATTCAAACAAAATTCACTTTAAATTTATTAAAAAAATTGCCCACTTTTTCGTTCTAAGATATTTTGTGCCGAGATGCTGTAAATTTTTCGAAAATAAGTACAATAAGAACATTCGTCGAAAATAAGTAATTTCTTATAAATAAGTACACTTGGGAGCCCTGGATTAAACGTTATTTGATATTTAGTCGAAAAGTTTCGCTACTGTCCTTATGAAAAAGGTTGGTTATTATGCTGAGATCGCTAGTTGCTGTTCTTATATAGAAACTGTCCCTATGGCAAGTGTCTTTATGGTTCGGCTCAGCCTCATTCATGACCAACCAAAAAATGTCCTTCTATGGAGACTGTCCTTACATAGACTAAACTGTATAGATTTATCTGATAAAGTTGTATCGACAATCCTAAAACATAATTTATACTCAAAAACTTGAAACAGAACAATTATTTCTATTTGATCTGATATTTTTAATCAAACAGATGATCGCTCTAAGCAGAACATAAAGTCTTCGTCTTCATCTCCAAATACCACTTTTGGTTTTAGCCGTTTCATGTTGATTCGAAGAACTTCATTAGTTTTTTCGTTTCTCAATTCTAACGGTTCTATTTTAGGCACTCCATCGCATATTTCGAACAATATTTCTAGCTTCAAGCAGTGCGTGTGGCAATCTTCAACAAAAGTCTAAAACCTCTAATTTAGCATTACAGAAACTTTTTTCTTAATTTTTAAAAACTAAGCCCCATCGACGATTTGAGGAGCTATTTGTTGGTATATTTTAGCTAATTATTTCTCACAAAAAATTCTCGGCTCATTCGGGACCTGGAAGTTAGAATAGAAGGTGTTCACAATGCAAAATGCGGTTCTAGTACAGAATCGTTGTCCAAAATATGCCTTGGTCCCCCTGTTGTTTTTTCTCGAAAAACAGCTTGGTCCCCTTGTTGTTTTTTAATGTGGTCATGGCAACTGAGGTGATCACGGTGATTAAGATGATTATGGTTAACATGATCACCTTCATCACCATCACACAATAAAAAAACAGCAAGGGAAACCAAGCTATTTCTCACAAAAAAACAACAACAGCAAAATACTCCAACTTAATCACGAAGTCAGAGTTAAAACTTTTCAATATGGAAAAATTTATGGGTGAGGGGGGGGGGCTGGTAGTCTAGAGGTGGTGTTCTCTTGCAGCTCAACTTTTCTTATTAGTTAATACGCTTCGCATCAAAACCATCTCTTATTTTTTATTGTTTTAGCGTTTGATTAGACATTTATATTCAGTGTGAAGACTGCCGACCAACTCTTGTATTCTCTCTACTAAGCTCCCTACCTAACTTTAGAGGGCATGCCACGCTAATAAGAGGTGGTGCCCAGGAATTTTTTCTCCAAATCATTAAACTTCTGTACGGATTTTTCGATTGGGTTTCTAACAAAACTATACCTAAAATTAAATTCTAGGCTTTGTTTTTTTAAAAGCCGAGTTGAAAAATCCGTACAGAAGTTCAATGATTTGGAATTTTTTTTGAATTGGCGGCACCACCTCTTATTAGCATGGGCATGCCCCTTTAAGTGGCCTGAAATTTCTGTTTTCATTTACTGTTTTGTCTGTGAAAAAAGTGCCAGAGAGATTTTAAAAATCTAACAGACACTTTTTACTTAGCTTTAAGAGTAAAGTAAAACAGAAGTTTCAGACCACTTGAAGTTTGAAAAAGTTGCCGCTCTCTAATAAGCACCCGGAGCGTTTATTAGAGAGAATACGGTACTATTCTAACTTCGACTTCGTAAACAAGTTTAGGTATTTGTGATTGGTTAACACTCCTCACTTCAACTACGGTTTCCTGATTGAGACATGAAAACCCACTTAAAATATGTTTTGATAAATTTGAACAAAAAAAATTCACCAAGATATCAAAAAAACTTACTTTCTGTATTATTTCCATAAATTTAAAAAGCTGAAATGCTTTTTGTCAGGCAACTGAAAGGCAAACATCTCGATGCGAACCAAATGATTATTCTGCTTGTGAACTGGAATACTCTCTAGGTATTTCAATAAATTTTCAGCTCCTACAACTTCACAATAATTAACATGCAAAAACTTTAAAGAATCTAGTTCATAAGAAGGGATAGGCTTGAAAGAAGGGACAATCTCCGTGAAGCACCAGGTTTGAACACTGCATGATCGAAGATGAAGAAAATAAGTTTGCATACATCGTTTCAAAATTACGTCTTCTGATTTCTTGGTCGGTCAGATCAGCACTTACTAACTTAGTTTGTAAACAGCTAAAACTTTGAATAATTTTGATCCAAATATACAATCTTTCGTTAATCTCCACATTGAAAATCGCATTTCACTAAGGGCCCTATGTGTTTAAGCCCTACGAAGAAACTAATTTTTAACTATTTTTCCGGAAGTTTCCAAGTTACGTATTAATCCCTAGTAGATTTTTCAAAAATCACAGGACTTGAGAACGCTACGAAGAAGAGAAATTTCAGATTACCGTAATTTTTTTGTTAAGCGCATATACTCTTTAATAAGTGCCTACTTTCGAAATTTAGGAATTGCATCTTACAATTTTTGTGCAGCTGTTTATTGCGTTTTCAAAGCACTCAGACCTTACCTCAACCAGTTGATTTCACTTCAAAAATTAGGGGTTTTATATGTAGAGCACACCGCTGGTGGTTCAGGTACTCGCTGGTGGTTCGAGATAATTTGCAAGATTTTTTTAAAACACGAACCCACATACCTAACACCGGATTCGTGATCAGCATGCTCGATTTACTTATGAAACTAGCCTAACATTCGAGAAAACTCGCCAAATTTTGATTTCCTCGCGAGACAAATTTGAGTTTTTTTAGATCGAATATTTTCCAAATTATGTATGTAACTGGTCACGCCACTCTGCGAAATTCTCGTAACAGCCCAATCTTTTCATTGGGGTGGTATTTGTGGATGGTATCTATTATGCTAATCAAAATAAGTTAGCCAAATATGCGTTTTTAAATGTCCTCAAGCCGATCTGAGATCTTAACTACCTTCTGCTCCACAAAATCGACTTGTGGATTAGAGTATTATTAAACTGCTTTTTCTTGACTTTTACGAGCTTTCATCAATTCCGCTTTTTTCACTTTGTCAGAAAATCTCGAGGTCGACATAAAAATTTGACGAAAAATCACCCGTGGGCGCTTAATAAGGAATTCACAGTAAAATCGAACCTTGGTAACTCCAAACCCAGGTATAGGCCAACTTTGGCGGGTGATCAGAGTGAAGATTAGACAGGAAGGCACCACCAGAGTGGTCTCATATCGAATGTTTGAATTTATTCGAAAAAATTGCAATCGAAAAATAAAAATTTATGTATTTGATTAGAACCACTTACTGATCCATAATATTTTCTTAAAGGACCATACTTGTTGATGCAAATGAGAATTTGACAAATTCAAATGCGCGCGGGACACTTCTCTTTCGTCTCTCGCTCTACTCTTTGGAGTCGCTCGAAACAACTCCAAAGAGTAGAGTGCGAGACGAAAGAGAAGTGTCCCGCGCGCATTTGAATTTGTCAAATTCTCATTTGCATCAACAAGTATGGTCCTTGAAAGATTCTTAAAAAAAACCTTTTTTCTCTGCAATCAATGTTCAACTGCAAAGTCGCGTTTTTCCAAATATGACAAATGGTCTCAAGTTGCCTGACAGAAGTTTTGTGAGAAACATTCATGACAGCAGGGTTCCCAACAACTCGCACAGTTTTCATTTGAAGCCGCGAAATTATAAAATCGTAATCTTCTAATGAATCATTCTCTTCTTGTTCAGGCAATGCCCATGTTTTTTATTCAAATCAGTCCATTCAATAGCAGCTTCTGTCAAAAAACTTCGCCTGGCATCTACATAGCAAGTACTAACTAGTCGATAAGGCGAACAGGAGAAATGTTTAGTAGTCAATTAAAAATTGACGTGTGACAATTAAGAGAAGTTCCAATTCTTCTCTTTCAAGCAAGCAAAAATAGAGTGAAGAAATTCAAAATTAAGTATACTGTTCATTTTTATCCAAAGTCTTGCTAGTTTTGCTATACCAAATAATTTTTTAATAAAGTTAATTTTTTAATAAAGTTACTTGTAAAATCTTATCAAAAAAATTCAGATATTATATAAATCATAAATATATTGAAATGTACCCTACAAGTTGTTAAAGAACCATACTTGTTGATGTAAATGAAAATTTGGCAAATTCAAATGCGCGCGGGACACTTCTCTTTAGTCTCGCACTCTAGTCTTTAGAGTTATTTCGAGCGCCTCAAAAGAGAAGTGTCCCGCGTGCATTTGAATTTGTCAAATTCTCATTTGCATCAACAAGTATGGTCCTTTAATTGGCGCTTTTTTGTGCTCAATCCGGCAGCCAATTTTTTAATTTGAATTTTCACCTTTATTTTACATAACATGAAATAACATTTACACGGAATTCTCATTTGTACTTTATTTGGCACCATAAATCTTCAGTAACCATGAGATTTCACGTCAAAATAATTATTTTTGGTGCTCGAATCTCCCTAAACACTGAATAAAATGGCTCTTTTTGACTAAAATGACCAAATTATATTTTATTTGGCAAAATATACTTTATTTCGAAAATTTTGAGATATAACCCTGCTTTTTACACCATTATGTATCCCTGGAGCACATTGTTCTAATGAGCTATAATACATAACTGTATAATTTCAGAAATTTGACCAGATTCACGACGAAAAGGGCCAAAACTTCTACCCATCTATTGCACGATTTATTGCATGTGACTTTCAGTGACTTCCTCGATTTTGTAACCACAATCGAACCTGGATACAACACCACCCGACATAATACCACCCAAAAATGGACCGATTTGTCAGCTCTACTAAAATAAAGTCAAGTGAACCCTCGATCGGTCGGTACCTCGAGGTGGTGTTGTATCCAGGTTTGACTGTAAAAGTATAGTTAAATGTCGTTAAAAAATGTGTCACAAAATACAATTCAAATATAGATATACGGGATGTGTCAGAATTACGCCCACTTTTTTTTAAAATGAAAATTTAGTGGTATTGCGTTTTTTTTATAAAATTTATAAGTATTTATTTAAGGGCATTACTTTTTTTTGCCGCAAATATACTTTTTTTTGCCGCAAATATACTTTTTTTTTTGCCGCAAATTTGCTTTTGCCGCAAATATACACTTTTTTGCCGCAAATTTTCACTTTTCTGCCGCAGATTTTCACTTTTTTGCCGCAAATTGAGATTTTACAGTTGTCAAATGCCTTTATTTTATATATGTCTTTTTTAGCAACCGCAGGTGTAATGTCAGCTACTGTACGACACAGTTCTCTAGGTGTTCCAGGTAGCAAACGAGGGGCTGCTACGGTCTATGTGCGTGAGAGAGAATTCGCCAACGAAGAAGATTTCAATTAGTGGTTTAAGGATGAGAAAGTCAACTGGAGAAAGTAAGCAATTTTTTTATTCATAATTTTGCGCATATTTATTCAATTAAGACGCATACGAGAGATCTGAGCGCCAACAAGACAGAGGAATATCAGTGCCGATATGCTCGTATGAAAATTATCGATGCAGTATCAGTATCAGCAGTATCCGAGTCCTTTATCCGCAGGATAACTTCAAGGTTTGATGATGGTATAACAAGGTCAACCTGTAAAGTGTAATTTAAGGTGATCGTAGAGCAAAGCAAAGGTAGCCATGATCACGTGCCGGTGAGTCAGCCGAAGCTTTCGGACCAACACAAAGAATTGATGAAACAAGAATTGGATTTGACTGCTCTGATTATACAAGGGAAAATACAGGTTTTTTTAATATTTTTGGTTAGGGATGACCGTAATGTTCAAAGAAAACACGCCGTATGGGAAATGATCCGTCACAGCATTCGAATTGTTCGTCCATCTACGATCTGGCCGTCGTATGATGTCTGCAATTGCAAGGAGGGTATGACAAAGAAACTGTGCAAGCATTCGGTTATGGTCATGTGCGTCAACGGAAACTGTGCTATCCGCCTGATGCAAAAGAGAATCTGCTTCAGAGAAAAAGAAAAATGGGCCGTCCAAAATTAGCATCCAGAGCCCTGTCATTTAGTTAAAATTCGTTTTTGTTATGATAATTCTCCGTTGTTGTTAATGTCGTTGGCTTTTCAAATGAACATCAGAAATGCTTTTCTGTAGCTTTGGGCAAAAGCAGTCTAGTAGTTGTAAGAGATAATTTTTATTGACATACCCTATAACCTCTACCAATACACCATGGAGAATTGATGTTCAACCCCTGAAAAATTCAGAAAGTGTTTAAAAGGAACGGCCTTAAGACTAAAATGGTAGCTGATAAAATGAGTAAGAGGATTATTAGAGGGTGAGGGATTGAAAAAAGTTACGCGGTATATAATTTTCAAGCAGGGCTCCCAAGTTATTCCGTCAATATCGAAGCAAACTCAATATCACATCCAAGACCACTAACAAGGCCTCCATATATATGAAGAAAATTTGCAGCAGAAGCAAATCTGCGGCAGAAAAGTGAAAATTTGCGGCAAAAAAGTGAAAATCTGCGGCAGAAAAGTGAAAATTTGCGGCAAAAACAAGTATATTTGCGGCAGAAGCAAATCTGCGGCAGAAAAGTGAAAATCTGCGGCAGAAAAGTGAAAATTTGCGGCAAAAACAAGTATATTTGCGGCAGAAGCAAATCTGCGGCAGAAAAGTGAAAATTTGCGGCAGAAAAGTGAAAATTTGCGGCAAAAAAGTGTATATTTGCGGCAAAAGCAGATTTGCGGCAAAAAAAAGTATATTTGCAGCAAAAAAAAAGTAATGCCTTTATTAAATTCGACCACTCATTTTGTAGCTGACATTCTTAGGTACAAAATTAATGGTCAACTATAAACAAATATTCATAAAATTTATAGAAAAAACGCAATACCACTAAATTTTCATTTGGAAAAAGGTGCGCGTAGTTCTGACACACCTGTATATCAAATATGTTCGAGGGAATTTTTTAATCGCAAATTTATCTTCCTAATCTAACTTGTACTGAAGTGTTGATTGTTTGTAGAGAGATAAAAAAGCTTGGAAGATTACTGCACTTTTTTCGCACTTGTTTACTTCGGGGAGCCTCTGTGTAAAATCAACTTTTTCTCCGTATGCGTGAACAGAAAAATAAAATTAAAATGTGCGTGTTTCTGGTTGTTTGTGAGTATTCAAGTAGTCACTTACTTTGGTAAAAACGTGCTCTTGGGACCCGAAGTTAACAAGTGCTCTTTCTTTAGCAGTCAAATTGGATTGACGCTTTTTTATATTTTTTAAATATACCAATTTTACTGGTGTATCCTTAATGACGAGAAGAAGTCATAGTCAGACCTTTCTGCGTCATTTGGATCGCCGTGTAAGCTGTCGTTATAAATTATAAAAAAGTTAAGCAGCTTTTTTAAGCACACACAAAATTAATTTTCATTCTTTACCAAATTACAATTTCCCTAATGAATGAAATTAAAAGTTTTTCTAAGGTTCATTTTCTTTACTCTTGATACTATGTATCGACAAAAAATTAGTTTTTCCGTAATCAAATTTTGTCAAGCGAAATTATTTTTAGAAGTTTTTCAAGTATGCTTGTGATCAAATTAGCTTTTTCGCGGAAATTTCATAAAAAAGAAAAGAAAATCTCAAGAAAACTTTCCACATTCTGCATTCTATATTTCGACTAAAAATGAACAGGTAATTTTTTTGGCTAAACTACCGTATTTCTTAGCTCGCCCAAAATTATGCCTAATGCAACCAAACAAAAATATTATTGGCTCTTTTTAAGAATTGGGTCCCTTTTACCTCTATCCCTTCTGTTGTTTTTTTAGGACTTTTTAGGCTTCAGGCTTAGGCTTGAGAGTAGGCCACCGTGTGTTAAAACATACTCAAACACAGGGTTGTACAATGGGAATATTCCGGGAATATCCCGGGAACATTGGAATATTCCCGGGTTTCCCGGTATTTTCCCCTATATTGGGAATATTCCCGGAATATTCCCAATGTTCCCGGGAATATTCCGGGATATTCCTGGGTTTTCTATATTTCGGGAATTTCTACAACTCTACTCAAACACACCTCAGACTCATTTTTAAGACGTCCTAACATAAGCTGGGCTACCTTTGACTGGTGCTAAAAAATAACGGTGAAAAAAGCAGGGGGACCAAAAACAAAAAAAGCATCCAATACTTAAATAGGGCATATTTTTTTAAAATATTTGTATTTTTACTGGACAAAATGTTATCTTTGCCTTTTTGTTTGATTTTTTCCAAATTTTGCAAACTTTGTTGAAATATACAGATTTTTGGCTCACTTAAACTATACCACCACCAGTCGATTCAGTTTGGTGGTCCAAAGAAATTTTATTGAAAAAAAAGTTTTCATCAGCGATTTTTTTCGTAAAAAAATGAGTAAAAAGTATAAATAAATGATTTTTAGAGACTTTAGGTAACAAATATTTCAATAAACTGGTGGGGGTTAAGTTAGATAGACTTGTGGTGGTCAGGTTAAATTTAGCCAGTTTTCAGTAAATAATTTTGTGAATTTTTTTAAATGATCCAGGATTAAAAAGCGTTGTTAAAAACACTAAACAAGTGATAAAAACTGACATTAAAAACTGACGAACGATATTAGTTCAAAAAAGTTGTAGCTGTAACATATTTAGATTAGAAGACCTTTTCACGACTGAGGTAGAGCTAAGGTTGGTTAATTTTTATTATATTATTCAAATAAGGAACACTTATAAACAAAAACCACCGTTAAAAGATTCAAAGCTTATTGAAATTCAATTAAGTTTTTTGTTAACAAGATATTCTTTAATCTCATAAATATTTTTTAAATGCTTTGTCTTTTTTAGTTGTTACAATTATTTACATTTTTAAAAGAAGTTTTTCTTTGTGCCACAAACTTTGCTTTCACTTAAGATGGCCATCATTCTCAAATCATTTTCTAATGCCAGAGCAAAAAAAATTAGAGACATGAGTACAGTCCACTTTCGATTTAAGGAAACTCGAAGGACTGTTGACCCCATTGAATTTTTATGTGAGAAATTGTAATAAACAAAGTTTTTTTTTATTTTTAGGTAACGAAAACCAGTTAAAGGACCATAGCCATCGCCGACAACGAGAATTTCACACGTTTGACACTATTTTTTTGTTGTTGCTTTTCAAATAACTTAATTTGATTAAAATAGGGAAAGGTAAACAGGTTACATGTTAGTGCAGTGGTCCGAATTGCTGGTGTGTTCGATTCCCAGTGCCCGCTTTGCCTGTTTGATAGTTTGATTATTAATTTACTGAAAAATGTTCCTGAATATTTCGCATAATCATGGTGTCCCGCGAGCATTCCAACGTGCGAAATTTTCGTTGTCGGCGACGGCTATGGTCCTTTAAGAAAATTTCAAAGATGATTCACGAACAATTATGAAATGCGCTCCAGGACTGAATAAGTGTCCAAATTTACAATGTCCTGGAAAATTTGATTGCTGTCCTTGAATCGAGTATCCTTGTATCGAGGGTCGTTTAGACATAATTTAGTTTAAAGGGGCATGCTCGTCGCCGATGGGAATATTTTGAAAGGCGGGTACCAGCGAAATTCAAACGAGAATTAATTTGACGAAATTTCAGAAAAGTAATACCTCCAGTGGGAATCGAACCGACGACCGACTTTCACAGTCCGCAGCCGTTTCACCAATAGGCCACGACGGTATACCAAGTGCACCCCCCCCCCCCTAAGTGCACCCCCCTCTAGTGCACCCCCCCCCCCTAAGTGCACCCCCCTCCGAAGGGGGTGCATTTAGGGGGGGGGGGGTGCACTTAGGGGGGTGCACTTGGGTCATTTTTTCATACCTATTTTTTTATTGTTTTTATGTCTTTGTCTTGAATGGAAAGTAATTTTTTTTAAACTTTTTAAACTACCCAACCACTTGGATAGTGCTCAAAGCATCTGGATAGTATTCAAGCCAATTGGATAGTGCCCAAAGGATGTGGATAATACCCAAAGGACTTAGATAGTACCTAAACCATTTGGATAGTATCCAAACCACTTGTGAATTCCAAAAGCATAGTTTAAACTTTGTATTTTTTCAAACCGAAAAGTATAATTTTATTTTCAACTAAATGCAATGACCTTATTACCATCAGTCACATGTATTAATTTATCGCTTAAGTGTTCTTATTTCTACGATGCTTCTTAACGCCATTCCATTTTCCACTTTCCAATTTTCCATGGAAAATGAAAAATTCCCATAAAATAATTTTTACATGAAAAGTCGAATTAAGTCATTTTTCTATGCCACGAGCCCCGTAATCAGAGTACAAATACACAATCGACCAAAATTAGTATTAATAATAAATCGTTGACACGTCTAATAGACTCCTGAATTTTTGGGTGGTCCACTTGGATGTTCCCGACCCTAACCCCAATTCCTGGGTAGGTACCTCCTTATCAGGTGGGCGTCCACCTGGGTAACCTAAAAAATAGAAGTAAAAAAATTAAGTTTACACTTAGTGGGACTAGAACCAGTAACCTCGGTGACGGCGACCCTCCACAATTTAGACCACGTGGTCGACCACTTGGATCAAAAATTTTTTTTACGCTTTCGGGTTCCAAAACAATTTTTCTGCACTAATTCGAGCATGCTGAATATGGTTTGACAGTGGTAAAATCACGTTTTATCGAGTAATTTTTGAGTTATCGCTAATTCTTGATTTATCAAAATCAATCGTTAGCGATAACTCAAAAATTACTCGATAAAACGTGATTTTACCACTGTCAAACCATATTCAGCATGCTGGAATTAGTGCAGAAAAATTGTTTTGGAACCCGAAAACGTAAAAAAAAATTTTTGATCCAAGTGGTCGACCACTTGGTTTTCCGGTGGTCCACTTGGATATCCATGTAAATCGCCACTCCAAATTTTTAAGTTATGGTAAGATAGGATGGTTTTCTGACTTACTTGAAAATTTCCAATTTTCCAAAAATTTGTAGACCGTAGCCTTAGTCATCAATTTTCCATGGAAAATTTTCCAATTTTCCACTTTCCATTTTCCACTTTTCAAATAGTGAAACAGAAGCGGAAATTTTCCATGGAAATTTTCCACTTTTCACTTTCCACTTTCCATTTCCAATTTTCCATTTTCCAAAATGTTAGTGAAACAGAAAATGACTTTCCATTTTCCACTTTCCACTTTCCATTTTCCACTTTCCATTTACAATCTTCAATTAGTGAAATAAGCCCCAGGACTACAGGAGCACCTGCCACACAGATTGGGTGGGTTCGTTACACAAGGGCTGAAAAGCATTTCGACGTCGCTCAATTTGGAGTCAAGTAAATGAAAAATTGTTGTCATATTTTGAATCTTGTTCCGTTTGCTTGATTTGTTTGCCTAAATAAAATTTGAACTTAAAGATAAAAAATATTTATTAGTCGATTTTTTAGTTTTGGAAACCATTCAAGTGGTCAAAGTCCAAGTGGTTTGAATACTATCCAGATGCTTTGAGCACTATCCAAGTGGTTTGGGTAGTTTAAAAAGTTTAAAAAAAATTACTTTCCATTCAAGACAAAGACATAAAAACAATAAAAAATAGGTATGAAAAAATGATCCAAGTGCACCCCCCTAAGTGCACCCCCCCCCCCCACCTAAATGCACCCCCCTTCGGAGGGGGGGGGGTGCACTTAGGGGGGGGGGGGTGCACTTGGGGGGGGGGGTGCACTAGAGGGGGGTGCACTTAGGGGGGGGGTGCACTTGGGCTTTTACGATAGGCCACTTATGCTATTACACACTACGAATGTTTTTGATTACTTACCGTATTTCCTCTAATAAGCGCCCTCGCTCTTATAAGCCCCCCCCCTCGACTTTGAGGGTCTGGATCTCAGTGTAGAAGCAAAATTTTGCAAATCTGTTTTATACGTTTTCTTAACTCCACGAGCTCTACCGATTCCACTTTTTAGATTTTGGTTGAGCACCCAAAATATCGAAATCGAATTCCAAATTTTTCGACTTTTGAGGGTTTGAAAAATAAGCGCCCCGGGGCGCTTATTAAAGGAAATACGGTATTCCTCGTCAAATACTCAACAAAAATGTTTTTGAAAGTAATTCTTTTTTGAATTGACCTGGTACCCGCCTTTTGAAATATTCCATCGGCGGCAAGCATGCCTCTTTAAGCCAACCAAATCGAAATTTTGTTGTCCTTTAATTGAGCGTCCATAAATCGAGAGTAGACTGTATATAATAACCATCTTTCCTTTAAAAATATCCTATTAGTGGCGCACCCAAGAACTTAGGACAGATGGGCGACCGAAATTTTTGGATTATTCTATCTACTGCTTGATCAGTTTTACTTTTCGCTCTGTATACGTTGATACTATTTGAGACGCTATTTTTTCTTATTTTTTTCTAATCAAACATGAACCAGGTCACGTACCTATTCCATAAGATTTGTCCTTCTTATTTGTCCTTAAATTCTACTTTTTCTAACTTCACGTCAAAATCTTATTTTTTAGCACCAAAAGATCAATAAGCCCTGGGTAAAAAGCATATTTTTTCTAAATGCCCTTAATTGTTCCTATTTTGAGCAAAAAATCTTATTTCAAAAAAAAATCTACTTGCCAAGACTAAACGTTTAATGTTTTACTATTTTTTAATAAGCACTTTTAATTTTTGAATAAAAGTTTCAAATAATTACTATAATTAATTTCCTTTTAAATATATGTGTTATTACATGTTTGCTATACTTGATACACAGTTATATTTACCGTGAAATACAGTCGAGTCTCGATAAACCGTCACCCAAAAGTTTGTTCCCGTCTAGGGTCCGTCATGTTTTTAGCTCAATTTTCGGTTTTTTCTCCAAAACTGATTCGTCAGTATAGTCCGAAATGTCGAGAGGATTCTGATTTTGCCGATCGTTTCTGAAAAAGTTAAAATTTTGACCATTAAGATCTGAGCGTCTCGACAAGCCGTCACTCTTTTTTAAAATAGGGTGACGGCTCATCGAGAGTCGACTGTTTTTTTTTAACTTCGAAGGCCGGGAATGCTTCTTATTAGAGACAGTCGTCTTAAAATAAAATTTTACGGCAATTTTTTATTTTGGTGAATTTATTGTTTTTTATTTTTTCGTCAAAAGATCTGCAAATCGATTTTAACATCAGAATATCTGCTACAAACTCCAAACTTCGTTGAACGGGGTTTCACCAAAATTTATCCTGTGAAAGGATTTTAATTATTTTTGAACAAAGGCTACAATTATCAAAAAAGAATGGTTAACAAAACTTTTAGCTTTATTATTATTTCTAATAATAAATTTATAAAATGTGAGAAAATTTGGTTTATTGATCATAAAGAATAAGCAATTTCAAAAGTACAAATAACATTTTGCAGTGAATTAAAAATCTGTTAATGACCATTGTACCGCAGTTTATTTCTGATTATTGAGTGTTTAATTTTAGATTTAATATGGCAATAAATCATAGTGTGGTAAGTAGAAGAAGTGTGAAACATTTAGTTTTATCGTTTGAAATGTTTTTTTCAAGGTAACCATTCATGAGATTAGAAACGAAGATTTTCTGATGCTTATTGCCATCTCTTGGGTGCTGTATGCTTCTGCTATGCTAGCTGCATTTTTAAATTTGGCGCTGGTTTATATTACTTATAAAAATAGGTCAGCTTTTAAATAATAAAGAACTTCAATTGTTTAAATAATTATTCACTTTTTTTTAATTATAAAATTTAAACCACCTAAAACTGCGAACTTATTATTACAACATTAATTATTTTTTCAAAGACTTTTTTAAATTTATGTTAAAAGCTTCTTCGTAGGTAAAAACTGTAAACTATATTTTGGACCCCTTGATTAAAAGGGGCTGATGCTATTGGCCCTATAGTTTTGCACATTTTCGGGTGTCGATATTTCTGGTGACCAGTGATGTGTAATTCTCCGGCTCTGGTACTGCTCTGGCTCCGAGCAGGAGCCAGAGAAAAAAAATTTAAGTTAAAAGCGCGGAACGAGAGCCGGAGCAAATTTTTTGAACTACGATTTCCGAGCCAGAGCCAGAATACATTAGTGCTGGGGATATTTTCGAGATTGCCTATGACATCCTTTTATTTTGCTAATAATTTATTATGATCGTAGTATCGGAAACCTATAGTTACTAAAGTTCCGGTATGCCCAATGTTCTAGGCCGTTATTTGGCACAAACACGACGCTTTTTACTTCTCAAAAAAAAGGATACGCGTGTTTTTGGATCATGTTTTGCCTGTTTGGCTCAGAGAATTTCTACTCTTCGGTCGATTTCAGGCAAAAGCGGCTACCAGACAGTTTCTAATATTTTTAGAATTTGGCGCGCGACATTTTGTAATATTTTTTTTAGTGATTTCGAGTGAAACAACCGAATTTACCGAAAAATATTAGAAAATGTCGCGCGACAAATTCTAAAAATATTAGAAATTGTTTGGTAGCGGCGAAACGCAGAAAGTTCCAATTACGGTTTACCGGAATTTCGGACTTTTTCAAATTCCGGTTCCCGTATCGGAAAAAATATGTAACTCCAGTTCCGGTTTTCACAAAAGTAAAATTCCGATTCCGGTCAAAATATCATTTCCGAGACAAGTCTATCATACTTTTGCTCTTGCTCGGCTGATTTTGAAGGCTTATTGTTAACTTTTGAACAATTTTTCTGTGTTAAATATTGAAATGAACAAAAAATCATGTAAAGCAGCGGCAATTTTTTTTGAAAAACAAGTTTTTGATTTCGGCAAAAGTGAAATTACGTTTTTACAAAACTAAAATTTCGGTTCCCATTCCGGTTTTTTCAAAGCTAAAGTTTCCGTTCCGGACGGAATATCGATTGCGAGCCAGCTCTAGTCTGTAGTGCCTGATGTAAAAAACACAAAAAAAAATAATGTTGCACATTATGAGATAATGATCTAGGACATTGGCCCAACCAAAGTATCGCGCCGCCAAAACTTCCCAGAGTGGTATTGATAGAAAAACAAAAAGACGGCGCTGGTTCGTGTGCAATATGCGCAAAAGTACGCATTCAGAGTCAAAATTGGGCAATTTATGTTCTAGGCATGTTTGCGCACTTCTAACTTTTTAAACCTCGATAGCACACATTATTTACCTTAAAAAAGCATAAAGAGACTTTTTTTCAACCTTCTACATTTTACATTTGACATACATCCCCAGACCAGTACATATCACTAGCGAAAATCGGCTGACTGAAACAGCAATATTAAAAGTGTCTTCTAAAAAAATTCATTACATACTTGTTGCAAATAAGAAATTAATTTCAGAAGCTTGCACAAAACTTATAACATTTTGCTTGCTGCCAGTGCTGTGACCGGAATCGCTCATGAGCTGGGCTTTAACACTACAATATTTTTGTTAAGTAAAGGTCAAATCCTGACTGAACTGCTTACCTGTTTCTATGCCCAATCTTATGCTGTTTTTGGTGTAACATTTTCTTACACTTCTTTATTGGTAATTGCTATAGATAGGCTGATTAGTGTGCTCCTACCTGTTTGGTAGGTCTGAAATGATTGCCTCTTGAAAATAAAAACAACTATTTAAGGCACAGAAAATTAGGTGGTTTTGTTTACATATTTGTTCTAAGTCTTATAGTTAGTGGGCTTTTTTCAATATACATGTTTGCGTTTGCCTATATTTATGCAAGAAACCACCCGAAATTGTAAGTTTCGATTTTTATTTATTATTTTTGTATTGAATTTAGCATGGTTGTGTGCATGCACAGTGCAGTCTTCATAGGCTATGTGGGACCATTTCAGTTCCAAAGTTGCTTGACTTTCAGTATTATGACTATTTTCTGCTACGCACTTATATGGATTTTACTAAGAACGAAGAAAAGTAAGTGAGTAAAAAATTAAATTTGCTCATACAGGCTTATTTGGTATGGGTTATATATAGGTTTTGTAACGGTATTTTTTATGTTGTCATGAGCTTTTTAGGCCGGTTTCATAGAGCCGAGTTATAAGGGCATGGCCACGCTAATAAGAGGTGGTGCCCGTCAATTCAAAATTTTTCGTATCATTGAACTTCTGTACGGCTTTTTCAACTTGGTTTCTAACACGACAATGCCTAAAATTTGGTTTTAGATATGGTTTTGTTAGAAACCAAGTTGAAAAATCCGTACAGAAGTTCAATATTCAGGAAAAAATTTGAATTCTCCGGTACCACCTCTTATTAGCGCGGTCATGCCCATTTAATAGGATATTAGTATTAATAATAAGTCGAAAGTATGTAAAAATAAAATTTGAGAAAATTGAACTAATTTTATTACAACAAACCATACAATAAAAAAATGAACTTTCGAAGTTGATTAGGAGACACTTTTCTAATTTTGCACTTTTAACAGTCGAAATATTCTCAGGAACACCAACAAATTATTAAAAAAAGTTTTTAAATTAATTTTCACTTTTTGGCTTATTTTTGTTCGACATTCTCGTTTTAAATAGTTTTATTTTGGAGGGTGATTGTGTTGCTGGGTGAAAATAATAGGTATAATAATGTCAAATAATGTCCCAGCATTTTAGTGCTAGATGATGAAATTGAATCATTTCGGAAAATAAAAAGTGAAATGTGACAAGATTTGTACTCAAGCCACAATTTGGGTTTAAAATTTTGGCCCATTGAAAAAAACTTTAGAAATATTTTTAATATGTGGAACGTTTTTAAAGCCCACTTTTTGCAGCCCATCTCCGATAATCACTATTTGTTTTAAAAGGGCTTAAAAACAAAAATAAAATCTAAAAACAAGGTCGAGCCAAAATCAAGCACATTCCGAGTTTTGGTTTAGACATTTAATTTTCAGTTTGAATTTGCAAATACTTGGTTATTCTGACGAACAACATATATATAAGGTGTGAAATTGCGCGGAAAATCCGGTTTGATAGGACTAAAGTTGCAATTTTACCTACCCAAACCCAAAACCTAGGGTGAGTACCATTGGGTGGGTAAATGCCGTATTGAGCTCAACACGTGTAAATGTGTCGCCCGAAAAAAATTGTCTTAGTCCACCTTGTTAATTTTTTTGAAATTTTTTAAAACCGAGTAAGTAGTACTTGGGCCAAGTTTTCCATCTTCAAAGGATGCCGCCTTTGTGCCCATACCTATGGGGCACTTTCAAAGAGAAGCCCATAGGTATGAGAGGGTGTTAGGCTCCGTCCCTATTTGACCCATACCTATTGGCCACTTTCAAAGAGACGCCTTAAACCTATGGGGCACTTTCTGATGTGGTGTGGGCGGAGCCTAAACCACTACTCCAAAACCAAAAGCACTACCCTCCAAATAGTCACCTAGGTTAGCCTGAGACCGGTTTTGTGTTTCGAAATAGTATTGCAAAATAGTTAACAGCTGTTATGACCCACATTTTGAAATAGTGCTCAATAGGTATGGGTCAAAAGGGGCGGAGCCTAACACCCTCTCATACCTATGGGCTTCTCTTTGAAAGTGCCTATAGGTATGGGGCACAAAGGCGGCATCCTTTGAAGATGGAAAACTTGGCCCAAGTACTACTCGAGTAGCGCCAAGATAACCTTCTCATAAAGTGACTTTTTGTGAACACAATTTTTGACCGAAACCTCTATGGTCCTTGTGGAAAACGTCAACTTTACTTGACACCAAAAACAGGTTTTTTAGACAAGACGATCTATTAATCTTTGTTATAAAGCCTTTTGCGATTTTACTAAGGCTATGTGATGCAAAACAGTGATCAAAATTTTATATACGAAATATTAAGGTGGAGATGTAAAATCAACTCGGCGTATATTCAAATCGCTTGTCGTTATTTTAATAGTTGTTTTTTGTGGTTGGACTTTAAATAGCATTATTGAGTTAACCTGTAGATACTACACTAACACAGCTACTCAACGTTTTTTTGTCACCAGAATAGGTGCTTTGCTAATTAATCTGACGAGTGGCTCAGATTTGATAATATTATATTTTTGCAGGTAAAATTTTTGTTACCACTTTCTGAATTAGTAATATAATATAAATTAGTAATATTTAGCACTGATTACAAAATAGTGATCAACAGGGAAATAGCTCATATGAATTACCTTGTTGGAAGAGTGTGTAGAGGCAAAAGCAACTCGATCAGCACTACAATAACTGTTAATGTGTATATTACCAAAGCTGGCTAATACTATTTTTCATACAAAAAGATCATTAACTATATAGCTTGTAACTAAAGTGCTTTAATAAAGAATATAATTCATGCATTGAAAAAAAGACTGAATTTTAGCATTTGATTTATATTAGGGTTGGGTATTTTGTTTTTTGGTATTTTCGGTATTTTGGTTCTTCCGGGTTATCCGGAACCCGGTACAAAAATGTTAAATATTCGTAATATCTCTTCTTCTCCTCTTGGCAGTTCACGGAAATTCGAGGGCATCGGCTCTATTAGACTTTAGGGGGCAACATTTTTTGCCTTGGTCCCCCTGTTGTTTTTGTTAAAAAATACCTTGGTCCCCCTTGTCCATTATAGTTATATTGATACTCTGATTATGGTGATAATGCTGATTATGGTTAACATGATCACCTTCAAAACAACACGGGGACCAAGGTAATTTTTAACAAAAAACAACAGGAGGGACCAAGGCAAAAAATGTTGCCCCCTAAAGTCTAATAGGGCCGGCATCTTAACTGGAACGGTATTTTAAGTTCCGAACGATAATGCAAGAATGAAAAAAAACTTTTTAAAAACAAATACAAAAATATTTAAACCGGGTTCCGGATAACCCGAAAGAATCCGGTATTTCTTTCCAAATGGTTGAAGAGGACTACTAAGGCATAAAAGTAAAAAAATGTCAAAAATTTTAATTTTTTCGTACGATACACTATATGCATGTATATTGTACGAAGAAGTTAAAATTTTTGAATTTTTTGCTTTTTGACTTGGTCGCCCCTTCAAAAAAAAATATTAACCGACTATCCTTATCCGGCCTTTTATCAATTAAAACCGGTATTATTACAGGGCTCCGGATCGTCCTTTTTAAAAAAATTTGTCCTTTTTCGGCACCCCAATTCTTTTTTGATTTGTGAATATTTAGTCAAAATCTTTTTTTTTCGCTTCAGAATGGCAACAAGCACTGGATAAAATGACCCTTTTACTTCAAAACAGTCAAAATGTCTTTTTTTACCCAAATGTTTTTTTTTGAAGTTTTTCATTCGGAGCCTTGTATTAATACCATTATCCAACCCTATTTTATATTAACTTTTTTACTCTGCTTTTTTGAAGTCATTAAGTTCACTTGATTTGGTCAGGTGAAAAAAACATTCCTTTAAACTAGCAGCTTAGGTCGGTCCCTTTGGGGCGGCGATTTGAAAATGTTTGACTGTATTACTATGAGAACGAAAAAACGAAAACGAAAAAATTGTCTTCTATAATCGTTATTTTTATTTTCAAATACATATTTCGATTGTAAATAAACAATTTACATTAAAATATTGAAACAATAAAACAGATTTTTTTCAACTTCTTATTGGTGCTAATTAAAAAATTTCGTTTGATTTTAGGGTGGTCAAAACACTATGAATTTATGATTCATCCTCCAGAAACATAAATTCTCAAAAAATCCTATAATGCTAGTTGAAACAATTTTTTCTGAAAATAGTTCGAATGATTTAAAAACTTACCTGGAGGCAAATTTTTACGTTTATAGTAAAAATTGTAAAATAAGACTATTCCAGAGATTGCAAAAATAAAAGTTAAAATAAAAGAGATCATTTTATGGTCAGCTCACTTTTATTTATCCGCACAAATTTAGAGCAAGTTTGCAGATGCTGAGAATCAATGTATAAAGTTAAAACAAGTCTTCGGCAAACTGTGTTACATAGGGTTGTCGGGTACCCGGAATTTCCGGGTACCCGAACCGAGGAACCGAAGCGGAACCGAAATTTTCGGGTACCCGAACCGAACCGATACCCGAAACCCGAAACTTTCGGGTACCCGAACCGAACCGATACCCGAAACCCGAAATTTTCGGGTACCCGGACCGAACCGATACCCGAAACCCGGAAAAAACCGAGTTTCGGTTCCAATTACCCGAAAACGGGTACCCGAACCGACAACCCTAGTGTTACATAAAATAACAAAGGCAAACTAAATTATTATAGATAAGAGCCTTTTAGTTTAGACCATTCTGCACTTCAATTGTGAAGGTAAGTTGACCCCATAGACATCTCCAACAACTGATAAAAGATTACAACCTAGAAAATGTTTTATTTGTTCTTTGCAATCTGTTCTAGTGAAAACTTGCAACAAACCCAACAAATACAAGTAAAAAGGGCTAGGGGAAATTCGGCAAAACGAAATTTGCTAAAAGTATGTTTTGCCGAAACTTTCGGTGAAATTCGGTTTAATTCGCCTGAATTTCACCGAAAGTTCGCCAAAACATACTTTTGGCAAATTTCGTTTTTGGCGAGTTTCTCCTAGCCTAAAAAAGCAGTATAAAAGTAAGGTGTAAATTTTTTTGAATAAAATGGTTTAAAATTATTACACTCCAAAAGCTGCTTGGAAGTTGCTTTGTTGAAAAAGCCTTGTTCTTTTTGAACTCTTGCAAAACATCTGAAGGCGACCACCCCAATGGAGGTCAAATTGTCGGTGGGTCGATTTAACGACACTGCAAAAGTTCGTTCCCGCCTTGGGTCCGATATTTGTTTAACCTAATTTCTGAAATCTGAAAAAGTTCTTACACAAAACCCTTGCTAGTCTTTGCATTTTGGAAAGGATCAAATTGAATTTCCCCACCAAAAGTGTGAAATTCCCCACCAAATTACTGAATTTCCCCACCAAATTTTTAAAACGACCATATCTCAGTGTTTTCTTATCATTTTTTATTTTTTTTAGACCAGCATGCAGCCCTACTCTTCTAGTTTCTAATGAGCCATCAACGAAACTGTTATAATTTAAAAAACATTGAGAAAAAAAATTTACATAAAATAAGGAGTTGTTGTATAAAAACCAACTTTTCTCAATGTTTTTAAAATTTTAACAATTTGTTTGATGGCTCATTAGAAACTAGAAGAGTAGGGCTGCATGCTGGTCTGAAAAAAAATGATAAGAAAACACTGAGATATGGTCGTTTTAAAAATTTGGTGGGGAAATTCAGTAATTTGGTGGGGAATTTCACACTTTTGGTGATGAAATTCACTTACAGCCTTTTGGAAATAGATTTTAAAAAAAACTAACAGAAATTTCAAAAAAATTAAAACAATTCTGCTGAATATGCACTAATACAGAACATTTTTAATTTAACAATAATAAGTTTTTGAATAATCTGTTTGAGGTACGTGATGGCACCGAACATGAAATCACTTGTCGGACTAGTGATTTTAGAACCATTTAACTCCAACTGTTTAAAGGATTATTGTTTTTAATCCATTGTTTTTGGCCATTCATTTTGCGAGCGTCTTCTATAAAAGACCAAATAATTCCAATCAAATCACACTTCCTAAATACAGTTGTTTTTAAAACCTCATTGTCTACCCAAAATGTCCGTTTCCAAAGTTGTCTTAGTGACTATAGCCTTGACTGGTTTGAGCTGTGCCTTGCTAGCTGTGCCTCCAGTTCCACTACCTACTAATGTAGCTGGTGTACCTGGAGTCTCAGGACTAGTTGCTCTGATCCAATCTCTAGTGGTTTTGCTTTTGAGTGTGCTGTCCATCTTGACTCAAGTGCCCTTGCCAGCAGTTTTGGGCCTAATTCCGACTGGCTTAGTCAACACCATCCCAACTGATCTAAATGCCATAATCGCAGCTCTACCGATTGTTGGTGGGGTCCAATTGCCACCAATCAACGTGCCCAATCTGCCCAATGTTTCTGGTTAGTTTGATATTGATATAAATATTGACTTTTTGTGTGTTTAGTGTTGGTCAGCTTGCTGCAAGCCCTGATTGCTGTAGTGCTTTCCCTGCTTTCCATCTTGTTGCAAGCCCCTTGCCAGCCCTCTCAGGCATCATTCCAACTGGTTTAGTAGGCACTATTCCTGCCACATTGGATGCTGTCCTGAAGTCTCTTCCTATTGTGGGTGGCCTTCTTGGAGGTGGTGGACTATCCAATCTTCCAATTCTCGGTGGACTTCTTCGTGCTCTTTGAGAAGTTCACATGACGTGAAATGAGCAATTCACAGCAGTCACTCTTTAAATGTCTAAAAATAAAAGATACATTAACCAATTCACTGTTTCGACTTCTTGAACTATCCTAATAATAAAAATTCCAATTGCGAATTTTCTTGTATATTTTGTGTAACGAAAGCGACAAACTTAAACCACAATGTTTATTAATACTGGAAAGCCGGAGTGTCCTTAAAGTATATTCTGGTGCAGAATTTCACGCTAAACACGACGGTGAATTTTTTTGAAAAAAACGGCACCGTGTGGTGGTGAGCAGCCCTTCTGGACCAGGCAACTCATCATTTTGCACATGCAACTTCGAGAAAGTAAGATCTCGTCATCTTTTTCTTATGCTAGAGACGACAAACATTTGAATTTTCGAAAAATTCACGGCCATGTAGCGCTCCAATAGCAACTTTGACGATCGGCATTCTCCACATTCTTCTTCCTGGCATTGCGCAGAGAATCGGCAGGGTTGGCTTTATGTCTCAAACAAAATATAGCTCAAAGTCCATCAACATATCGAAAATACCGGATGTCCAGTTGAGCGCTTGCTTCCTCTTCGTCTTTGAGTCGGAGAACAAATTTGCTGAGCGACATATTGTTCTTAGAAAACGCTTATTGAATCCATGATGGCAGCCTCCAATGCATTATTTGTCCTTGGAGCATCATTGATCTCGTTCAGGCAGCAGTCCAGTCAACAACAGGAAAGAGAGGATCGACGACCAATTCGTTGACATCTGAGCGAAGGATGTAGGTGTTTTTAATGTGCTTCAAATATGCTGCAAAGAAAAGGTTAAGTTACCAAATGTTTAGTTGCCAATTACCTCGCAGAGGTTCAACTTTCTGGCCGGAACGATATACTCTTGGATCTTGATCTCTATTTCTGCACCAATTCGTCGAATCCAGTAGAAGTACGCTAACAGGCAGAAATGACATAGCGTTGAAGCAGCGCAGGAGAGACTTAATATCACCGATTGCATAGAGGCAGACCAGTCCATCTTTTTTGAAGTGCTTGAAGAGCGACTGCGTGTAATGAAAAAGGCAAAACGAGAAGACTGCCGACGGAAAACGCACCTTGAGCACATTGATTGGCGCCACTTCAAAGTCTGAAACAACAGAAAATAAATTAGATTAAAATATTAAAACTAATCGGACATTACTACACCTGGCACCAGAACGGACGAGTCAAAAAGATAGCATCAAAGGCGTGTTTGTATATTTCTTCTGACTTTCCTGAAATTTAACTCTAACAATATTAAATAAATAAAAAGCACCTGGCAAGAGAATGAAGACGGCTGGAAGCGACGAATTCTCCTTGAACCCGTTGATTGAATAAAGCTGCTCGAAGTTCTGCGGGCAAGAGTAAAAGGTTCCATCAATGCTCCATCTTTATTCTGGCGGAGAAGAAGGAAGCCGTATTTGGAAGCGTAAATGAAGACAACCGGCTTTGTTGGCTCACGCACACGGGAATCAAATAGCGAAAATCGCTCTGCAATAAAACACTGAATTGATACCGCTCAGCAAATTAAAAACAAACCTCCAATATTGTTATTTTGAAAGCGTCGCTGAGCACCATTTCCGGTAGTCGCTTGTCCTCATCTGCTCCCCCAGCTGGTCTGCGCGCATTTGTCACTTGTCTTTTGATGTTTTAATCTTGAAAATAAGGGGAGAGTAAAAAAATAACTTGGGAAAGCTCTCTAGTTCCGTATTTGACAATCACGTTTGGCGGCAGTGAGTATGATGACAAGCTCATAGCGAGATCCCGCTTGGCTGTGTTCTTCACTTCGGTCCTTCGCTGCTTGGTCAAAATTAAAATAGACAAAAATAAACAAATCAATAAACATTTTCAATTAAAACAATTACCGTGATTGAAGCTGGACTTGAAACGCAAGATCATGCAGCTTTCTTTCCTTAATATTCCTGGCGGAACCAAAGTCGACTCGGCTGTCCCGTGGCATCCTTCGTGGCGCATCTTTAGTACTGTTTGGTTCCATCGGCGCTCTCTTGCTCTTGTGCATTAGACGCTGTCCATATTGAGCCATTCTTCCGGCTTTGTTCGACAGAATTTCATTGCAAGCGTATCTGCAAAAAATTAAGGATCGAAAGAACGATACTGCCAAACGCAAACAAAAACAAAGGCCAATGAAAATTTGAGCAAAAGCAAGAACCAAACAAAAAAAAGCGGCAGTTCAAATTTTCATCCCAGTTTTTACCGTCCCAGTTTTCACATCCCAGTTTTTGTCATCCCAGTTTTTACCGTCCCAGTTTTCACATCCCAGTTTTTGTCATCCCAGTTTTTACCGTCCCAGTTTTTGCCGTCCCAGTTTTTGTCATCCAGTTTTTACCGTCCCAGTTTTTGCCGTCCCAGTTTTACTGGACACCTGAATTTTGCTGGTACCCGCTTTCAAAATATTCCATCGGCAACGAGCATGCCCTTTAAGATCCTAGTTTTACCAAAAAACCTTCATTCCAGACGGTACACGGGAGCTCAAGACAAAAAATTTCAAAAATGTCACCTTTTTTCTTTATCCTTTATATCTGAAAAAAGTGAGTTTATGATTTGTGAATAATTGTAGGTTTAAAGTGAGTTGAAGTCAGTGCTTTTTAAGTCTATATCTAATAACGCGTGTATATATATACAAAAACTTTACTTTTATTGACTTTAACTATTTACTAAGCTTTAGTTTTCAACTTAGAAAAAGTTTTTAATCATTTCCAAAAAAGTTTAAAACTTTTTTGTAGTTTTTTTTTAACTTAATACGTCAACTATCGGCTACAACCACCAAAGACACACTGCAAGAAAAATTTGTTTCGCGAATAAGGAATTAAAAAACCGTGTGAAAATTAAAGAAAAGGGTTGATAGTACAGGTTAAGTCTAAGCTAGTTAAGAAAAACTTGAACATGTGATTTTTGGGTACCACACAAGGTGATTTTATTTTCACGGTATTACACTCAAAGAATTTTTAATTTATTTGTGAAGTTTTGTAGCTTCTTGTATTTATTAAAATTACAATTTCCAGAAAAAAAGCAAAGTTTAAACAAAAAAATAAGTTAGAAGTTGGCATCAAAATCTTGCTAGTTCTCACGTTAAGCAAAGTCACATTAAAGTTCAATTAGTATTGAGAGTTTATATTCAATTAATTTTATTTAAATTTTCTATATAGTATTTGCACCCCCAAATCACCTTTTTAAAAAAGGTTCCCAAATGCCCTATATCGATTCAAATTCGACTGAGAAGCTCAAAAAAAATTATTTTTAAGTTCGGTCGATAAAAAATTAAGATTTGCGCATTTTAATTTTCTACACATTTGCCTTTTTTCATGTTTTTCAACATAAGACCAGTGCTGGGCATTTCGAAAATTCCGCTCTTGCTTTTGGTCTAAAAATTTCGCTCCTGCTCTTGCTCTTGGCTCTTAGTCTTAAAATTTTTGCTCCTGTTTTTGCTTTGTCTCGGAGCGGAGAAATCTCGGAGCCAAGAGCGTAGACTTTGGCAAATAGAGGCCTCTAAATGCATTTTCGATCAAGAGTCTTTCTCGGAACTATGTCTCAGGTATGTGGGTTGGCGCATCTCAACTCCAAGCCCCAAGCCCCAAGCCACCCACGGACTTGAACACAGATCACTCGAAAGTGACTCTGGATGCATGAAAAAAGCATGCATACAGTCGAACCTCTCAATAACGATTACCTTAGGGACCGGCCTCAGGTGATCGTTATTCGAGATTTTAGTTAATATAGACCAACCAAAAGTTTTTTCCGTTATCGTTAATGGGAAGGTGATCGTTATTGGGAGGTTCGACTGTACCAGAGTTTTTCTATGCGGTAGGCCCCAGTATTCAAAACTATGTTCAACATCTTTCTTTTTCGGTCAAAATTTATCCTGAGCCTAAGCCTAAGCCTTAGGCTACATTTTAGCTATTAAAACGGTTCAAGTCAGTTCATTTTTTGGCGATAAGCATCCATTTTAAGTCTCGAGGTCATAGGTTTTTCATGTGAAAATTGGAGTTTTTGGGCATAACCTAGATTTATTGCATTTTAATACTAAGTCGAAAGAAACTCACCATTAAGTTGTTTGAGCAGTTTCTTTAGTTACATTTTAAGCTATTGAACGGCTTGATTCAGCAATTCTCTGACATGAGTTTTACTTCTGAGCAGTGATGTGATAACGAAAATTTTGGCTCCTGCTCTGGCTCTTTGCTCGGAGCAGGATCGTTCGGAGCCAAATCGGTGCGCACATCACTGCTTCTGAGCCTGTCCTTCAAGTGATAAAATGGCTTAATAGATTGACAAATTTGTATTTTTCAGAATTTTTTTAATTCTAATTTTGAGAAATAGATATACTTACTTCACTTTCATGTCAACGAAATAAAGCCATAAACATTTTAAATATAAACATATATAGGTAAATTTTGCCACTTTTCAGAAAAGCTTGTAAAGCTAATACATTATTCACTTTTCACGTTTAGCCGAAAATGTTTATTAATGACAGTGTGGTTAGTTTAAATAGTGTTTTTTTAATTTTTGTACAAAGTCTATTTATAGGTTCTTGTGCATGAGGTTAAAGACAAGATTTCTCAATGTTAATCACTATATCGTGGATATTGTACGCTTCAGCTATGCTATCAGCTTCATGCAATCTGTTTCTCATTTATATCACGGTTAGAAACAAAGTAAGTGCATAAGTAGGTTGTTTCAAAATACGCGGCCACTGAAAAAGATTGAACATGAAGAGTCTTGCCTAGTCAATTTCCGAATTTACGGGCCTTAGTGTTTTTGTGTTACCTTAAAATGTTCAAAGTTTCAACCTACAACAAAGGTATCCAATCAAAAAAAAACGAAATTCAAATCACACTATAAACTTTTACGATCTCTCAAAGTTTGAAGTAAACTAATGAGCTAAATATGCAGGTGTCCCAACTTTGCTCTCACATTTATTTTTGGCCATCACTTTTTGATCTCGCGCCAGAATTTTTGTAGACCACTCGTTTGAAGCCTAAATTCTAGGATTTTCTTTAAAACAGTTTAAATATCAGTTCATCCTGCTCTGAGTTACGGTCTTTTAATTGGCCGAAGTTAGCGAATTCATTAGCGCATGCAAGACCTGATTTTGCAGCATAGCCAGATATCGCTGAGCATGAACTGTCTTCGTAAAAAAGAACGGCGTAACAATACCGACTGACCAACACTACGTAGCTGTCTTGTTTTCATTCTCCCACAGCACGGAGTCGGCACTTATGCACTTCGGGGGGCGCATTTTATATTAATTTAAGAAAAGTGTCTAACATCTCCTAAGTAAAACTTTTCTTTGCACTCAAAATGATATAAAAGCTATTTTCGAACACTTTCATAATAAAAATCAATTTTTTTTGGGAAAAAATGTCAACCAAAATTGAAGTTTTTGCTTGGGCGACCAAGACGAATCATGATTTTGGTCAAAAAAATTTTGTTTTCAAATATATATTTTTTTTATGCAGTAAAGTGTTAGGAAATAGTTTCTTTATCGTTTTTAGCGAATAAAAATTATTCGTGAGACGCTTTAACACTATTCTCAAATTAATATGAAAGGCTAGGGGAAGATTGCCAAAAACGAAAATTGCCAAACGTATTGTTTGCAAAACGAAGATTGCCAAAACGAAAACTGCCAAAACGAAAATTGCAAAAACGAAAATTGCCAAACGAAAATTGCCAAAAACGACATTTGTCTTGACTCTGAGGTGTCACTATATTGTAGGAGTCACTATATCTAGGTTTGACTTAAGTCATTTTTAGACGACGATAGATAATGAAGGGTACGTTATGTGGAACTGAGTGGTATATGTTCGTATTCACTAAGCTTTCATTTGTCATGGCAATTTCGTTTTGGCAATTTTCGTTTTTGCAATCTTCCCCTAGCCATATGAAATTTTTGAACGAGTGGTCATACAAAGAATTCTGCGCGAGATCAAAAACTTATGGCCAAATAAATGTGGGAGAAAAAGTTGGACACCTGTATATATAACTGAAACAATAAAACAGCATTTTATCTTAAATTTTTAGATCACTGCGAAAAACTTACACGTATTGCTAGCAATAAGCTCTTTCACAGTCTATTACATGAATTGGGTTTCAATGTCACAATATTTTTGTTAAGTAAAGGTCAAATCCAGACTGAACTACTTACCTGTTTCTATGCCCCATTCTTATGCTGTTCTTGGTGTAACATTTTCTACACCTCTTTATTGGTATTGCTATAGATAGGCTGATTAGTGTGCTCCTACCTGTTTGGTAGGTCTCATTTTTCAAATATAAAACACATAAAAAGCATTTTTAGGCATCGGCAAGCGAAAGTCGTTTTGGTACCTTTTAACACTTTTCTTCTTAGTCAGTGGACTATTTTCAAGCTTTATGTTTGTGTTTACTTTTATTTTCGCTTACAGCCACCCTAATTGTAAGGTTTTATTAACATATGATTTCTGGTTGCATAGCGTTTTTTAATTTCGTTAAATTTAGCATGGTTGTGTGTGCATGCACAGTGCAGTCTTCATAGGCTATGTGGGACCATTTCAGTTCCAAAGTTGCTTGACTTTCAGTATTATGACTATTTTCTGCTACGCACTTATATGGATTTTACTAAGAACGAAGAAAGGTGAACTTTTTGCAGGTTTTTGCATTGATCAAATATTCGCTCTGTTTTATTTTAAAAGTTATTAAATATTATTTATTATTAATGTCGCCTAAGCTAGTATATGAAAAATATCATTTTCTGACTTGTTCAATATTTTCCTCTTTAAAGCCACATTTTGCAAGCATATTAAAAATATGTCATAAGTGATACCTTGTTATGAACTAGAATGGCAGGGCTATCTAAAAGTGTTATCACTTTGGAAAAAAAGACTGATAATTTACCTTTTTGACAAAAGGAATAATTTCAATCATTCCTTTTTAACACGAAAGGCGGGTTGTGATTTTTGTTGCTTCTAGCGAAGAATTCCATGCTGAATGCAATGGTGCGGGTCCCTTTTGCTTGAATTATTGACTAAGTAGGTGAATAATGGTCTAGAACGTTAAAAATAGTGCATGGTCAAATTCAGTTGGAGAGCCACAGGTTCTCATTGAGGCGCCATGATTGCATACTACATCTACACTCAAAATATACTTAAATGACCATCAGCAGTTTAGCTTGCTAATAAAAAACACTATAGCTGTTTTGATTTACCCAACCATTTTGCTCAGCTAGAAATTCTGCACTAGAAGCAACACAAACACAACCCGCCTTTCTCGAGTTAAAAAGACATAAATATTTAAGATATCGACTGGAGATTTCTCACTTTTGCACATTTCAGATTTCTCAATAATTACTGTCTTTTTCTAAACGTCTTGAAGGTCATTTTTACACCTTTTAATCATTTTTGTAAATGATTAAAGCCGAATAAATGATTCGGCTGGCATCACACCTTTAATTTTTCATTTTGCTGATTTTTTGCCCAGTTAAATACATATTTTATTCACAAGCATACAACACAGCAATTTGTGAACACAATAAAACATAATAACATTTCCAGCGAATTTTCTTCTCCAGACAAAATCGGAAACATAGCTAGAGATAGATTGAAATTGCGCAATTCATCCATCTGGAAACGATAAACATTCAGTCAAATCGCTTAATAAATGTGCAAAAAACACAAAAGGTGACGAGAAGGCAAGAGAGATATAAAAATTGACAGCTCGAAAGCAGAAATATTTTAAAAATTTGAATTGAAAACACAAAAAAATCAACAAAATGCAAAAATTAAAGGTGTGATGTCAGCCGAAGGAGTACCGAAAATCGGTATAAAAATTGTTAGAAAAATTTGCCTTGGTTCCCCCAAAAAAATGAATGGTGCGGGATCAAGTTAGTTTGAGTGCTCGATGTAGATCAATTTAGCTATTTTGGCTTCAACAACACTTTGTTTTTTTATCACACGTATAGTCTTTTAAAATCCAGTTGCTTCACCATGTCATATCAAGCGTTAAAAAAAAATTTTTTTTGGTGCAAAAAATTTTCATTCTCATAGCGCTTGTTTTGAATGTGGGTCGACGTGAAAAGTCAAACACGACGTTATTCTTAGGCAAAACCAAACGCTATGAGCATAAAAATCTTTCTGGATTGAATTGAACGCTTGATTTACAATTTTAGCAACTTGGTAGAATTGTCGAATTGTTGTTAGAGCTGAGTTTCAATAGTGTGCAAAATTTACCTCTAAAAATCTGAAATCATCGCAAATACAACAAAAATACAACAACAAAAAATAATAATTTTTTTTTTGCAGGAACGGATGTCAAATCTACACGGCGCATTTTTAAATCGCTGATTGTTATTTTGATAGTAGTATTCAGTGGATGGACTTTGAACAGCATTATTGAGCTAAACTGCAAATACTTTTTTGACCTAAGAACTGAGCGCTTTTTTGTTACTAGAGTTGGGCTTTTCTTATTAACTTGGCTAGTGGTTCAGATGTGATAGTGCTATATTTTTGCAGGTAATCATAAGCTTTTTTAATTTTCTAAACAATTTTACACACTTTTTTAGTTATTTTTCGATATTCAAACAACTTTGAAAATTGTCAAAAAATTGTTTAATTAGCCTTTATTTCAGCAATGACTACAGAGCAGTAATTAACAAAGAACTACCTATGTTTCGATATCTTTTTGGCAGTATTGGACCAAAAGCTGAAGACGAATCAAACATGGGATATGCTAGCACATTTAGCATTAGACGAACAGTTTCAGCCAACCCCAGAACTATTAGCTAGTTAGTATTGAAAACTTGTCATTTTAACGTCAATTTTGTTGTCAGTTTTAATTTGATGTTTTAATAAGAAGAGATTTTAAATTTCGAATTCGTTTTTACCATTTTCTTTAAGATAAGAAAATCTGAAAATTTGAAAAAAATCATGGAAGTAGCAATTCAGCATAAAGTAAAAAGTAAAGTAAAATAGTAAAATCTAGCTTTTCATTAAATACGCCTATTGTTTTCTAATGTTTTGAAAACTTTGAAAAGAATGTTCATATGCAATGTGTTTTTTAGTAAGAGTAGAATCTGCCATTTTACAATGTGCCAATTCAAATCGTGCCTTTTTAGTTTGTGCAAATTAAGTCTGTGCCTCTGCAGTTTGTGCCAATTTCCAATTTTGCCAGTTCAAATAGTGCTAAGACTTTCGGTGATTTTCATCTAAAATGTTTGACACTATTTGAATTGACACAATTTGAAAAAGGCACAAACTAAAATGGCACATTCTATTCCATCCGTTTTTTTAAACAGCAAATATTGAACACTGCTGCTTGTGCACTTGCGCACACAATTCTCAAGTTTGAAATATACAGTCGAGTCCCGCTATAGTGCGACTCTGGGGACCGGAAGGTAGTCGCACTATAGCGCGAGTCGCACTATAGTGGGATCGCACTATAGCGGGTTTCTTTCACCAAACTTTTGTGTTATACGCACTATAGAAGGATCTTGCATAAAAAAATTCTGAGCCCAGCCATAACAAACTAAACTTTATCCATAGATCAAACATAATAATTAAAATAGAATCAAACAATCGGAAAAAGTGCTGTAAGTTGGCTTTGTTTTTGTCTCTTCTGGCGCACCCTATACAATATTCGTCTAATTGGTCACTGCAGCTGAGGATGATCGGATCATCCTCATGTTTGCCATTTTGAGTGCAATGCTGCCTTCTTCGGTTGCCTTCAAGATTGCTTCCTCATCCTTTAGAAATCGGCGAATTGTTGATTCTCGTAGCTTGAACTGTTTGGCCAGCGCAGTCTTGTTCTTTTTCTTGGTAGCCGCATCAATGATTGCCTTCTTATTATCCAAAGTAATGACTTGACGTTTGCTTGAAGTACGCATTGTTTCAAATGAAATAACAAAATATAAGCACGAAAAAAGAAACAAGATGGCAAAAACAAGCGGAGAAGCAGCGGAAAATAAATTTAAACTGCTCCAAAACAAATAAATAACTTCTTTCGTTGCAAGACATTGAATTTCAAATAATTTTTTTAAAATACGCATTATACCGGGATGAAATTTCTTACAGGAGACCGGCCACAGTGTCGCACTATTGCGGGTCGCACTATATTGGGATTAAATTTTGTGGGGGTTCTTTGCTGGCCAACCAAATCAGTCTCAGGGTCGCACTATAGCGGGAGTCGCACTATAGTGGACTCGACTGTATGTAAAGGTACTTATCAGCATAAGTTATTTAAATAAAAATTTTGAAAAAACTCACAATGTGCATACATCAGGCGCTAACAGAAATAGTCCAGTTAGCTAGATAATAATCTCTGCTTGTAACAATAATCGATTACTTTTGGACAATGTGTTTGCAGACTACATACACAAGCCAAAAAATATCGCAACCGATTCAATTACTTCTTTTTAAGTACATCTACAATGTATATCTACAAATCTTAACATTAACCACTTTAAAAAACATGGTTAACTTCTTTTTACTGATTACTTCTAACCAGTGTTTCAAAAAACAGAACACAGAATTAACCACAGAATTTTTAAAAGTGCTCGTAATCGTGTTTTTTGTATGTATTTTTGCTAATTTTTTTGTGCGTTTTGTTCAGCGTTAAAAGTTGCGGTAGGGGACCATACGCGTTTCGCAAATTTTCCACTAAAAACAGCAAGAAAATTTGACTTTTGTCTTGAAAAAGTCAAAAACAGAATCTTGTGTTTCTGTTTTTGACTTTTTCAAGACAAAAGTCAAATTTTCTTGCTGTTTAGCGGAAAATTTGCGAAACGCGTATGGTCCCTACCGCAACTTTTAACGCTGAAAACAAAACGCACAAAAAATTAGCAAAAATACCATACAAAAAACACGATTACGAGCACTTTTAAAAATTCTGTGGTTAATTCTGTGTTCTGTTTTTTGGAAACACTGCTTCTAACAGTATGTTTGACCACTTTTTAGCTTACCCAGTCGTTATTAGGATATAAAAGGTGTTTCAGAATGAAAAAAGACATTTTCGAAAAAAAATGTCCAAAAAATTGATTTTTGCTTTGGTCCGCCAATTTCAAGCATCCACAAAAATACCTAAACCTCCAAAAATTATTTTGTGTCTAAGGTGCGTGGGTGGGCGAATCTCAGTACCAAGCCCCCGAGTCCAAGGCTTGAGGGTCTCTTTGCATAATTGCAAGCAAAAACTCTGATGATCGAAACATGCATTTAGAGGTTCTTTTTGCCTAGCTTCAGTCACTAAAACAAGGTCGGTACAAGGTGGTGATATACCTATTTATGTGTGTTTACTTTGGGTCCTAAGGCGAACAGTCAAATTTTTTTCGATAATGCCTATCCTCTTCTTAAAAACATCTTTGACTGACAATTAGTTGGCTTTAGTTTTTTTGAACAATTTTCCCGGGCACCTGGGCCAAAAGCCATGTCGAAACAATAACTCGACAGTCTTTAAAGGACCCTGTCTCTTCCGGGCAAAGCTTTTCCTTTCTGCTAAAAGACTTCTTTTTGCTCCCAAGAAGACTTTTTTTGCTGCAAAAAGACTCTTCGTGCTGCAAAAAGACTTTTTTTTGCTGCTAAAATACTTTTTTGCTGCAGATGTTGTTTTGCTTCACATGACTTCTTCGCAGCATTTCTCACTAGAAATATCATTATTATACCTATTTTTTGGTCAATTTGTCCACAAAATTTTTATTATCACTTAGGAACGAATAAACCATGCTATTCAACCCAAAATTGTGTGCTGAAAACAGTCTGTTGAGATCAAAATCCTGTTTCGACTAACTAGAATCTCAATACCCTGGGTTATTTATGAAAAAACACAGTACCCCACTTTAAGGTAGTCGGCACTTATGCACTTCAGGGGGGGGTCGTTTTTATTTTGATTTGAGAAAAGTGTTTAAACATCTGCTAAGTAACTGTTTTACGCTCAGAATGATTTAAATCTATTTTCTGACACCTTCCTAAATAAAAATCAATTTTTTTGAAAAAAAAGTTCAACCAAAATTTAAGCTTTCATTTAATTTTTGTCCTTAATTCGTCCACAGATCAATTAATCACGCTTTCAAAACCTAGGTAGTCCCTTATTCTCCAGGTAGGGTCCGGTTGAACAACTTAAGTACTGCCTGAATATTTCGCGACAAAAACCGATTTTTCATTCACACTAAATCACTCAAGGCACTGTTCTAGGCATGATATAATTATTTATAAGCTCAATCTTAATGATTCCTTTAATTTTAACGTCGACTACCTGGTACTTATTCATTTCAGGGGCAAAAATTGAATAAAAACTTAAAAACTTGCGTAAAACAATTACTTAGAAGATGTTTAAACACTCTTCTAAAATTATGATAAAATGCGCAAAAAAAGTCTTTTTGCAGCAGACAAAATTAGCAGCAAAAAAAGTCCTTTGGGAGCAAAAAAAAGTCTTTTTGCAGCAAAAAAAGTCTTTTTGGCGCAAAAAAAAGTCTTTTTGCAGCAAAAAAATTAGCACCAAAAAAAAAGTTCTTTTGGAGCAAAAAAAGTCTTTTAGCAGCAAGGAAAAGCTTTGCCCGTCTCTTCCTTATCACGGCAATTTGAAAGGTTTGGATGCGCGCGGGACCAAACACATTATGTCAATAATAATTTCGAATTATCTTTTTATTTGCGCTTATTGTTTAGAAAATAAACTTGTAAATTCGGTCAAAATATGGAACCATTCACTAGTCGAGCTCAACGTCGCTTGACCATGCCAGATGGGATAACTTATCCGACTTGCACTGCTCCACTACTGTCACTGTGGATAAGTGACTTCTATAGAATACAACATAACGTTTAAAATTTAAAATGCAAAGAAAAATAATTCGGAATTATTATTGACAAAATGTGTGTGGTCCGCGCGCATTCAAACGTTTCAAATTGCCATGATAAGGAAGAGACAGGGTCCTTTAATAACTCGACATTCTGGCCGGTGATCGGAAAATAACCCGACATGTCAAGCATTTAGAAGAAACACGATAGCTCAATAACGACCAAGGAAGCTCTAAAAAATTGTGAAAAAAAACGCTTTGGAAAGATCCAATAAAAAAATTCTTGCCAAAAACAATAGCTCATTTATCTGAAGTTAGCTGCCCTCAATCACTGCCAGTCAAAAACTTTTGATTGGCAGTATCATTGAAATTGAAATCTCTTTTTATACAAGGCTTTTTAGCTCAGTTTGTACAACATTTGTTTTCTTACATTCATTTTCACCCTGTTTTAACGCTGTCGTTATAATAATTTTTTTGGATACGAACAAAATTTGTTTGCGTTAAAAATTGTAACAAACAAGACTGCTGTATTTTGTCTTAACTATCAAAAGTTTGTTTTGTGTAACTCCTGTAATATTTAATATTCAGTCAACTTTTGGTTAAAATTAAGTCAAGATTATAGTATCACAAATGATAAAAACAAAACCGTCTAAATGTTTTTTCCAATATGAAGTTTATGTTTGTTTTCAAAAATTGAAAATTTAAGCACTCAATAATTTACAATTATTCAGCATTGATTTCCAAGCAGATATAAATGGCCGGTAATATTTTCATCTTGTTAAACAGGGCTCAGAAACGTCTTTTGATTAAAGATTTTCTCCTTACTTTAAGACCCGAAATCTTACTAATTTTTGAGATTTTACGTCAAAAAATTTTGGTACTCAAAATCCATTGAGCACTATCTGAAATGGCCCTTTTTTGCAAAAAAATCACCAAATTTTTTTATCTTATGAAAATTTCGTTTTGATTTCGGAGCCTTTTTCTGAAGTAATTAATGCTAAAAAGAAGTATTTTAGGTTCGACTGTCATAGGAATTGATCTAGGGACCACTAACTCCTGCGTTGCCATATGGAGAAATGGTCGAGTGGAAATTTTGGCCAATTCAGAAGGTCAATGTTTATCATTATTCGGGTTTCATTTAGTCAATTTTTCACACATAATCTTATACTAAAAATATTCTCTTCCAAAGTAAAAGACATTTTCACTAGAGTATCGCAGCAATGAATCAAGGCAAGACTGTGAGTTCACAGAGGTACTCTTGCTGCTCGGCCCTCTTATATTTGCATTACGGGTTACTTTAAAAAATTAGCGTAGAATATTTAATTTTGGGCGGAAATTTCTGATGCTTATCTGTATCTGATCAGAGTCATGTTTGAATTGATTTTTAAAATGTTCTTGGATCTGAGAGGTCTTTGTGGTGCAGACAATTTTCTTGAGAAAATATTTTTGACCGAAAATTTGCCTTTCTGAAAAACAAATGGTCAAAAAATTTCACCAAAAAGCGCTTCTCGAAAAAGTGTCGTACGGACGCTCAAAACATCTTTTTGTCATTTCAAGCCCAATAACATCTTTAAAAACTTTTAAACATGATGTTGAGTGAGTAAGACCGTAAATTAGAAATTTTTCGATCAAATTTATCTACGGGCAAGAAAACGGCCATATTCTACGTCTATTTTCAGAATTTTACAGCCAAAACCAAATACCCCGTCTTGTTGATTTTTTGACTTGTGGATAGGCACAGAGTCGCCTAATTTACGTAGAATGAACTTGACTTAAAAAAGTTAAGAAAAAATTTTAAATTTGTATGAGTTCTGCGGCTAAAAATACAAGATTAGTAGCTTAAAAGTTCGAAGAATCTCGTCTGTAATAAAATTAAAACAATTTTTTGGGTTTTTAATCATCCTAACAAGACAAGACTGTTTAGATAATTTTTTTGATAGCTATTAGAGCATACTATACCGTAAAAGCTCTAATTAAAGCACATGCGGTTGAATTAGAATACACAACTCCCCAAGCAAGTTGTGGCATTGTGTTTTTAGATATGAAAAATGTAACAATTTAGGCACACGACGACTCAAAAAACCTGTTTCTTAGCTATATTTCGAGTGGTCGTGTGCCTAAAAATGTTGGATTTTTATAGCTAAAATACGATGCACAAACTGGTGTTCTAATTCAAACCCATGGGCTCCAATTAGAGTATTTAAGGTAGCTATTTTTTATTTTTAGGCTATCGTGTGACCCCTTCAATAGTGTCTTTCACGGATGAGAGCACTTTAGTGGGCAATGCAGCTGCTCGAAAAATGCTTACTAATCTGGACAACACCGTCTACGGTAGAACTTATTAAACCAATATGAAAACGTGTTTTAACAATTAAGACATGAAACGTCTTCTTGGCAAAAAGTTCAGCGACGATAATGTTCAAAAACACATGAAGTACTGGCCTTTCTTGGTGAAATCTGATGACAAAGATGGTCGGCCCATTGTTGTAGTGAATACCAACAATAGCAGTACCAAACTGCAGCCCATAGACATTTCTTCCAAAGTTCTAATCAAGATGAAGGAAACAGCTGAAAGAGTGGTGCAGAAAAAAGTCAACAAGGCTGTGATCACAGTGCCAGCTTATTTTAATCAGGCTCAGAAGATGGAGACCATAGAAGCTGCTAAGCTCGCTGGCTTGCAAACACTCGAGCTCATCACTGGTTTGTTCAGCTACTTACCGTATTCTCTCTAATAATCCCACTGTGGGATTATATCTCAATCACCCCAAAGGTGTGGGATTGTTAGAGAGTGTGGGTTTATTAGAGAGTGTGGGATTATTGTTCGATCACCACCTGGTCCTTGAAATCATAAATCAAACAAACAAATCAGACCAAAGATTCTTTATTTTTCCCAAAAGAGCCCATCACAACTCAAACAAAATTTCCTCCTCAATAACTTCATCCTCCGCGCTCAGGTAGCCATTAGCAAGATCTTCTTCCACATCCTCTTCTTCTGAAACCTCCGCCGCAGTTTCCATGGCTCTTGCTTCCTTCAGCATCTCCAAACCTTCCGGGATGGGGTGCGCCTTGAAGCAGTGGATAAAGTCGTCTTCACTTCCATCGCCAGCATCAGTCAGACCGCATACTGAAAAATTGAGATTGTGGTTATGATCAGCTTGGATGTGAGGCTAAAATGAACTAACCCTTGAAGGGATTGATGACTTGATTCTTTGGTAGAGCATCCCAAGCGCGCACGATCCAGTCCAAGTACACTTCCATCGAAGGAGCCCTCATTCTTCACAGATCTTCCTCCACATGGTAGACGCTTCGCATGGTTGGAACTTGACCTAAAAGGATAAGGATAATGCAAATACTTGAAAGTTTCTTGGGCCTCACACTTGCTCACGAATCTCCTCTTCCTTGTCCATCCAGTCATAGACGAGCCTGCGACTGATTCCGTAGTGCTTTCTGGCTGAGTTCTTTGATCCCCCACGAGCCGACTGGATCACCTTGAGCTTGAACTCCGCACTGTACTTTATATTCTTCAGAGTTGGACTGTCGATCCCATCATCTGAACTTTCTGCATGAGCTCTAGACATCTAGTAGAGGGCTGAATGTTGAGGATGAAAAAGGCAAGAGTACTCGTTTCGACGTTATCACAATTAGGATTTCAACCTACACAAACAAAGCTTAATTAATTTCCATACTTTAAACGGTCTTACATATGGGTTGAATTACGACTATGTCTATAACTTCTACACGCGTAGCCTATCCGGAAGGTTCCCACTTTTTACGTTACTACTCAAATACAGAATGCAAAAAATTCAGATTTCGAGCTCGAATTTTCCTACTGTGGGATTATTAGAGACTGTGGGTTTATTAGAGAGTGTGGGATTATATTCCAATCAACCTCTGGGATGTGGGATTATTAGAGACTGTGGGTTTATTAGAGATGTGGGATTATTAGAGCGAATACGGTAGATTTGTGAGACTATAATTTTAAATTTAGAGCCCTCCGCAGCTGCATATGCATACGGCTTTGACAGCAACAGATTTGATGACTACAAAATCTTGGTTTTTGACTTAGGTGGAGGAACTTTCGATGTATCAGTTATTGAAGTAGGTTTTTATTAATGTAAAAAAACTAAATCTTTAGACCTAAAAAATATTTTTAAAAAGTTGAGAAATTAGGGTAAAAGTACACAATCCCCCTGGCCCGAAATTGGCCAAAATGGTGTCCTAAGGCCGTTTCAGCTGCTTTTGACGTTAAAAATCCACGAAAAAACAATGGGATGACACTTTTTGGCACTCTGGATTTTTTTTTGCCTTTTTTGCCTTGGATCACCGATGCATACCAGTTCTGAGGGTACCTAAAGCATTAAAACTTCTCAAAAAGTACACTTTGCACATACTTTCGCTAACTGGACCTAGCGCGTAAATAAACTCTGGTATGCATACATTTTCTATGCGTCCAGAGTCACTTAAGAGTGATTTGTGTCTAAGGTACGTGGGTCTGCCCAAGCATACAAGCTCAATGTACCCCCGGATGGGGCTTGGGGGCTTGAGAGTCAGAGATGCGCGCACACACTCACCTTAAAACCACGGTAAAAACCCCCAAAAAGAGTATCCACGTACCCTCCAGAAATGGCAAAAAGTCAAAATTTGGTGCTTTCCCAATCGTTTTTTGCATTTTTTTATTCGTGAAAGTGGTCAAACACATGAAAACGAGGTTGAAGCCTGTTTTCGGGATAGGGGGGATTATGTGCTGCGGCCCAAAAGAGACACAAATTGAAGTTTAATATAGAGCTAATAAACTAATTTCAGGTGATTGACGGCTGTTTCAAAGTTCTAGCTATCGGCGGGACACTAACTTGGGCGGAAGAGATTTTGACCACATTCTCCTTGACTACTGCCAACAACAAATACTCAACTTATATGGCAGAGACTGTGCCAACAACAAAAAGCTGCGTCAAAAACTGTTAGTAATGTGTGTCAACCTAAAAATAGCTCTTTCGTCATCTACTGAAGAGTCAATCTACCTGGGTGATTTGTTTGCTGACTTGGAAGAAGAACTCTACATTTCTAGAAATGATTTTGAGACGAGATGCAATGAGCTTATTGAAAAGACTATGGAGATCACTCTTAAAACTCTGCAAGAAGCTAAGTTGAGTAAGCAAGACATCAATGAAGTGCTCCTGGTTGGAGGTTCATCACGTATTCCTGTGATTACTCGACTGCTTACTGAAATGTTTTCTGGCAAACGTCTCAACTGCTCAGTCAATGTGGACGAAGCAGTTGCTTTTGGAGCCGCGGTTAGAGCTGCTCAACTATGTGACAAAACTAAGGTGGGCGATACAGAAAGCAAAAGATTTGTATTGACCAAACTTTTCAAACTAAAACAGCTTGAAGCAAAATATAAAAAGCTTTTCGGATCCTAGTATAGAATACACCCTCCCCCCCTCAAATTATGCCTTTTCAAAATTAAGTAAAGAGCACCCAAATATATAGTCCAGACCCCGGAAAATGTGTGTGAAACTATTATTAGTCACAACTTTCATACGCTGGCCTATTCCTGAGACTGAGGCTAAGCCTAAACATGTTGTTCGCAAGGGTAGCTACAGCAATTTTTATTAGGTCAGGTTGGGGGGGGTATTCCATACTAACGCCACTTTTCGCTTTTACCGAAAAGTACAAATATTTCAGTAAAAATAGGTGCTCTTAGGTGAAAAAAATTTACTCGTTCACCCTAATTAACTTATGAGCTCTATTGATTAGACATGTCGGATTATTTTTAAAACCTCTCAATATCGGATAATTTTGGGTCGATCTGGGTGTGAACCCAAAATCTAAAAAACGAAATCAGTAGAGCTCGGGGAAGCTAAGAGATATAGGTGCTGAAAGTCTTAGTATTAGAGGGTCTCGGATTAATAGAGGTTTTACGGTAGTTACTCATTCAAAAACTTACCCCCTGGTCAAAGTGAGAGGTCGAAGTCGAAATAAAGTGCTGCCTAGAAATCGTTAATTTATTTGTCCCAATACAAATCTGATATAGGAACCCCCCTTAACCATCTACTAATTATGCGTGGTCTCCTATGTCAGATTTCACTTGGACAATAAAATGACGATTTTTAGGCAGCACCTTATTTCGACTTCGACCTCTCACTGTGACCAAAGGGTCACCCATTTTTTGTATCTTTTGTGTTTTTCAGTCTCATAAAACAGATAACAAATTCAATTTCATAAGCCAAAAAGTTTTAGTCTGAAATCAAGCCGAACATCACACTAGTAGAGGCTACTCCACTTTCCCTAGGAATAATGATAGATGGAGGCAGATTCAGAGCCATGATACCTCGAAACTCTCAATTGCCGACCAAAGTAGAAACATCCTTTTTTACAACAGTCAATGACCAGCAGACCATGCGTTTCTGTGTAAATATTTTTCACCTTCTCTTGAACATTCTCAACAAAACTGAAATTTTTGCAGATTTACGAGGGAGAGCGGAAGCTAGTCCAGCACAATAACTATCTTGGAAAATTCTCTCTTACAGGACTCAGTAAAGGGGCTGCAGAAAGTGTTTCTGTGAAACTAGTGTTCGAGCTGGACAAAAATGGAATTTTGCACGCTCATGCATCTCACAAAACTGCCAAAGAAAGTCTGCACTTGGAGTACAAGCACAACCACGTCTCAGACCAGCAAACTATAGAAGAAATGCTTAGAGATGCCAAAATATTCCAGGAGCAAGACCAGGCGGAATACGACCGTATAGCTGCACAAACTAATTTGGAGATAGCTATCCGCAAAGTGCAATATGAACTCAATAATGTGGGCGATTACGAAATATGAATAGACATTAATATATTTTTGCTTTTAGTCAACTTTGTCAGCTGCAGATAAGCTGCACAAATATAATCAATGTGTAGAATATGAGAAGTGGCTACAAGAAAATGAGAATTCGTCTGCAAAAGTCTACGCTTACCAACTCGACTCTTTTAAAACAGCTTGTAAAGGACGGCAAAGTAATAGTAGCAGACGTGCTTTTTGAAAATCTGTAAACTTTTTTCTTAGCGATTCTTTTGAGTGAATAAAAAGTTTTGTATGCAGCTGTAGAATTTCATTAATCTAAATTTACACAGCTTTTTATAGAACCTGCGTAGCTGGACATATTGGCCGTACTGACCTTTAGGGGGCATTATTTTTAGCTTGGTATCCTCTGTTGTTTTTCTTGAAAAATGGCTTAGTACTCCTGTCTATTATAAATATATGGCATGGTTAACTTGCCGGCTTGGGTAGGATCGTTCCCGGGAAGTGAAAAACATGCTAAAAATTTGCGCCGGATGTGGTCATCAGTGCCAAATAGGTGACGACGCCGGTGGCTAAAAAGGAAATCTTGTCGCCGGTGGCACGATTTTGATACCATATGACAATAATTGCGCATTCCGCGAAAAAATAAAAAAAACCGCCGCCTCCGCGGGGGTTTTCGAAATTGAGCGCCGCCGCCGGTATTTTAAAAATTTCGCCGCCTCTGCCGGCGGAAGGCTGCCGCCGGCGATCCGACGGCGGCTGCGCAAGTATAACGATGACCCTTGAGCAACATTGACTTCGTTGCTTTCGCATCGAGGCGCCTGAATGCGCCAATCAGCCTTGTTGTAAATATTTTGATAGTGTGATTATGATGATCAGGTTGATTATGGTTAATATGATCACTTTAGTCATGATCACCTTCAAAAGAACAGTGGAGCAAGCCATTTTTAAGAAAAAAACAGGGTCGACCAAGCTAAAAAATACTCCCGAAAAGTCAACAGCATGATTGGTTAAGCGCCGGCTAAGCGCGGGGAAATAGAAATAAAAATAGAGCTGTAAATCGTTCAGATCAAATTCACTTCGAAGATAGTTATATACAGAATTCTGACTTAAGTTCTGATTTTATAAGATGTGAGTCAAAACAACAGTTTGATATCAGAAAAATTGGGTTAAAGTGCTTTGAGCACGCCTGGCGCTTGATTTTCGGGTTAAAAATGAAAAATTAAGCGCCGGCCTGTTCAAAGCACTTTTTTCAATTTTCTAATGTCAAACGCTTCTTTTGACCCACATCTTATTAGGTCAGAATTTATTCAGCTTTCTTTCTGTGTATGACATCGCTTGAAGCAAATTCGATTTGATCGATTTATAGCTCTATTTCATTTCTACAACCCGGTGCTTAACCAATCCTGGTCAAAAGGGCCAAAAATAGCTCATGGGAGCTATTTTAAATTTTTCAATTGATCGTGTAAGTGCTCGAATAAATTATATGATCAATATTTTTGAGTAGTAGCAGATATATTTGTTTTCTTTGAAGCCTATTCTGCAGCTGCTTCTGATGTGTGTTCAGCCATGTAAAAAGTGATGCAACCAACAATCGCCACCACAAATAAAATAAGCAAGTGCCAATGCAGCTCTAAATCAAAAATTTTTACTTAACTTTAACGTTTTGCTCACCAATGTGTTTGCTATAAAGAAAGCATGCAGAAGTCATCACGTGCATAAAAAACTTAAAGATTGAGAATGCTTGTGCACTTTGATCAGAGTATTTAGAAACCAAAATAGCATAGATTTGAGTGTTCTAAAATGTAAAATTTTAAAAATCTTTGATAAAAAGGTTAAACCACAAAACCCATGCTGCATCTCCAAACCCAAGCAGAAACCCCACTGGTAAAGCAATCAGCATTCTTAAATAAAAACTAGATTTTAACAAACATGTGTGGCAAATTTACCTAGGTTCAATAAACCCTATTGCATCAGTCTTGCCTAAAGGGGCGGCTGCAGGAAAATTGACGTAGATGGCAATAAAAGCTATCGAATGAACTACCGTTCCAATTAAAATGATATTTGCCATAAAAATGCCAACTGTATAATTTTCCGAAAAAAACGAATTTACCTTTTAAAAACAGTTGCTTCTGAGCTTAGTTTACTAAATAATAATGCGGCTGAAAATTGTAATTTTTTGAAAAAGATTTAATTTACTGGTCAGTCTTGCTGAATCAACCGGAGTTATCAACAAGTCAATTCACTTTCATCAACCGGTTGATCGACCGGAAATCGATCAACCGGTTGATGTTGGATGTGGCGGTAGATAAAATCCAGGCGTCAGCAAGACTGTGACTATTAAAAATTTACAAGATACTTGACCGAATCCAGAGACTATAGCATTTGAAGCTAGCAAAACACGAGTATTGCTTCCTAATCTTTGTGTAGATGCTATGCAAGTTGGATAGATTCCCATCCAAAAACTTAGTGACACACCAACATATCCAAAAGCACTTATAAGCATCAACATTCTCTTGGTTTTTAAAAGTTGGAAAGTTGATTCTAAAATAAAAAATTAACGGCATAAGAATGCACATTTAAAACCTAACTAATAACCTCTAAGTTAGAGAGTTTTGTGACTTTTTCATTATTATTATGCTGTATATTTGATGAAGGCAATCTGAGTAGACCCACAACTACAATGCCTAGTAAGGTAACACCTAAAAACCATGGCATTGTAAATTTAGCATTTATATGTGTAAAAAATACCGGTAAACACTCCATACAACACAGAAATAGCTGCATCCGTGAAAGAGTCAGTAAAATGGAACACAATAAGCAAAAAAGTTCCTCCGAAAATGATACTTAAAAATAAAAGAAATCGTCGACTTTTAGCTAGGGTGGTTTACAGTCAGTTAACCGAACCGGACCAATTTCGGCCCAGTTAACTGTACCCAAAATCAGAGAGGGGCTAAAATTGCGATCCGGCAAATTGCGCGCACGAAAAGCGAGCCATTTAAAGAAACGTGTTTTTTTGACATTCTGCTTTTTGTGCTGTGTGCATAATGTACAAATTTATTTCACGATTTTCTTTGCTTTTTTTACAAAAAGACTGCTGTCTGCGACGTATAAACAGGCCGTTTGAAAGGTTTTACCTTTCGAATTTTCTGAGCACCTTTTTTGTTTGAAAATGAGCAAGATGTATGTCATAAAAAGCTTGCATTCTGGGCTATCTTTCTGCAAGCTTTGAAATGCCGCGGATTTGCCACTTTTTGTCAGACCGGGCTGGCAAAAGCCTGTGAAATAATGGCCAAAAACCTAATTTTGGGGAAATTTCGGCGAACCGTTCTACAAAATTTTGCAAATCAGCGTCCTGAAGCTTGCAGAAAGATTGCCCAGGATGTGAGTTTTTCAATGACATACAACTTGCTTATTTTCGAGCGAAAAAGTAAGACCGACAATTCGAAAGGTAAAACTCGTCAAACGGTAGACAGTAGCCTTTTATTATAAAAAAACAATAAAAATCGTGAAAAAAATAATTTACCGTAAATGTTCTAATAGAGCCCCCCCCCCATTTTTTGATTTTTTTGATTGAAAATTTCTATATTTTCGGGGGATCGAAAAATAGAGCTCCCGGGGCTCTATTAGAGCATTTACGGTATACATCATGCGCACAACGCAAAAATAATAAAGAAAAAACGAAATTTAACAACAAAAAAGTTAAAAAAACACGTTTTTTCAAATGGCACGCAATTTTCGCCCCTCCAAAAAGAAATACAACAAAACTACGAATAATTTATGACAATAGTAAACCGAAAACCGGCTATAGGCCAGTTAACAGACCGAAACAAATCTGAAAAACTGTAACCGACTAGCGGGTACGCCATAACCAGGTTGACCGAATATTAGGTAGGGTCATACCCGTGACAAGCTGCTGTTTTCCATAATAACCGACATTTTCCAAAACCAAATTTAGAAAAACAAATTAGAAAATGTCAAACAAAATTATCAGTTATAGCAGCTGAGAATCAGCTCAAAGTCAGACCTCAGGATTTTTGTTGAAATATATTTTTTATGAAAAACAAACCTTATCTGTGAAATAGCCCAGAACAATCCACTGTGTTTTCCTGCAGTTTCCACAGTGGAATTTATAGCTAGATACTTTCCTTGAGCAGTCCACAAAACAGCTGCCCCAAAACCTATCAAGCCCGAGGAAAGGAACAGGAAAATTTTGTTTAAAAAAAGAAATCCTGCTTGAAAAGAGCGTAGCATAAACCTCCAAATACCTTAAAATCCAATCAAAATTTCAAAATATTTTTTAAATTTACCGAGCTTATAAAGCACTTAAAGCACTCACCAAAGCATTTTTCGGATTTAAGAATTCGACAATCGGAGCGGCCACAAAATTAACAACTGTGAACACAGCGTATGTGATTGAAAGACTGAAATTTACTTTTTTAAATTTCAGTTAGATCATGAAATTAAGCACCTCGTGTAACCATCATGTTTGGCTACACCTCTACCAGCAAAACTATTGATCACTGTTTCTTCAAGGCCCGACTGAGTGTTGAATGCAAATAAGATAACAAGAAGCCAACACTAACTTGAAGCACATTAATAGTATTAGCAGTGAGCATTGTGATACTAGAACAATTTAGGCTTAGGCTCAGTGAAGATGATAACTATTGTGTCTGTTCATCCGAAAAAAAAACTTGAATTAAATTTTAAAAAATTACTGAAGCAAATAAAAAAAAGACTGGCACTAGTGGAGAATGACTTCCAATTTTTGCCTTGGTCCCCCTGTTGATTAAAATGACAGAAACCTATTCTGCACTAGCGCCAACAGTCTTTTATTGATCAAATAAATTTGATAGAAAATTGTTTAATTTAGTGATAAGACAATAAGAAAAACGTGATTATTGCTTGTATGACATGTTTTTTAGCATTCAAAATGCTTTTTGAAAGTTTTTATATTTATAAAAAAACGAGAATAAAAAAGCAAGTATGGATAGTTAAGAACAGCTAAAAAGTGCACGAAAAATATATGTATAAAGTGCACTTTTAGCTTACAACCAACTTTAAAGTTTAAAAATTTATTATAATGCTTACAATATTCTGTCATCTTGTGGCTGGATTGAAAAAAAATAATTTCATTCATTCCTTCTCTAATCGTAGCTTAGTCAGCCAGAAAAAACTTGCTGAAATTTAATAATACTTTACTGTTTCTTGTTGAAAAGCTGCAGCAAATATAATTTTTTTTGCAATGACCATCTTTATTATGAGAATTTTTCAAACAATTACAAAAGTGAATTTCTTATGTATTTCGAAACTGCTGTTGATTGCACATTTCACATCATGTAAACTTCTCAAAGAGCACGAAGAAGTCCACCGAGAATTGGAAGATTGGATAGTCCACCACCTCCAAGAAGGCCACCCACAATGGGAAGAGACTTCAGGACAGCATCCAGTGTGGCAGGAATAGTGCCTACTAAACCAGTTGGAATGATGCCTGAGAGGGCTGGCAAGGGGGCTTGCAACAGGATGGAAAGCAGGGAAAGCACTACAGCAATCAGGGCTTGCAGCAAGCTGACCAACACTAAACACACAAAAAGTCAATATTTATATCAATATTAAACTAACCAGAAACATTAGGCAGATTGGGCACATTGATTGGTGGCAATTGGACCCCACCAACAATTGGTAAAGCTGCAATTATGGCATTTAGATCAGTTGGGATGGTGTTGACTAAGCCAGTCGGAATTAGGCCCAAAACTGCTGGCAAGGGCACTTGAGTCAAGATGGAAAGTACACTTAGTAGCAACACCACTAGAGATTGGATCAGGGCAACTAGTCCTGAGACTCCAGGTACACCAGCTACATTAGTAGGTAGTGGAACTGGAGGCACAGCTAGCAAGGCACAGCTCAAACCAGTCAAGGCTATAGTCACTAAGACAACTTTGGAAACGGACATTTTGGGTAGACAATGAGGCTTCAAAAACATCAGTATTTAGGAAGTGTGATTTGATTGGAATTATTTGGCCTTTTATAGGAGGTTTACTACTGAAAATAAATGGCCAAAAACAATGGATTAAAAACGATAATCCTTTGAACAGTTGGAGTTAAATGGTTCTAAAATCACTAGTCCGACAAGTGATTTCATGTTCGGTGCCATCACGTACCTCAAACAGATTATTAAAAAACCTATTATTAAATTAAAAATGTTCTGTAAAAGTGCATATTCAGCAGAATTATTTTAATATTTTTAAAACTTCAGTTAGTTTTAAAAAAAAATTTCCAAAATGCAAAGACTAACAAGGGTTTTGTGTGAGGACTTTTTCAGATTTCACATTTCAGAAATCAGGTTAAAAAAATGTCGGACCCAAGACGAGAACGAACTTTTGCAGTGTTGTTAAATCGACCCACCGGCAATTGGACCTCCATTGGGGTGATCGCCTTCAGGTGTTTTGCAAGAGTTGAAAAAGAACAAGGCTTTTTTAACAAAGCAACTTCAAGCAGCTTTTGTGAATGTGATTTATTTAAACCATTTTATTCTAAAAATTTACACCTTTCCTTTTAACACTTCTTTTTTACTTGTATTTGTTGGGTTTGTTGCAAGTTTTCAATAAAACAGACTGCAGAGAAAAAATAAAACATTTTCTAGGTTGTAATCTTTTATCAGTTGCTGGAGATGTCTATGGGGTCAACTCACCTTCACAATTGAAGTGCAGAATGGTCCAAACTAAAAGGCTCTTATCTATAATAATTTAGTTTGCCTTTGTTATTTTATGTAACACTATTTGCCGAAGACTTATTTTAACTTTATACATTCATTATAATCATTTGCAAACTTGCTCTAAATCTGTGCGGATAAATAAAAGTGAGCTGACCATAAAATGATCTCTTTTATTTTAACTTTTATTTTTGCAATCTCTGGAATAGCCTTATTTTACAATTTTTACTATAAACGTAAAATTTTCCTCCAGGTGAGTTTTTAAATCTTTCGAATTATTTTCAGAAAAATTGTTTCAACTAGCATTATAGAATTTTTTTGAGAATTTATGTTTCTGGAGGATGAAGCATAAATTCATAGTGTTTTGACCACCCTAAATCAATACGAAATTTTTAATTAGCACCAATTAGAAGTTGAAAAAAATCTATTTTATTGTTTCAAAATTTTAATGTAAAATGTTTATTTACAATCGAAATATGTATTTGAAAATATGAAAATAACGATTATAGAAGACAATTTTTTTTTCGTTTTCGTTTTTTCGTTCTCATAGTAATATAGTCAAACATTTTCAAATCGCCGCCCCAAGGGACCGACCTAAGCTGCTAGTTTAAAGGGATGTTTTTTTTCACCTGACCAAATCAAGGGAACTCAGGGTGGGGGTTTTACTAAGATCGAAAAAAATTCACCAATTAAGTGAAATAAAATCATGAATATCATCCAATAATAGCATAATAGCATCATAATAGTAGCCAATAATAGCCTTACATAAAAGCTTAAGATTTTTTAGTTTACCCTATTCTCTCTTACAGAGCGCCCCCCCCTGATACAAAATCGTGTTTATGGCATTGTATTTTTGACCTATTTTCGTTAACTGCTCTCAGGCAAATAGTAATTTTATATACCGGTAGTAATTTATTTGTATAGTAAGTTTACTACTTGTTAATTAGCTCATCTCACTGGCTACAAAATAAAGGCAAGAAGGCTGAGAGCAGTTACAAGAAAATATAATGCCAAGAACGCGATTTTCAATGAAGGAGATGTCGGTCTTTTATAGAGAATACGGTAGTTGTCTAATTTTCGGAAACAGTTATTAGTTTTGTGCCCGGACATTGTCCATTTTAAAAAGACTTGTCGTGTGACGTTGTTCATTGAAAACGGGCAATGTTGCCCGGAAGAAGGTTATGTTAGCCCACTTTTTGATTACCCATCGAGCTTTTTTTTCAGGATCAGTTCTTCTCGGATATTTTTACTGATCCTGAAAAAATCAGCTTGATGGGTAATCAAAAAGTGGGTTAAGGAAAATTTCCTCCGAGCGACATTGTCCATTTTTTAATGGACAATGACATGCGAGAAATTCTTTTTAAAATCGACAATGTCCGGGCGCCTTTAATTTTTTGTAAAATATAGGTCCAACTCCACTTCCTTTCGTTGGGAATTTATGGACTCTAGCAAGATATCCACCAGGAGAAGACTGTCATCTCAAGTGGGAAAAAGAATATGGGCCTATTTTTAGTAAGTTTTTTTATAAATTTAGTATCTTTGACATAAAGACACTTTTCAGCTTATTGGGTTGGCGAGATGCCCATCGTTTGCATAACAGATTACGAAAAAATCATTGACACCTTCCAAAAAGACGCTGATACGTTTGCTGGACGTACCACTTTTCCCGAAATGGACAATATTTTAAAAGGTGACTCTTATTAACTTTAAAAAGTCATTTCTCATCTCAAAACTACAGGAGGAACCCATGGTGTTTTCAACACCGAAGCGGAGTTGTGGCGAGATCAACGAAAACTTGCTTTACACGCGTTAGCCGACTTTGGTCTTGGTCAAAACATGATGCAAGAAAGAGTAGCTAAACTTAACAGTTGTTGAATATTTTCATAAAGTAGCTTTTAGGTGCTCACAGAAGTTTCTGCTCTGATAGACAATATTAATACTGATTTGGATGCAGGTGTAATAGAACACAATATAGCTGAGCAGTTAGAAATCGGAGCTGGATCTACTATCAATGAAATTCTGTTTGGTTACCGCTTTAGCGGGGTTAGTTAATTTCAAATTTACTTTGATGGTTTCATTTCATAAAACTTCTAGTACCCTATCGCCTCTAGTAATCACCCACCCTCTAATATACCCTAAATCGTGTTTGACGACCTATACCTCAACTCAGAGCGGTCTGAGGACCATCGCCGTTGATGACAATGGCAATTTGCAGTTTTTGAATTGGCGGGACAGCTTTCTTAATTTGAAAACGTTTTTCAAATTAGTTTTTTATTTGCGTTCAGCATCAATATTTCAAGTATTAGTGTGTTGAGTTTATTTATTCATTGCGCGCATTGGCATTTGCGAAATTTAAATTGGCGGGCGGACGGACACTTCTCTTTCGTCCTAAACTGTACTCTTAAAAGTCGTTCTAAATGATGCCAAAGAATACAGTTTCATACGAAAGTAAACCATCCGCCAATTCAAATTTCGCACATGCTGCTGCGCGCAAAAACCATGGTTCTCTAATAAGTTAGAGCTCAGTGAAGTCGACTACGTTGTCTGATGTGGCATGTTAAGCAACGTCTGGCTTGACGACTAGTAAATGGTTAAGTATTAAAAAAATGTTCGTGCAAATAAAAAAATGCGAAAAACATTTTTTACGTTTTCGAAATAAACTAGATGTCCCCGTGAATTAAAAAACTCGAAATTGCCATTGTCATTAAGGGCAATGGTCCTTTAAAGAACCATACTTGTTGATGCAAATGAAAATTTGGCGAATCCTAATGCGCGCGGGACACTTCTCTTTCGTCTCTCACTTTACTCTTTTGAGTCACTGGAAATAACTCCAAAGAGTAGAGTACGAGACGAAAGACAAAAGTGTCTCGCGCGCACTTGAATTTGTCAAATTCTCATTTGCATCAACAAGTATGGTCTTTTAGGTACTCGAAATTCTTGAGATTAGGAAAAAAATCCCTTATATATTTATTAGAGGGTATACGGTTCAAATACATCCCTAAAAGTTATTGTAAAATTTAAAAGCTATGATGTCATGTTTTAACATTATCTAAAAGTTGCATCTACTTTTTGAAAAACCGCTTGTGTGGTTTAAAATTGACAATAATTACATTTGAGCTTAGAAATTTTGTTTAGGAAAAAGCTGGTCAATATTTCGAACTCAAGAAACTTGCTGTTCGCTACTTTGAACTGCTGGGCACTCACAGAGTCCAGCTTCTTTTGGCCAAACCTCACGTTCTTAAACACTTTCCAGTTTTCCGTCAGGCTTTTAAAGACATGAAACAAGTGGCTAAAGCTTTTTTTGGTTTTTTCGAAGAAAGAATCAAAGAGCATGAATTACAACTGAAAAGAGAAGGTTTGATGATCAAGACGTTGAGAACGATTTTGTAAGCGCTTTTCTGAGAGAGAAACAAAAGCGAGATGCCTCAGGAGAGCCACATTTTTACAGGTAACAAAGAACAAACAAAAAAGTAGCTTATTTTATTTTGCAGCAACACCCAACTCGAGAATATGGCATGTTTGCATGATTCTTTAAAGCTAACGCTATAATTTTAATTTTAAGTGTTTTGACTTGTGGCTCGATGGACAAGTAATCGAATACTTTTTCTTAACAAAATAAGAATATAATTATTAAGCTTACAACCGGCTCCACTATGGCTTGGGCTGTGGCCTACTTGATCAATAACCAAGTTGCTCAAAAGAAGTTGCACCAGGAGCTTGATGCAGTAATTGGATGTGATAGACTAATCACAATTGCTGACAAGCTGATCTTCCTTACACCAATGCTGTTGTTAATGTCGACTTTTTACATATATCATATACCAATCTTAAACATAAATTTACAGGAGACCTTGCGGACAGCCAATGTAGTCCCAGAAAATGCACTTCATAGAACAACTAAGGATGTCGAGATAGATGGCCATCTGATACAAAAAGGCACTTGTTGCTTGCCTCAAATTTCAGCTGTCTTACATAACCCTAAGGTTAGATTATGGATAAAATTTGTGAGTCAGAGTATGCAAACAATAATAATATTAAAATAGACAGGTAAAAAAGCTTACCAAGATTTTTCTGTAAATCTCACGCTTCCTTTTAAGACAATAGTCGGCATATGTTAGTTTTAACTAATCAAAACATTAAAAATTCGCTAAATTTTATTGCTTATTTTTATATTAGCGTACGTCAAGTATTTTTGAGATTTAATTGGCATTAAAGTGCTAGAAAAGCTTTGCTGAAAATTCTAAATCAGTCATTACTTAAACATTTTAGATCTACAATAATCCTAAGCAGTTTAATCCTGAAAGATTTTTGGACGAAAATGGACTGCTTAAAAAATGTGATGAACTTATCCCTTTTTCTGTTGGAAAAAGGTAAATTTAACCATAGTTCATGTTTAAAATTTGATATTCTATATTTTAGAAAATGTTTGGGAGAACCACTGGCTAAAATGGAAATTTTCCTCTTTCTAGCCAACATATTCAATCGATACGAAGTTATACTTTTTTTTGTTTTTAAGTACTCAATTTTTTTTATTAAGTTTTCTGCTGGAACCATCTCACCCTCTCTGGACCGAACAAATGGAGGCGTCATTATAACTTGTCCACCATTTATCTGTCTTATTAAAAGCGAATATAAATGTATTTGAAAAATACATTTATAATACATACAACAAATAAATCTGGTGCGTTAACGTTTCAGTGACTTTTTCCAAATGAAAAAAGTCAGCGAAAGAAAAAAAAATGATTTTTTGGAAAACAAATTGCCTTGTCCCCCTGTTGTTTTTAAACGCTGCTTATTGGCGTTTTTAAAACAACAAAAGGACCAATGCAATCTTTTTCAAAAAATTACTTTTTCCCTTTCAGTGACTTATTTTATTTGAAAAAAGTCGCTGAAACTTCCTTCTACCATAAATTTAACCTTTTTGGTTGTGAAAAAAGCCCGTAAAAAAGTATTTTATTTTTTTATTATTGGAAGAATATACCTTCCTATTAATACAGCAATTTAAGTTTTGGAGAACAATCAATATATTAATTTAAAAAATTTGAAACTGTCGGCTTGCATTGCCTAGCGATGCTTCACATTTCCACATGGCGCAAGCTGGTCGACTTTCAAGCAGTGATGTAAAAGCACGGTGCGGGCACCGGTGCCGGTGCCAAGTTTTGCTGGCACCGGTGCTGGTGCCGGTGCCAAATTTCAACGAAAAAGCACCGGCACCGGTGCCGCACCGGTGCCGGTGCCGATTTTTTCGCTGGCACCGCTGCTATTTTTAACTAAAATTTAAATATTTTTTTCCAATTTCAGTAAAACTTGAAGCTTAGATGCCACTTTTTGTTCGAGTAAAGGGAGGGGACACTTCATATATGCATCGCCCTAGGTTACGGGTTCGACTACCACTGGCTGCAGACCCTATTTTTATCTCCTTTTATTTACAAGTTTAGTGTTAAAATGTAGCCAAGGTTCTGGGCTTTCATTTGTGCTATCATACAGATGAAAAGTTGCTATAAAGTATTAGCTAAAATTCAAAAAACATTGAACCATGTCCTATAATTGGACTCCAATCCGATGAAATATACTATATAACAAATAATACTCAATAGGAATATCCTATGTATATAAGCCCAGTAAACCAAATATTCATTTTCACAACAAATCGAACAAACGATTAAAGCGAATGAGTATTGAGCCAGAGGTGAGAGAATTGGATGCTTTGTTAAGGAATGGTATAGTTCGATGTAATAATAGATCATAAATCAATTTTTATCATATATTAATACTATATTAATGGTGCCACGGATTGGTTTTCTTTTGCTTTTTTGAATTTGGAGAACCTAAGGCTGAGAAACACGTTTCAGACCCATTGAATGAAGAAATGAACCAATACATTGAAACAGTTTGAAAAGGGTCAATTAAAAGCAATGCTTTGACTACGAAAAGCAACTTAGGAAGTGAGCTGATTTAACAAACAACTGAAAATATAAATTGATTTAGTTGTTCTCGAAGCTATCACAAATCGCACTCGTGACCTTGCCATCTCTTGCCACGTCAGCTAGCGATGAAAGACTCTTCTCAGGGGTCACAATAAATACAATAAGGCATAAAGGCCGTTCTGGACAACTGCTCGTAAAGCGTCGTGGGCTGCTCAATTTCAATAAAATTCATATTTCTGTATAAGCCAGACTTTTTGAAACAACATAACTTATTCCCGTTAAAAAATGAACTTTTTCCTCAAAAAATGTACTGAATGTGATAGGCACCGGTGCCGGTGCACATGTTCAGCCAGGTGCCGGCACCGGTGCCGGTGTCGCATTTAGGCCCGGTGCGGCACCGGTGCCGGTGCCGACAACAAGCACCGGTGCCCGTGCGGTGCCGGTGCCAAAATTTACATTTTTACAACACTGCTTTCAAGGCACATGACTTTTTAATGTGTCTTAATGGGTTTCATCTAACAATTGTAAATATTATACTGTTATAAAATATTGGAAAAAACCATTTCAAATAGAAATCATTCGCCTATGACTCATTACCATGCTGTATTAACTTTTCTTCCCGCATATCGCTAAAGATAGCTCATTGCGGATTGATTTGTTCAAACACAAACAGATTATAGCACTGCTTCCTGAAAATAGTTTTAATTTTTTGACATATTTTTTTTAAATTGGTTGCTTTAGTTTGATGAACTAAATCACAAAAATTTTCACCACAAAAAAGATTTTGCAAATACTTAATGAATTCCCGATGGTTTTTTTAGAAACCTAAGATTTTTCTTCAAAAAGCAAAAACTTTATTTTCAAATCACATCTTTTAAAAAAGTCGAAAAAATATTAAGTTTTTAAAAAAGATTTTCAAAATCGGAATCCTTGCAATATTTAGCACTGGACTGTCTAAGCAAAGCTAGCAAAATGGTGAAAATAGTGTCCGACCTTAGACGAGAAAAACAAAAAAGGGTTGCCTTCAAATCGAGATTCGACTGTACACAGTTTTCACAGACCATTGTAATGAAGATAAGAACCAAAACCTATTTGGTTTTGGCGGCGTGGTTTTCCAAGGTAAAAATACAAGTTTTAATACTCATGGAATAACAATTTGAAATGTAAATATATTTAGATTTCAGGTGAAAATATCTGAAAGTTAGTCTACCTTGAAACGATACCAAGCAAAAAGCTCCTAAAATAGACAGCCAGTGAGAATTAGGAACCTTTGCTGCATCGATAATCCGCTTGCAGCCAACATTGCAATAGCGCAGGTTAAAAACACTTGGACGAAAGTCTGAACTTAACTTTATTTTAAACCGCAAAAGATTTAGGTCGATTTATAAAATCATTATTTACTTTTATCAAGCTTACATTGATTTCCTTGTTCATTTTGCTTTTGTAATTGGATGGTAATCCTTTCTTCAGTTTTATATAAAACAGAACTCCAAAAGTAATGTAAATGAAAATCAGCGAAGATCCCCATAACTTAGCCTGCGTCAAAAGCACTGCTGGTTGATTATACTGAAAAATATTCAGATCTTTGAAAAAGCATCTAACTCGTGCTTTTCGGCCCCTTATTCAACTTCACCTGGGGTGGCGGGTTTTTTCACTTATTTAAAAATAGTGTTATACGACTCTTAAGTAATATTTATATGCTCAAAACGATAATAAAGTCAATTTCTAACATTTTCCACACAAAAAATGGTATTTTGGAAAAATTTTTTTGACTTTTGCCTTGGGGGACCAAGGCAAATTTCCTTGTATTAAGGTATTCTACCCCGTTTTGGTCACTGGAGCTGGGCAAAAAGAGTCTCTTTATGCATTTTTAATCAAGAGTCTAGCTCGGAATTATGTCTAAGGTAAGTGAGTGCGCGCATCTCTAACCAACCAAGCCCCTGCGCCTTTTTCGGGGGCGCCGGGGGCTTGGTTGCTTGGGTTGAGATGCGCACTCCCACATACCTTAGACGCAAATCACTCGAAAGTGACTCTGGATGCATAAAAATGTATGCATACCAGAGTTTCTTTATGCGGTAGCCCCAGTCAACAAAACTATGTTCAAATTCCATCTTTTTGTGGTATCCAGGTACCCTTTCAGGTTGGATTGCCTTGGGGGACCAAGGCAAAAAGATTTATTTTTGTGTGGAAAAATGTCAGAAAATAACTTTTTTATCGTTTTAAGCATATAAAAATTACTTAGGAGTCGTTTAAACACTATTTTATATAAGTGAAACCCCCCCCCCCCCCAACCCAATAAGTGCCCTTTGTTGAAATAAATTGAAAGGTAAAAATTAATTTTTATGTTATGGTCAGACTTTTAGTCATTCTAACCGCTTCTATGTATCCTGAAATGCAAGGAATTACTCAAAGTATTTCAGGGCTACATTTCAGGCAATACTTGTCTTAACAAGTTTTAAAAATAATAACACAATATATTTTTTACCAAAAAAAAAGGTAAGTGACCCAGGTTGAAAATACCCGTTTACCTACATAGTCTTGGTCAGGCAAGTAGTGCAAATGAGGATTGTGAAACACTCCTGCATTGATGGAATTAAATATTAATGGCGGTGATAACCACATCACTATTCCAGACATAGCTATTGTCGAGAAAATCCACACTAAAATTCTATTGCCTCCGAATAAGGAGTCTGCCAATTTAGATTTATAGAGCATTAGGCAACGGTTTAAAGCCAAAACAACAGTAACATATACTTCTATATTTTGTAGACCTGAATTTAGTTTTAAATTTGCAACCAATAAAAAGGATAAAACCTGTGCCTGTCACAGTAGTCCAGTAAATTAAGGCAGGCGCCGAGCAATACACTATTCCCCATATACAAAACCAACCTACGCAAATTGCAGTCATGGATAACCCTAGCACATCAATTATGCTCAAGTAGATCATAAGTTTATAGCAATGTTCCTTTCGTAGGTGGCTTTTACACATTGCGAAGATACATGGCAGGTAACAAAGCTAAAATCAAAATATGGGATGATTCTTATAGTCTGATTTTGGAACTAAGTTCTAAATTTGCTGTTTTCTGGAAAAAAAAACTTCATTTGAAATCTAGAACATGAGCCGACTGAATGATACTATTATGATATTTTATTTTCGACGATCTTGGTTTGTTAATATTTTTGGTGTAGAAGAGGCCTTTTTAAAAAAACAATGCTTCTTAAGAGGCCTTCTTTAAATACCCTTTTTACCCCAGGACTCACCCCATTTATCCCACATGCAATTTTTTTTTCAAAATTCTCCACACAGCGTAATCCAGCGGATTCAAATCAGGTGAGTTCGGTGTCCACTCGCCATCGGCATTCCTCCAGTGCGTGTCAACTGAGATGTATCGGGATTGCTGCCGTTTTCTATAAATCGTTTTATCGCATTACGCACAGTTGATTCAGCTGAGCCAAGAAGGCGCCCAATTTTACGTTTTCCCGTGCCGCGCTTATGCATTTGAATAATAGGAGCTCTCAATTCTTTCATATTTCCTACAAAAGCAAAAATTATGAGTAAACACATTAAAATAGAGTGAAAACAAGTAAAATTTCAAGTGCGTGGGTTCATAGTGGGCACCCTGAATATTATTACAGTACAGCTTATTGGCGCTAGTGGCAAATCGGTGCCCATTTTTTTTTAAAAATCGACAGGGGGACCAAAGCATTCATGAGAAGCGATTCTCCACTAGTGCCCAGCTTATTACTATCACAATTACTTAATAAAACTTAAAACGCACTTAAAAACAGTAATGGACTTATTTTTGTGTTTTGTATAATTTTTAACTGCAAAAGTTGCCTGAAAAGCTGCTCCGATGACAATCAAAGATATTCCTAGATAAGGATGGGCCCTTTGTTCGAATGGAATACTATCGACTTCATAGGCACTGCAGTTGTAGTAGAGTTGAAATTCTGATGGTTTAAAAAAGTAGACATACAAAGACATTTTACAGCAACTAATAAAAAAAAGCAACAAAAATTTGTTAGTTAGGCTTAGAAAATTCTTTCATAAAAAATTGTCTGTTCTGAAAACTAAAAGTTAATGTGTAATTCAATTTCTAACATTTTCTTTTAACTAAACTAAAAATGCATAGAAAATTCAAGCTTGATAATAACAACTTATCATGACTCAAATTCAAACGTAAGTTTCTTTAGTACATATTTTTGTTAAAAAGATTTCTTTTTTTTTGCATCTGTTCAATAGCTACTCATTATAAGTAGTAATTAAAAGTAAATTAATTGGCAAAAAAGTGCCCTGTTTTGTAAAAAAGCCTCACGTTATTGTAAGAATATGCTATCTTTTGCGAAAATACGCCTTGATACAGTCGATGCTCGTTATAACGTCACTCTATATAACGTAAATTCAAGGTCAGAAGTTCGTTCCCACCTAGGGGGGTGACACTTTTTTCAACCTGATTTTTGAAGTTTTTTAGCAGTTCTCTTTTTACAGTCTGGCCTTAATATTAAATATTGTGAGGAGTCCGATTTTGCCGATCGTTTTACGAAATTTAAAAATTTGTTGTTCTAAAAAAGGAAAAACTCGATATAAAGTAACTCGGCTTAATCAAAATCATCTTTTAAGAAGAGTTTTCGCCTTTTTAGAGAAAAAAATTTTGTATCTCCAAAAAATAATCGGCAAAATCGGAATCCTTGCAATGTTTGGGACCAGATTGTCAAAACAGAACTAGTAGAAGCTTGAAAAAGTGGATGTCAAAAAAGTGTCGAACCCGGTAACTTGCCCGGTCCCTTGAATTACGTTATAACGAGCGTCGACTGTTATTTCTTTCGCAAAAAACCGTGAAAATGCTTTTCTTCTACATAAAATTATCAATTTATGTGTACAATATTTAGTTCAGTTTTGAGCAAAATTAATAGTTAACGTTGCCAAACTCTCTTCGTACATCCATTTCATGAACTGACATTAAATCTTCCGCTCCTATGTCTTGAATTTTTTCTTTGCCAAGATATTGTACAGCGTGCCAACCAAACAATTCACGAGACAGCGGTTTTTCTACAGTCGTCTGATCTTTCCATTATATCTGTCAGCACTAGTTTGTAAAGTTCGTGAATCGTAGTTACTTCTTTTTATAAATTTGAGAGGCCTTTCAAGACTATAGGATGCTGGTTCATCACTTCCCGAACCAATATTTTTCGAGTTTACAACTCTTTCAGTAGATCCTAAACTCCGTGATTCTCCGTGATGATGTCTACTTCTTGAATCTTCTTTACTAGCGCCCAAGCTATTTGATTTCCCGTTCTTATGTTTTACTCTGTCTCTGAATCCTAGGCTTTTAGAGTCTTGAAGCCAGCGCTTACTTCTTGAAGAGTCTTCTCTAGAACTTAAACTGTAAGAGCTTTGATGATGGTGATTCTCACTTTCTAGCTCATCTCTTCCAGAACCTAGACTATTCGAGTCCTGAATTGGATGTTTCTTTTCAAATAAGCTTCTTTTGAACCCAGACTGTCCGACTTATCAGGCGTGTGCCTATCTTCAGCACTTACTAGGACACTGTTGTCTAAATCGAAGCTACTAGGTCTAGACACTTGGTGTCTTTTGTGGCCTCTTTTCTCGTTTTCAGATGATACAATACTTTTAAATCTACGATTACCTTTTTTACCTTTTCTTTCTGTGCTTATATGAGACCAAGACTGTTTGACTGATAATGATTACGATTTTTAGTAGACTCCATACTAAGTGATTTGCTTTCATCACCTCCCAGACTGTTCGATCTGCGACCTTTTTGTTATTTTTAATGTTTTCGGACACATCATTGGACAAGCCAAGGCTATAAGAACTTCTATATGCCTTCTTTTTGTGTCTTCTTTCTTGATTTATTGAGTTTTTAGAGTCCAAGCTTTTGGAGTTGTGATGCCTGCGTTCAAGACTTAGTGATTTAGCATTTGTGGAACCAAGGCTTTTAGATAATAATTTACGCCTGCTTACAGTTTTATCACTTTTTAGGTCAGCACTTTCAGAACCCAAGTCATTTGATTTCCCACTTGCTTTTCTGCGTGTCTTTCTATCAGTTGAATCTAATTTTTTTGGCTAGATCCAAGACTTCTTGAGCTTTTCTTTTTTCTATTTCTGTTGGTTTTTTCTAGACTTTGAGAATCATTGTCATTGCTCGAGCTTAGTCTATTAGACCTTTTATTTCTCTTCTGAGCGCTCTCTTCTTCTACAGAGTAACTTGTTTCAGAGCCAACATCATTTTCCGCTTTACTTTCAGCTTCCCAGTTGTTCCTATGACACAGTCCAGTAGAAAAATCACATTTTCCAATATTAAATATTAAAAAAGATGCTGTTGAATTTTTGGCAAAGATAGTTGTGCTAATAGACTTGTTGTTGCAGTTGCTTTGCAATGAGTGTCCAGCCTGAAAATATTTAATTTGACAAGTAAAATATCAAATATATATTTTGAATTACTTTGTCAGGTGTCATTTCTAGGTACAAATCACTTTGATCTTTCATATCAGCATCTAATATTAAGTTAGTGTATAAATTGTTAGTATAATTAAATTGTTGAACAAGGGCATTAGAATCAACTAGAAATAGAAATTTGGAAAAATTTAATGAATAATAGATTTTAAAAAACCTCGCTTTAGTTTTAAAGTTGTATAATTAACTATAAAATGTCCACAAACAAGCTTTCCAATAATTTGTATATGATATGTTGATGAATTTTCAACAATCAACATTAAAACTAAAAATATTATGTGAACATAGTGTGTACTACACATATTACATTGTTTTAGCTAAGAAAAATATCAATATTAAAAATAGCATTTTGCAAAAGTTTTTAGAATACGTATGGGTATTAAAAATTTTAGCATTCTTGATGCTATAAAAGCTAATCAAATAATGACTTTTAAGGTTTAATGCTTTTGTGACGCACTTAAATTTATCAAATTAAAAAATAAAGAATTTTATTACTAGTCACTCTCTAAAGGACCATATTCGTTGATGCAAATGAAAATCTGACAAATTCAAATGCACGCGGGACAATTTTCTTTCGTCTCTCATTGTACTCTTTCGAGTAGCACTGTACTCGAAAGAGTAGAGTGAGAGACGAAAGAAAACTGTCCCGCGTGCATTTGAATTTGTCAAATTTTCATTTGCATCAACAAATATGGTCCTTTAAGAAAAAAATTAACTTACAATGCAAGCAAGTCTGAGTGTGGATGTGGGTTATTTTCGAAAATCAATTCTTTGTATGCTTTGAAGGTTTGCATATGCAGTAGTAAAAGTTCAGTACAAATATTAGATGCTACAAGTTTAGACAAAGCAAAAAGTTGGCGAAAAAGCAAGAGCTTCTTTTATGTGCAATATCAAACTGATATCAAACTGAAAACCTGTGAAAATATATGATGTCATAAAAAAGTTTATATTAGGTTGGTGCATAAGTTTTAAACCATACAAAAGACCGCCAAAATTTTTGTTTATTTGGCGATTCGTTACCACTTCTTTTATTTCATCATTTTATTCATCTCATAAGCTTTCTAAAATGCCTATTCCAAATCATATTGAAATTCGCTATGTTATGCTAAACCACTTCAAGAAGAATTGGACTTCTGGAGAGTCATATCGCGATCTCGTCGACACTTACGGAGAGGATTCCATCAGTATAAGTACTGTGAAATATGGTTTTCCCGCTTTAGATCAAGTGACACTAATGTGGAAGATAAGGAAAGAGACGGCAGATCTTCCGAACTCGATGATGATGCTCTTTTGGAATCCACTTTTCATCTCCAGTGATCAGATGATGCAGAAATGGTCGCTGCTCATGGCGTTCAAGAAGTGCAGTGAAAGTTGTCACTCGATTGTCTTTGTTCTGCTGAGTGAGTTCGTGGGGCACCCAACCACACCTTTTCCACACCTATAATCTGTCTTTAATTAAAAAGTAAAGGCATAAATGTCTAACCTTTCCAAGCTTTTGAAGATGGCGAACAATGGTCGAATGGTCGACTCCAAATTCCTCTGCAAGCATTCTTGTGGTCCAGCTTTCATCAGCTTCCACGGCCTCCAAAAGAGCATCATCATCGAGTTCGGAAGGCCTGCCGTCTCTTTCCTTATCTTCCACATTAGTGTCACTTGATCTAAAGCGGGAAAACCCATATTTCACAGTACTTATACTGATGGAATCCTCTCCGTAAGTGTCGACGAGATCGCGATATGACTCTCCAGAAGTCCAATTCTTCTTGAAGTGGTTTAGCATAACATAGCGAATTTCAATATGATTTGGAATAGGCATTTTAGAAAGCTTATGAGATGAATAAAATGATGAAATAAAAGAAGTGGTAACGAATCGCCAAATAAACAAAAATTTTGGCGGTCTTTTGTATGGTTTAAAACTTATGCACCAACCTAATATAACATAAACATAGAAATGATTTAAAGTAACATTTGACCCTATTTGGTGACCCTATTTCAAAATGTGTAACCTGTGTTGTTTTAAAATCGGCACTTATACGAACAAGCGTTATTTATCTAGATTAAAAAAAACTGTCAAGGCATTAGCAAAAAAGGATCTGACGCATCTCACAAAGCAATTAAGCTTCCTTTGAAGGCGGGTAAACTAATTTCAATACATAACCGTAGAACCTTCCTCACTCTATGAAAAACGCCACTTTTTACTAGGGTTTTCGAGTTAAGGCCACTTGTGATGGACAATTTAGATTTTTTTTAATTAAACGCCGGGTACGTTCAACAGATGTAATATGGTATCGATTCTAAGAAAATATATTGTATATCAATTGTATAACAGAGATTGAAGGGGCATACTAGCGGATATTGGATATTTTTGACCTCATCCTACTTTTAAAAACTAGGCAGAAAACTTTTATGAGTCCAGGTGGAACATTTATAGAAAATCGTTAGGACAATGGGCACTTGTTCACTTGGGGGGGCCCTTTTTCGGTCAACTATGAATAGTGTTTAGACGTCTTCTAAGTAATTTTTATACGCTAAAACCGATAACAAAGTATTTTCCAGACATTTTCCGTACTAAAAAGTTAGGATTTCGAAAAAATTGCCAATTGCCTTGATCCCCAAGCTAAATACACCAAAAAGGGTACCTGGACATCCCTAAAAATATCGAAAAGATGGGATTTGAACATACTTTTGTTAACTGGGGCCTACCACATGAATAAACTCTGGTATGCATACATTTTTTATGCATCCAGAGTCACTTCCGAGTGATTTGTGTCTAAGGTATGTGGTGTGCGCATCTCAACCCAAGCAACCAAGCCCCCTGCGCCCCCGAAGGGTAGGATACCTTAATACCCGATATTTTAGCTTGGGAGAACAAGGCAATCGGTCAACTTGTGGTAACCAAAATTTTTTCGAAAACATATTTTTTAGTGCGGAAATTGTTTGGAAAATACTTTGTTATCGGTTTTAGCATATAAAAGTTACTTAGAAGACGTCTAAACACTATTCATAGTTGACCAAAAAAGACATTCTTAAAACATTCTTTTTGACATTCTGACATTCTTCTAACATTCTGACATTCTTTTCTTACATTCTTGAAAGCAGCCATAGCTTTAAAGACTCTAAACTCCGATCAGACTCCGATCAGCTCCGAAAACTCCGATTAGTCAAGCTCTTATTCGATAAACTATCCGATGTGCCGTCCAAAAAGTATTTTTGTTGTTGTTACATGGCAGTCTTTAAAATAAAATTCTAGATAAACTTGAATAAAGCCTGAGACTTAATCAACAAAGAGCTAGACATCAGAGAAAATATAATTTTTGAGCGTCCAGCTAAACAATCAAACAGTTTTTAAAATCGGATTTTTTCAAAAGTCTGCCAACTTTCATATTCTTTACTGTTACAAAAATCTTTATTTTTATTTATTCAATATTTGTCTGAATAACTGTAGATTGGAAATAAACAGCATTTTTAGGTCCACTTGCTATTAGTATTTGCTATTTTCTTTAAACACTTCAATAACCTCAGTTTACTCTCCACTCAGTTATGAACTTAAAACTATCATTGTTTTTACTTGTTATACTTGTTCTCTTCATTGAAACATCAGTGGCTAAAGCAAAGAAAAATCGTAAAAGTGCTGTTTTTTAAATTTATTCTCAAATTTGAATATCTAGACCGGCAGGAAAAGTTTCGCAAATAACAAAAAGGATTGTAAGTGAACCATCGCACGAAAAGCAGAAAAAGGGTGAAAACGGTGGTGAAAACCCATCTAATCAAAATGTAGTCCATGAAAAAGTTGCTAAAACAAAGAATGGAAAAACAGAAAAGGAAGCAAAGACTGATCTGCATGCTGCCTCTGCTGATCAATCACAAAAGTTGAAGCCAGCGATATTAAAACGAATATCTGTGCAAGGTTACGGATATTGTGCTGGAGAAAAAGTGCAATCGTTTACTACTATTGTAAGACAACCTCTAAGTTCCGATGCCATCTTATCTAAAAAACAGAAAATGACAAGTGAGATATTTTAATTATTGTATTCTATATAAAATTAAAATTTTTGTTGACTAAAATAGGGAAAAAGTGAAATAATATCCATGCAATCAAAATTTAGTAAATTTTTGTATTTTAGGCAAGAAAGTAATCTTTAGTCACTTAAAGCACTATACACCTAAACCAGGTATGTCTAGTGTTAAATTCCCCATCGGAACTGGCAATATGGACATTAATCAGCCTGTGGAAATAGAAGTTGTGCCGATGTACAAAGTAATTTTTTTGTTTAGTTCTCAAATTGACCTGATTATTTAAAATTGGGGTCTTGCTGTAACCTTACAAGGTGAACCTTATAGAATTATCTTTTGGTGCCTTGAGTTATGTACTTTTTGATGTACTTTTTAAACCGAGTAGGTGTTTTGGGGGAGGGGGGTGTGAAACAGAGTAGCGCCGAAAATTTTCAAAAGAGGAAGAAATTTCTTACCGCCTTTTTTTGCTTCATGGGCTGACATAACCCTTTATTTTTGTTTTTCGTCTTAAAATGAAAAAAAAATTCTCAAAAAGGCAGTTAGAAACTCAAAAAAATCAGGGCAGTGGACGACGGAAAAATGATCGGATGTGTGTTTTAGCTGGGTTTTTCTAGAATAACTGTTTCAGTTTGCGAAATGCTGAGATAATTTTGACAAATTTGGTTAAGTAATTTTAGGATAAAAAATGCTCAAAGACAATTCATCATAAACCAATTCGTCTAGTTAAAAGTCAAAAAGTGATTCGACTAGGTGTTTGTGACTTTGAAAAAGGAACTTGTGGAGGGTAACCGTTTTATAAATCAACTAATTACTCTGTTATTGCTCATACAGAAAACCGACTTTCGAAGCACCAGCTAAACAAGAAGAAGAAAACAATAATCAGCATAGGAGAATCAACAAAAACAGTAATGGAAAGATGAAAGAAGCCAATAAAATTAAAAAAACAGAAAAAAATGGGCAAAACAAGAAGAAAAAATTGAAGAAACAAAAAAAGTTGGATGTTAATTCAGAACACGGTGGTGCAAAAGACAAAAACAGCAAGGAATATAAACTGAAAAACATGAGAGCACGGAGAAAAAAGATTTGAACAAAAGTGAACATGATGATCACCACAGTGAAAAACATTCAAACCAAAAAGACGATAAGGAAGATATTTCTCATGGAGAAAAAGAGCAAGAAAAAGACAACGATCACTTGGAGAATTCAAAAAAAAGAAGAAAAATGGCAGCAAAAAGAAAAGAGCAAAAAGTTAAAAAGGCAAGGTGACGAAGAAGGCCATGAAAATCAAAAATCTGCTCAACACAAAGAAACTAAAAAAGGCAAAAAGGAAAAAATGAGAAGCAAGAACAAGAACAATCCAAAGAAAAGACTGTGAATGTTCATGGCTACGGTTTTTGTGCTGCACAAAGCAACCACGTGCAATCCTTCGTGGTAACGGTGAAACAAGATGTCTACCCAACAGGAAAACTGAGTAAAAACCAAAAAAAATCAGGTAGTCATTTTTTCAAATTAATTAACAAAAGTTTTTTTGAAGGACGACATCAAAAGACTCTTTTTCACCACACTAAAACTTACAATACTCACACTGGGAAAGCTGGTACAAACTTTTTGTTGGGAAAAGCGACTTTGGATTCAAGCAAACCAGTTTTGATCACAGTTGAGCCTAGATATAAGGTGGGTATTTTGGCCTTTCTCTTTTTTTTCAATTTTATTATTATGAAAAATAAGTATCCTTACCGTTTCGTGCCTGAAAATATTTAAAGGTTTGACTGTATCTCAAAATTTAAGTTTTTTGCATTTTTTTCATTTTATTATTACAGTCAAACCTCGATATAACGAACCCTCGAAAGAACGAACACTTTTTGACGCCTATTTGGCCAGTGATACGTGAAATGACGTATGGTACAGCTTCGACCGGGAGCGTAGGCAGGGGAGCGTGGGTTGAGAGGGCTGTAGCCCCCATCAGATTTTTCAAAAACATGGTGTATTAAAAACACTATAAAACTCTAAAATGACCTCTCGGGGCATGAAGGGGGAGTTCAGCCCCCCCCCTGTCAGATTTTTCTGACTACGTCACTGGCTTCGATACAGCGAATCCCTCGATATAACAAACATTGTGGCCGGTCCCAGAGATTCGTTATATTAAGGTTGGACTGTATTAAAAAAAATAACAAACAAGATATTTTGGTGCTTCAAGTACATTTCATCTCAGCCGTTGGTCTCCTCAGCCGAAGTTGAATTTGGTTGCTCTCCAGGCACAACCTTGGCACAAACGTGCCCTTGTTTACTTAAGCCTTATATGAAAAAAATAAATAAAAACAACTGAGTAATACAAATTTTAAAATAGGGTGCCAGAGTGCATAAGTAAAAACGTTTTATTTTTGTAGGACAAAGTAGCTGAAAAGTGCCATCAGAAAATTGAAAAAGTAATTCAACCACATGAAATCATCAAAGGCTCTATAAATCTTGGAGTTTGTGACTTCGAAGAGCATAAATGCCATGGGTTAGTCTGTTTAAAAAAAATAAAAAGTTCTTATTTTTTAAATAAATGATCAAAAAACCATACGGATTTTCAGCTAGGGCAGTTAAAAGAAAGCTTGTTGCTTTTTTTAAATACCTTTAGGGTCCTCTTTCGAAGCGATAACCTCTAATTTCTTCAGCTTCGTTATAATAAAATTTGAGTGTAATGTTCATAGATAAATTAATGTTTTTGCTTCAGGCAGTCCCAAGGAATAAATAAAAAAAGTGAAAAAACAGATGCAAAATCTGAAAAAGATAAAGATGTCAAATCGAAGAACAGTAAAGGCAACAAGAAAGAGCAGAAAAAAGGCAATGAAAAGGTATCACTGAAGTTTGAAGGCCATGGATTTTGTCCTAACTCAAGTGAACACGTATTTACAATCACCGTGAAACAAGGTAAGGACACATTTACAGGGTGTTTTAATGAATCCGCTGGATTTGAAATGGCTATGACTTTTTTCTAGGTCGGTATGAACTTTAAAACTCGTTATTGAAGGTAAAAAATTATTATAAGTATTTGAAACGCAGGTTTTTCTGGCTATGTTCAAACTCTTTTGAAAAGTTTATGAAATTTTAATATAATATTTCAGAAAAGTCATTATTGGACCCCAAACACATGACGGGGTCATTTTGAGAAATCAACAGCCATTTTCATAGCTTCAACTCGTCGAAAGCTACATAACTCTCTTTACGGAATAATTTTTGAAAATCTGGCTGCTGAGATAATGACTATAATCCAAGTTTTTGTACATTTTTAATGAGATTGATTTAAAAAAAGCCATATCTCAATATTCAGATTTTCAAAAGTTATTCTGTGAACAGGATTTTGTAGTTTTTGAATTGTGCTTCAAAATGATGCTAAGCTGTGAAAAATAAGTGAAGAGAAAAAAGGGATAAAAAATGCATGTTTACTTCTCGAAATGGCCTCACAATATTTTTTTAAAACTTTACATACTATTCGAAAGAAGATGAACAGAGCTACAAAACCTGCTTTTGTAAATTTTTCTTATAACAATTTTTTTACCTTCAATAACGAGCTAAAAAGTTTATTCCGAGCTTTTTGACCACCCGTTAAAAAAGAAATATCAAGGTGGCCGCACAGTGCTTCAATCTAAAGAAGGCATTCCACTTGGTGATGCCACAAGACGTCAATCATCAAAAGGTAGTAAAAAAAGTTAACGCCAGCTTTTATTTATTTGCCAAGTTTAGTGAGAAGAGTCAAGAGAGCTGCTGGATTACAGAAAACCAAGAGTCAGTAACAAAAATAAAAGTAGTAAGAACAACAAAAATAGCGTCGACTTTTCAGAAAAAAATGAAAACGACGACGAAACACCTGGATTTTTTTCTGGGTCTGGACAAATTGATTTAGCTACAGGAGCACCTGACTTACAAATTACTTTGGAACCCGGGTTCAGAGTAAGTTTGATTCGTGTTAAAACAAAGCTAAATATATTGCATTTTATATAAAATGAATATAATATTGGAAAATTTATAGGATGCTGCTCGCTGTGGCAAAGATATTCATGAAAAAATTCCACTGGCAGACATAAAAGAAAAGAAGGCAGTTAAATTGGGTCAGTGTGATTTTGAAAAAAGTGTTTGTAAAAAACATTAATTTTTTTAACAAATGCCGTTGTTTATATAAAAGAAAATATATTGATTTTGGAACTTATTTACTTGGGCAGGTTGGACGTTGGTCGCATTTTTCACTAATTTAGAAATCATGTTTAAACGACTCCTAAGTAATTCTTATATTCTAAAACCGAAAAAAGGTTATTTCCTGACTTTTTTCCACACAAAAAATGAATTTAAAATTTTTTTTGACTAAAATGTGACTTTTCGCCTTGGGGTACCAAGGTAAACTACTTTATATTAGGGTATTGTACCTCGTTTGGTCACTGGAGCTGGGCAAAAAGAGTCTCTTCATGCATTTTCGATCAAGAGTCTTGCTCGGAATCATGTCTAAGGTATATCTAACTCTCAAAAGTATCTTTAAATTTCATCTTTTGGGGTATCCAGATACCCTTTAAGGTTAGATTGCCTTGGGTTACCAAGGCAAGAAGTCGAAATTTGGTCAAAATGTTTTTAAAAAAAATGCATTTTTTGTGTGTTAAAAAGTCAGGAAATATTTTTTTATCATTTCAGGCATATAAAAATTACTTAGGAGTCGTTTAAACATGATTTACAAATTAGTGAAAAATGCGACACATCACTGCAACTTTTTTAAAATCGGTGGTGTTATATCGAGAGGCGTGGAACATAAACAATTTTCTTTAAAACGTCACCGAAATTATCTTTCCTTATTTAATTTTTTATTACTTTATTTTTATAATTTGTCATAAGTTAGATGCCACATAATCCATTCTTTTTTCACCGTTTTTCAAATATACTCTTGAGTTGGTTAAAATGATCTTCCTGTTCGTGAAGATTTTTGACTGGAACTACGTCATTATTTACACGTGCATGAGTACAGCAAAATATCTTCTTAATTTGGCCGCTTCCAGCAAGCAATAAAATGGCTGATGTAAATGATTGTATGAAGGCAAGATTGTCTATTTCATAAATTGTCATTTGCACGTCTGTTGGTGGATTTATCCAAATCTTAAATTTCTGTTTCATAATTTATCCTTTTGTTCGTTTTAAGAAAATTATACGAAGTCATATTGATTTACAAGTCAAGTTTGAAAAGTCAAGTTTGTGAAATTTAACCTCATTTTCGGGAAAAAAAATAAATGACCGTATTCACTCTAATAGACCGACAGTATCTAATTACCCGATACACCCTGTTTTCAAAAGCTGGCTTTCTTGAGAACTTAAAAAATGAGAAATTTAGAGCTTTTCTGTGATTGTTAACAGCACCATTTCAAGTGTTACAAAACTCACAAAATTGGTCACGAAGGCGCTCGCCAAGGAGAACACTTGCATACACACTTTAACCATAATCACGGGTAAAAGCAGCCTTGTAGTTCTTAGTGTCTCTTCTATTTGGAACTTAACAGATAACTGATTGCTGCTAGAATTATCATACTTTATTAGCTTAGCAAAGCTATTTTCAAATCCTCGCAGCCGTTTTTTGAGCTTAGAGCTCCAGTTATGAATAAACAAAAAGAAGAAAAAGCTAACGAATTCCATGCAAAGAAGATACATCAGCAGAACCTGAAATATTTTTTACAATTGGTTTGATGGCCTTTTGACAAATTGCCTGGTAATTTGTGGAATTGACTGAGTTTCTTGTTGTAGAGATAGCCATTCCTGTTGACCATCGCTGTCCTGGTAGGCAAAGAAATACAAAGACAATAGTAAATATAATTGTCTAAAAGTTCACTTTATTTTTATTGTACATTTTCTCAAGGCTGTTTTATATTTCGGTTGTTGTAAAGAAAATTATGATTTAGAATAGGCTATAATCACAACTACTACTGTAGTTTTCACCTCCAAATGAATTGTTTTTGGCACTGAAAAAAGGTTAATATTTAATTTTGGCCATAAAATACTAAAAATGACCATAAAATACTGTGAAACCCATAAAATATTGAATTTTGGCCATAGACTTTTGGACTTTAGCTATAAACTCGAGTTGGTCAATAGGTCCACAAATGTTTTTATCGGATCCAAATGCTAAACAAACTATTATTATATCCAAAATCGTGTGCTGAACGCTGTTTGTAGGACCAAAATGCTGTTATGACTATCCAGAAACCCAATATCCCAGGTACTCTAGATGCCTACTCCGGTGCTCCAGGTGATACTCATGGTGATCGACCATAAATTTGAGGGAATTTTTCTGAATGAGCGTACAAATTATGCTTTATATATTTAAAATGAGTGCTTAGAAAGGTTTTTACAAAACAAAAGTAAGTTTCAAATTTTCAACACCTCAGAGACTAAATTAGTCACATTTGTGGACTAATTGACCTAGAGCCAACTCGAATTTATGGCCAAAGTCTAAAAGTTCATGACCAAAATTCAATAATTTATGGCCATTTTTCAGTATTTTATGGCCAAAATTAAATACCACTCCTGAAATACGTTTTTTTAGCACTAAATTTTATTATGACGTTTTGCTTTACATTTTAAAAAATTTTGCACTAGAATGGAGCCCTAGAATTTGACGTTTTATAAACTATCAAACCTGTTGAACGATTTTGGAAATGTAGAGATTTCGGGGTTTGAATGAAGTAAGTTTTCTGTTCCTGTAATCTTACTGTAATTTCTACATTGCTGAAATCGGGGCTAGGACACTTGGCTACATTTTTTGATTTTTTCGGTAAAATTTTACCGAAAAAAGTCAAAAAATATAACTAACTGTCTGTAGCCAAGTTTATATGTAGCCAAGGATCGTTTTACCGCTGAAATAATTCTTCAATGTTTGATAGCTAATCGAAAAGCTAAGATCTAGGGCTATATGCCGGTGCAAAACAAATTCAAAAAGTTTGAACAAAATCTAAAGAAAAACTTGAGAATGAAATTTAGTGCCATAAATCATATCTTTGCAGCCGAAAATCATTTATTTGTAGCCGAAAATTGAATTTAGCCTTTAAAATAATACACTTTAATTGTTCAAACTAACCAAAATGGCTAGAAAAAAAGACACGACAATCGGCTGCCTGCTTTCTTCATAGTTGCTTATTCGACAAATGCAAACAGCTCTTTCAATGCATAACACAATTAAGGAAGCATTGATACCATTCAATACACCTATGTAAACTGTTCTTAAGTAGAAAATAACTGGAGTTGGCCATAAACGTTGGCATGAAGATGTGTTAGTCACATCTATAGATAATCTAGAGTCAACAAGTTGAGAAAGATAATTAATATAAACAAGAAGCAAAAAATGTAAAATACCTGTAAAATTCGTAGATATAAACTAAGCCATTGTGAAAAGCCATAAGAAGAAAAAGGACCAATATGAAGCCATAAATCGTCCTAGTGTTTGGATGAAATATTTTTCTTTCTGTCTGAAAAAAACTTCCACTGTAACGTATATCTGCCGCCAAAACGTGTTTTGAACGTCTTGTTTTGTGTTTAATATTTTAATCGCACTTTTAGAATTAGCAAAACCAATTTTCGAAAGAGAAAAATTTTGGCACTTGTTACGAGTGTTGTAAATCTTAGAATTTCGACACCGGCACCAGCTCACGGCACCGACCGAAGATTTTTTGGCACCGGCACGGTGCGCTGCCGTTCACCGATGGTTCACCGATGTTCCAGGTTCACCGATGTAATTTTATTTTATTAGAAATTCGGCATCGGTTTGCCGCACTGACCTCGAATAATCCGGCACCAGTTCATGGCACCGACCCTGAACATCTCGGCACCGGCTCGACCGCAACGCCGGCGCCGACCGCACGGCGTCGACCGCAAAAATTTCGGCACCAGAAGCTGACGGCGCCGGTGCCGTGAGCTGCTAGTGCCGGTGCCCCACCGTTGCCACTTACAACACTGCTTGTCACTAAGGGTGACTCTAACTGTGAATATTATTTTAACTTTTTAACAAGGAAAAATGGTTGTAAGCAATTTTTGTACGCTAAAAATAATAAAGAGTGGTTTTCTAGTGTTTTTTTTTCTAGAAATTCAAATTTTGGCGAAATTTTTTTTTTTAATTGTTTGTCTGACGCTTAAAAACGTGCAATTGTGCCATTTTTTCGAATACGGTCTGAATACTTATATATCTTAAATCACGTGTTGGTATATAAAAAGGCTGTTTTAATGAAATGGCTGAATAAAATTTATTTTAGTAATGCTATTATCGCAAACCTTTCTAAAGTGTGCACTTTAGAAGCTTAATAAAGCATAGGTTTTTTTCTGCCTACACAGACTCAAATCATCACGTTTATGTTAAGAACTTAACTCAAATTCATAGTTTTTTTATGGTTTATGGTGTAGTTGTGGTACACACAGTATATGTACATTGTTGGACTGGTGAATCGCTTCAAATTATGGTCGAAAAATAAGTACCCCTATTCTTATTTACGTCAACTCCCTACACCCCCTAGAAATCGATAAAAGAGCGCCCGGGCAGCAATTAGAGAAATAAGGTATGATGAGTACAAAATAAAATTCAAATTTAAAATTCCTACAAAAAACAAGGTTCTTCGCAAATATGAATTTTGCGACCTTTAAGTCTTTTTGATTGAGATACAACATACCGTATTCTCTCTAATTATACACCACCTTCGAGAAAGGGTTGAAAAAAATTTACACCACTCTCTAATTTTACACTACCCTCAAAAAGCTTATACTAGGTAATTACAAAAAAACGATTTTAAAATTTTTTAAAAGATTTTACTAAAAAGAGAACCAAGGGGTCTGGAGCAGAAGCATATTTACAGTGTATCTACGAGGGATGAGCGAAGTAACCAAAACAAGAAATTGCAAACTCATTCAAGACACGTGGTGAAACAAACGCGCTCAATGGTTCCGACGATGGGTTGATTCATTTCTTTAAACAAGGTGGGGCGGTGCCGAATGGATGGGAGTTTTTGAAGAATGCGCGCGAGTTGTCTTCTATTGAAACTCCGCTTGTGGAAAAACTGCTTGGTCTTGGGCTGGTGGATGAAATCGACGAGGAAGAAGATCAGCTCAATGGATATGAAAGTGATTGCTCTACTGATTGTTAATTTCGTCTTTTTGTTCATTTTAATTTTTGCCCGTGGTGGCGAATAAAATGTTTGTTAAATCTGCTATTAGCTGGTCGCCTGAGGAGTTGAGAAATTTTACACCACTCTCTAATTTTACACCAACCTTGAGGAGGGGTTGAAAAATTTTACACCATGGTGTATAATTAGAGAGAATACGGTATTTTCGTGTAAAAGAATTGATAAATCTGATTTTATACACATTTTAAGACGAAATTATCACCTTTAAAAACGCATGAATAACTAGTAAAGCGATTGAAGCAATGTTTGCACTTCCTTTAACTAATATGATAACTTTATAAATTATACTTCTAGACAAAAGCTCAGCATTTACACAGTCAATAGTTATTGAGCTGTTAGACATAAATAAATGTTATCTAATCCCTTAAATAAAAATATCAAACAAGCAATGACAAAGTTATAATTTTTCCATCTGTTATTAAATTCTAAAAAGTGTGTGTTTGATGGAACTCTTGGGCTTAATTATTGAGTACAAATAGAAATAACAATTAGATGAAAGAAAAAAGTGGAAAGGATATTTTTCAAGCACAGAGATACAGAGAAAAGCACGTTTCACCACACAATACAAAGGAAAAATGTTTTTTTAAGAACACACAATTTTTGCTGCTGGGAAAGTATTTTAAATTGAACAGCAGTGAAATTAAGCGAACCGAAAATTTGTATTTTAAAATGCTAAACCTTATGTGTACAAAGTCTTTAATATTCTTGAACAGAGTGCGTCAATTTTTCCCGGATTTTACTTGCCTCTAACCTTTTTTTTTACAAAAAAGGTCATCTTTTTTTTCTTAGATACCTCCTCCAATAGCATTTTGTTGCGCTTTGGATGGGTTTGTTTTGTTCAAATTTATAATAATTATTATTGAAAAGAAGTAATTGGTTGTTTAAAAAACTTGAAAAAATTTTTTAATTTTTATGTTAATTTTTTTTGAAAGGTACTAAAAGTCAATTTTTAAATATAGCAAAAATTGTTGTAGGATGAGCAGCACAAACCTTGGATTATTGTTGACCATGTCAAAAAGTCAATCGCCTGTGACTGTCCAGCAACTTTTTCGGCACCATTTGGTATGCGATGAGATAAGGAGATAGATAAACCTGATGAATTTTTCGGTGGATGAGGTGAGACCTTGGTGATAAGCCTGCTTTTTATGGCGTCGTAACATTCCTGAATAGGGTTGTCGACATGTCGAACTTTTCAACATGTCGAGTCAAGTCGAACATTTTCCGCATGTCGTCGAATGTCGACATGTCGAAGAATGTCGACATATCGACAGGAAAGGTCGAAATCCACATGTCGTGTCAACAACCCTAGTTCTGAAAAAAGTCGAGTGTAGCGCTAAGTCTACTGACAGCAAGCTTCGAATGACATAGGACAAGAATTTTAGTGTCATTCAAGAAGTTTTCCCAAGAAAAGTTTCACAGAGCCATAGACGACTATGATTGCCGACTGGAGAGATGCGTGTTATTGACACGTCCACGTCAATAACAGAAGCCTACATAAATATTATAATTTCAATACTTATTTATCCTCTTGGTCCTTCCGAAATGACTGAAAAAAAAGTATGAAAAAAGTTAACGCACGGAACTATATAACAAGAAAGAGGTGAGCACTTTGTTATTGTTTGAAAAAACTAATGACCAAATAATATACGCAAAAATTGCCGTACCCTGTATTTTCAGTCAAAACATTAGGTTTGTTTGCCACTTAAAGGACCATACTTGTTGATGACAATGAGGATTTGGGAAATTTAAATGCGCGCGGGACACTTTTTTTACTCCAAAAATACTTTTTGAATTATCTATTGTTGATATATCATAATAAAAAACTAAACATTAAATAAGTGGCACTTAATAATTTTTCAAATTCCCATTGTCATCAACAAGTATGGTCCTTAAACAGGCTACTTTTGACTTATTGAAGATAAATAATAACAGAGAATACTAAGTAATCATAAATGACATCTTTTTAATGAGGGTGGTTTAAAGTTAGCCAAAAATTTTTAAAAAACTTTTTGGGATAAGTTTAAAAAAAATAGCAATATAGTTTCTTAAAATCAAGAAAATACATTTCTTTTAATTTGCTATTTTTTTATTGCTTATTGCAATTTAACAAAATAGAATAAAGTCGAGCCAATTTAAACCAAAAGGCAGCTCGAAGATTGTTTTTATATACAAAAACCGGCCTTTTAATGATTTAGCTGAGTTTTGATAGGATTGAATCATTTGTTGTGACACACAAATGCAAAGTTAACATGTTAACATGCTAACAAGATTTTTCATCGAGTTTTTTGAGATAATTGTAGTATTCTAGTTCATTATATATGATGGCGAGAGATTTTTTTTGCCATATTTTCGGGTTCTTTGTAACGTGTTTTGTTGATATACTTTAACGTAGTGGTCTGTATACTCTCACGAACATTAAGTTTTGTGCTTTGAGAATACATGCTGTATAATACGAATTCAATAAAAAGTATAAGGTATTTGTAAAGGGGTTACTATTTTTAAGTACATTGTCTAAAGGAACATAGCCGTCGCCGGCAACGAGAATTTCAAATGTTTGAATTCCCGCGGGACAGTTCTCTTTCGTCTTCCATTGTACTCTTTTGAGTCATTCAAAGCAAGAGAAGTGTCAAGAGAACTGTCCAGCGCCAATTCAAATATTTGAAATTCTCGTTTTCGGCGACGGCTATGGTCCTTTAAACTCAAAATTTTCATAATTCAGTTTCTCAGCTGGCACCAAACATGTTTTTCAAAAAAATTGTTTCGAAAAATCTATCCAATTTGTTGAAATAATTGTTAGACTGCCATGAACCAGGCGACTAGGCGACACCGAACTTTTGGGGCGTTCCTTTTATCGAGTATCTACAGCAAAAATTACTTGATATATTTATCCATTTTAAAATCATTCTGGCCATTCTTGGCCATTTAAAGAGCTCTAGTTGTTTTTAAATTTTTACTGGAGAGTTTTTTTGCGAAACTCAAATACGGTGTCTCCTCTAGTAGTAGTCCTCCTTCTAATAGAAAGCCCCCTTCAACATTAAGAGTCTGTATCTTTGAGCGGAGTCAATATTTTAGCAAGCTGTTGACAGCATTTTCTTAATTTCCACGAGCTCGACCGATACACTTTTTAGAATTCAGCTGAGCACCTGAAAACTTTTTTTGATTTTTGGGGGTTTTTAAAATATAAGGCTACCATTAAGCAAATGCGGTATGCCGTTTCGTAACAATGCTTTTGTAAAACTTAAGTAGACCTCGATTTCCCCACCACGATTTCCACAATTATTGTAATGGCTCGTTTAGAAAACCGGAATTGGAGTAAGGTTTGCGCATGATGCATAATACTCCAAGTTGGACTTTGTGAACACGCTACAGCTGAAGTAAAGTCTGTTCAATATGTCAAAAACCTGGTTATGAAAATGCCATAACAAGAGTTTTTTTGGGAATGGCGACTGTCACTTGTACACACTGATGAGTCTAATTGACCTGCTAGACAGATCTAGATAAAAAGAAGAAATATAAGCTTTTTATTGTTTAAAAAAACAATCAAATTATTGCTATAACATTTGAAACGATAAAAACTATAAATATATATTACAAGAAAAAAAATTATCAGCTTTATTTATGCCGAATTCTTAAATTTTACGATTTATAAGCACTCCCTAATACTGTTAATAGACATTTTTCTAAGATCATGTATGGACAATTTCCTCCTGTCATCAACGGACAATTTTCTCAAGTTGAAACCAGACACTTTCTTGGTACGTCCGTTCCACTTTCGATGTGACTTCTGTTTTCCATGACCCACTTCTTGGTAGCTTGAACTCCTTTTGACAATGGCTGGCAATATTTGTCCAGAAAGTTGACAGCGAAGTCCTGATTATTTTCTAGCAAAGACACATTCTTCATTGCTTCAGCCCCTTTGAAGTTGATGAAAGCCAGCCTAGCTGTTAGCTCTCCCGCCTTGCCCATAAAATCAGGGTCACAAGGCATCACTGCTACCTTAGCCTCGTTCAATAGTCTACTGCTCAACTCTGTTCCATTAGGGATATCGGCCAGTCTGACCACTTCAAAGTCAGGCATAAAGTAGTAGCCACACTCAGACGGGTGTCCCTTCACCCCAACTGATGTCAATTCTCTGTGGGTGTAGTCAGCACACATCTCTAACACTATTTTTGACCTGTCGATGTAGTCCACCAGTTCATCTTCAAAATCCATGCCATAGTTGAGGGCATATTGGATGGGCACGGTTTGGCAACTGTAACTGTGACTGCCAGCTGAGATAACTGCAGATTTAAGGTTGGCTAGTTGAGACGGGAAAAGGGCATAGCCTGCCCTCCATCCACCCATGGAAGCCCATTTGGAGAAACCACTAGTTACTACAGTGCCTTCTGGGTAAAACTAAAATTCAAAATAATATGTGCTCAAAATGAAATATAGATTAATATTATTTACCTTGGCCATGCTAATGTGATCATTTTTAAAAGCTAGACGGGCGTAAATCTCATCAGACAATATAATAGTGTTGTTTCTGCGGCAAACATTGCTGAAAATAATGTTATTTGAAAGCGCATTTATAATAAGATTAGTTTACCTTATTCTATGAGCTGTTTTTCCGTGGGCATTTGGCCTGTGGGATTACTTGGGAAGTTTAAAATGAGAAGTTTAGGAGTGTCTGGATCAGTCAAAGACAGTGTCTGAAAAAAAGAAACTAAAATAAATAAGTATTGATTAAAAAAATAATGAAAATATAATTAATTTACCGTCTCAATATTTCTGGCTGTTGGAATATATCTGTTCTCAAAATCTGTCTCAATAATGAAGTAGCTCTTGTTGGAAAGAACACTTTGTGGAGCATACGACATCCAGCAGGGAGATGGCATCAAAATGTCTAAAGTAAATAATTAAGTTTTTATTTAAATAAGAAAGTTAGTTTTAAAAAATTAGCTGACCTCCACTGAATACATTGATCATGTGATAGATCAACTCTTTAGATCCAGCTGCTAAGACTACATCATCTGGCGTGAAATGGTCAAAATCTCCTTGAACTTTGTGAAAACGAATCAGTTTTTCACGAAGGCTTGATAGACCTGTAAAATAGCAGATAATAGCAGTGTCAAACAAGCTTAGAGATCTAATAACCTTGTGAATTCAAATATTCATTCTTGTGTGCATTCTCAATCAGTCCTTGTAAAAAAGGCAATGGAACCGGGAACGGAGATTCTCCAAATCCAAAATGAAACAGCTCTTCGCCGCTTGAAATACGGTCTTTAATCTGCAAAAAAATCATTTATATGTTTTATGTTACGAGCTTTTCATTTACATACCAAATAGTTGAGGCCAAGACTAGCAGATGTACCAAAGCCTAGATCTTCTCTCACCAAACCATTATTAATTCGCACAATAACCATTGTAATTTATACTACGGTAGAAAGAGAGCAAGTCTTGGTAAACAATTAAAAACGCAAAGAAAATGAATAACAATGAAGAAGAAGGAACTATTTATATTGGCAGTTATTGTCTTGAAAAAGTCACACTTTTTTCGCTAAATTACACAGTTATGAGACTAAAGCGTCCAGTTTTGATTGATCATACGCAAATTTTCTTCCTGGTCGCCTGACTGTGAAAAGGAAGTCTTGCTCATGTGCCACCATTTAGTTTACCCTCATCGTTTGTCTGTGTTCTTTTTTTTGTAAATTGAAAAGACAGAGAGAAAGCAATTTAAAAAAGGTTTTTGGTCAATTGTTAACACCTCAAATTTTACACTGTTTTGTAGTTTGAAGTTAAATGTGATTATAAGAATGTTGTTGTTGTTGTTCTAGCGACGAAATCGCACGATCATCGAAAGTTAATGTTTAATGTTATGTCTATAGTCAGGTTTTTTGTAAGTTTTCTTACTGAAACAGTTTACGCAAGAAAATATAATATATGATGTACAGTCAAACGACACCTCAAGAAACCGGCCTAAGGGTGTCGTTATCGGTGATGGGTCCGCCCTGGCCCGGGGCGCATTCGGAGCATGAAGCAGTGGCGGGGCGGTGGCCGGGTTTGCCTCGGGCGTGGGGTGGTACCGGGGCATAAAGAAATAGTCCGGGGCGCGGGGCGAATCGGGTGCTGAGGCGGGGTACGGGGCGCTAGGATTTTTTTTTTTCAATTTCTCTTAAACTTTAAAAGATGGCTTCAATTTTTTAAATTCCAATCAGATTGGTCTTAGAAAGCGCGTAGGAGCACACACAATTTAAAATATCATTGGAACTGCTATATGACCCGGGGCGCCCGCTCCGGGCATGAGGCGGTGCCGGGGCGATAGTCTGAAAACCCTGGAGCGTGGGGCAGTGCTGGGGCGAAAATGGCCTGCTTACCCATCACTGGTCGTTATATCGAGGGTGCATTTGACAAAATTTTAGTCAGATGTGACAGTCAGATTGGACAGTTTTTGGGTGTCGTTATATCGGGGTGTCGTTACAGAAGGGTTCGACTGAGCCTATATTTTGAGCACAATAAACTTCACAATGGATTTTAGGCCTCTTATATCACTTTTAAAGGGGCATGCTCCCCTGTTTTTTTGCATAATCATTGAACGTCTGTACGGTTTTTGGCCCCATACTAGAAGAGGACATTTTTTGCCTTGGTTCATGATGACACATTAAAGAAATTTTTCTGAGCTATGATTAGTAAAGTTTCTGCATGTTGTCTAGCAACACATCAGCAACTTATCAGCGTTTTGAATGTAGGTAAAGTTTAATGATATTTTTTGAGCGTTAATTAGTGAAAATTCTAAAAAGCTGTTTTAAATATTACATAATTGAAATAAAAAAATTCTGACAAAAAGCTAATGTTTTTTCGTGCTTAATAATTCTCAACCATATATCGGTATGAGCGAAAAATGATACTCCAGAAGAAGGTTAGAACAGCTGAATAGATACATATAATCACGCCGTAGGCAATGATCACATTACGCATATCTTAATAAACTACTATTAACACTTTTGAACTGTAATTTTTGTTGCTTACGCTTTTCATCATCACTTCTGGGGTTGTATAATATGCCGCTGAACAATATCACAACTGAACATACCATCAAAATGCCTATTATAAGACCCTATAAATGAAAAACGTAAAGTATGTATCAAGGGAAAAGAACCAAAGTTGTGCAGTAAAAAAGCGTCCAACTTTTTTGTCTGGACAATTGTTCACAAATATTTTGTTTGCTTGTAAAATTTTTGAAAAATCTTACATGGATCACTAGATATGGGCAGTAATATTTGGGTTCCCTCTTTTAAGAGCAAGTAATATAGACAGATAGAGAAGACAGTTAATTACAGCCATCAAACCTTGCATTTTGTAGCCAGTTATGAAAAAGGGGATGGCATTTATGATGCTGAACACAGCGCCTACTAGTGATATTACAAAAGCTGCTTTCTAAATAAGAATTTTAAAAATTTTAAATATAGCTTTTCACTAACTGCGAATTTATTATACCGGATAACCTCTATTGATCCCATCCACTAATAACCCACCAACACTCATTTTTTGACTAGGATTTGAGAGTTAAGGCTTTTATTGTTTTACAATTTCGTAATTTTTCAGTGGCTGAAAATTAATCCTCCGTGGGGGATTGGTAGAGGTTATACGGCATCTTATACATAAAGCATCTTATACATCTCGGCTCTACTCCTTAGTGGGGAGGATGGGGGGGGGTGGTTGGACTTGGCCCCCCCCCTGTTGTTGCTATTTTTGTGAGTTTTTCAGGCTTAGGCAAGGGTCGGCTAGAGTATGTCAAGACAGACTGAAAGATATCTTAGACGGATGTTTAAGTCTATCCTAACATACTCTGCCTATAAATCTGTGAAAATAAAGCTTAAATTTGCGAAAAAAACCAATTTCAAAAAAAGTTATTTGTATGAATTCAAATAATTTGATAAAAATATTGTTTTTGAACACATAATTATTTTATAGTGGCAATTTCAACTAAAAATTTAGGAAAAAATTTTCGTTAGTAAATCGCCGTATTTAAAATCCCCCTATACTAAAGCGCTGGATTCTGTATGTCAAAAAATTAATGTTTAGGTATGTTCCGCTCATCGTATCAAAATTCTGTTAATACCATTCGACTCAGCGTGGTCGGTTTAACAGTTGAAAAAATTATCAAAATCCCGGTATGTCATCTTTGGAAAAGTTATAGCATACTGAAATTTGACAATCCCCCTATACTGAAGCGCTGGATTCTGTATGTCACAAATTAATGTTTAGGTATGTTCCGCTTATCGTATCGCAATTCTGTTAACACCATTCGACTCAGCGTGGTCGGTTTAACACACGAAAAAATTATCAAATCCGGTATGTCATCTTTGGAAAAAGTTATGGCCTCTTGAAAGTTGACACATCCCCCTACACTAAAGCGCTGGATTCTGTATGTCACAAACTAATGTTTAGGTATGTTCCGCTCATCTTATCGAAATTCTGTTAATACCATTCGACTCAGCGTGGTCGGTTTAACCGTTGAAAAAATTATCAAAATCCCGGTATGTCATCTTTGGAAAAAGTTATAGCCTACTGAAATTTGACACATCCCCCTATACTATAGCGCTGGATTCTGTATGTCACAAATTAATGTTTAGGTATGTTCCGCTTATCTATCGCAATTCTGTTAACACCATTCGACTCAGCGTGGTCGGTTTAACAGTTGAAAAAATTATCAAAATCCCGGTATGTCATCTTTGGAAAAAAGTTATGGCCTCTTGAAAGTTGACACATCACTCTTACTATATGGCCATTTTCGATGTCGGTCGGTCCGTCACAAAAATGTTTGGCATCTTCCACTGATCGTATCGAAAATCTGTCAACACCATTCGACGCAGCGTCATCGGTTTCCTTCTTGGAAAACTCTTAAAAGTTAAGATCGGTTAAGTGAAAAAAAGTTATGTCCACTTGAAAGTTGCCGAAACCTCAGGGGTACCAAGGCATTTTTAGGTGAATTTCTGATTACCTTGGGGGACCAAGGCATGCATAATGGTTCGAATTCTGGTGGTGGCATGCATTATCATTTTGTCTCGAGGGATAAGTTAGTGTGGTATTGGTTAGTAAGTGGCCTGGTAGGGCTAGGTAAATGCCCTGGTAGGGTAGCTAGGTGCCCTGGTAGGGTAAGTATGTGGCCTGCTGGGCTAGGTAAGTGGCCTAATAGGTTAGGTAGGTGGTCAGGTAGGGTATGTAGGTGGCCTGGTAGGGTAGGCAGGTGGCTGGTAGGTTAGGTAGATGGCCGGGTAGGGTACGCAGGTGGCTACGTAAGGAATTTAGGTGCTTGATAGGGTAGGTAGGTGGTCAGGTAGGACAGGTAGGTGGTCGTGTCGGGTAAGGAAGCTGGTTCTTATTGGTCTCTTATCGGCGCCAGCAAGGTGGTCAGGTAGTTGGTCTAACAGGGATGGTAGGCGGTCTGGTAGCGTAGGTGAGTGGTCAGGTAAGGTAGGTGGCCAAGTGGAGTATGTAGATGGCATGGTAGGGTAGTTAAGTGGCAGAATAAGTTAGGTAGATGGCCTGGTATGTTATATGTTAGTGGCCTGGTAGGGTACGTAAGTGGCCAGGTAGGGTACCCAGGTGGACAGGCAGGATATGAGAGTGGCCTGATAGGGTACCTGGGTGAGCAGATATGGTACCCAGGTGGCCAAGTAGGATATGTAGGTGGCCTGGTAGGGTCCAAGTGGGCAGGTAGGGCCAAGGTGTCCTAATAGAATATGTAGGTGGCCTGGTACTGTACCCGGGTGG